>JARFXV010000435.1:2500-113262 GCA_031761425.1 Cosmopolites sordidus | reverse complement strand
AGAATGTAGTCTGTATCCTTCCTCTGTCAGTTTTGGGCCGAGAACTTTCCTCATAATTTTGCGTTCTTCTTTTAGTATGTTTTCTATGTCGTGCAGATGATTGGGACGTTCGTGATAGTTGGGCCGAGAACTTTCCTCATAATTTTGCGTTCTTCTTTTAGTATGTTTTCTATGCTGTGCAGATGATTGGGACGTTCGTGATAGTTTTGTATTTCAGTACTGTTTTTAAGTTAAATATTTGTTCGGTGCATGAGCGACCAGGGCGAAAGCCTGCCTGGTACTCGCCAATTTTGTGTTCTAATTGTTCTTGTGTTCTCTTGAGAAGCCATGCTGAGAGGATTTTGTAATTGACTTGTAGTAAGGAGATTCTTCTGTAGTTGTTCACATCTGTTCTGCCTCCGTTCTTGTGTAGCGGGTGGATAAGAGCACAATTCCATTCATCTGGTAATTTTTCTGTTTGCAAATGTTCGTGATAATTTGTGTAAGTTTCTGCAGTGAATTTGATCCGAGGTTTTTCAATATTTCATTCATCCGCGGTGATACCATCTTCACCGGATGACCTGCTATTTTTTAGTTTGCGTATGTACCTGTGGATTTTTTCGTGTGTTGGTGCTGGTGATCCTGAGTGGGTATGGATACAATTTTCCTTGGGGAATCTTGTGTCGCATTCAGGGCAATTGAGGAGATCAGAGAAATAGTGTGCCAGCTCCTGACTATTCTCCTGATTGGTTAGCGCTAATCTCCCATTCCGCCTTCTGAAGCAAAGATTTTGTGGTGTGTATCCACGGATTTCTCTTGCAAAAGTCCTAAAATATAAATATATATATATATATATATATATATATATATATATATATATATATATATATATATATATTTAGATATATATATATATATGATATATATATAATATATATATATATATATATATATATATATATATATATATATATATATATATATATATATATATATATATTTATATATATATATATATATATGATATATATATAATATATATATATATATATATATATATATATATATATATATATATATATATATATATATATATATATGATATATATATATATATATATATATATATATATATATATATATATATATATATATATATATATATATATATATATATGATATATATATATATATATATATATATATATATATATATATATATATATATATATATATATATATATATATATATATATATATATGATATATATATATATATATATATATATATATATATATATATATATATATATATATATATATATATATATATAATATAAATTATATTAAAAATATTTGTATTGTATTAAATTTGTATTGTATTGTATTGTATTGTATTGTATTAAAAAATAATGAATTGTTGTGAATTTCTTTGTTCTTATTTTTTTTTGCTGGCAATTATTAGATCATTTTCCACGCATATTTCTATGATCGTCTCTATATTACCACTTTTTTTATTCTTATTTTCTCATTAAACTTTTGACCTCTGCATTTGCATTCTCTACTTGTACATATTGATCTCCTATGACAATTATATTGTTATTTGAATAATGTATTACGTTTAATATGTTTACTTTCTATTACTTTTTATAATGCATTTTTTTCTTTTCGGATCTCCATTCAATTCGTGCGTTTTACGTATCAATACAACCATTTGTTTTTTAAATTAGCATGACTATTATTATAACTCAATTTAAAAATTGCTCGAATACATCATTTTTGAAGCGGAAATATTCTATGCATATCAGGTGACTTTCCCCAAAAACTCAATCCGTATCCTATCATAGCCGAATAAATGCGTAATACGTCGAAATTGCTGCATCTATCCCTACATTTTTGGCAATAACTCTCAAGGCATACGAATATCTTGATATATCTAAAGCAAGTTTTTCAATATGAGCCCTCCAATTCAATCTCCGGTCAATCACTAATCCAAGTACTGAGGCACATTCTGTCGTTTTAAATACACTGTTGTTGTAAACAAAATGCATTTGATGCATTCAAAATGAGATCGTGAGCAGAAAAATACTGATCAAGAACCTCGCACGCACTATATACACTTGCCCGTACATCTTTAATGCTCCCCTCACTAAATATAAGGTTCAGATCATCTGCGTACGTAACTGTTTGTTCACTCAACACATTAGTGATATCATTAATATATAGTACAAACAATAGTGGATCCAAAACCGAACCCTGCGCAACACCCTTGGTAACATGTACCCTCTCTGAGAGAAAGGCCCTGCCATCAATATCCCTTATTAATACCTGTTGCGTACGATTTAATCAGTTTTAAAGCATTGCTTCTTATGCCATAGTTACTCAATTTGATATACAGTACTTCTGGGTTAACACTATCAAAAACTTTAGACAAATCAATGCACATTGTCATTGTGGTTCTTTTAGCATTTAATGAATTGGATATATACGTGATTGCCTGAAAAATTGCCCTACTCGCGGATTTTCGTTTTCTGAAGCCATTTTGGTTATCACTAATTATTTAGTACATAAAATCCTATCAATCTTTTATAAAATGCCTTCTCTAATATTTTATTAACGTTGTTTAGTAACACTATAGGTCTGTAGTTTTTTTCTTCATATGATTTGTCCTTTTTGTATATTGGTTTTATAAGCGCATTTTTCAATAAATCAGGATATGCACCACTGGAAAAACAGAGGTTCACAATAAAATATAACGGCCTAGATATATAGTTTGCAATCTCTTTAATTATTTGTGTTGGAAGATTGTCATCCCCGACTGATTTTTTATTCTTTAATTCCTTTATTATTTTCGAAACCTCATGCCAATCCGTAGGTGCCAAATATATTGTCTGAGCCACCGAGGAAACTGAAGCATTATCTCAACAGTAGTGGATCGATCAACTCACTTCGACTTTTGGCGATGAAGCACTATTTAAAACCACTGTATCTCACTGGTTTAGTAAATTCAATCATAGCCGTCGATCGCTCACGGACGAATTTAAAGAAGGTTGTCCAAAATCCTCATGTGACATACCGTGAAATTGAGGTATCCCTCGGCATTACAAGCATACACAAGATTTTACATTTAGCTTTAATTTTAGATTTAACATTTAGCCGCGAAAAAGCTTTGTGCTCGTTGGTTTCCGCATACTTTGACAATCGCCTAAAAAAAGGCTCGTGTGTATTGGTGCAATCGTGGTATATCAAAAACCGTGTATAACATTTGCACACGTGACAAATCTTGGATCCATGCGTATGAGCTCGAAAGTAGACAGCAGTAGACTGTATGCGTCTTGCAATATGAGCCAAACCCAACAAAAGTTGCTCGCGCAAGAAGCACTTTGAAGCAAGTGGTCGTCTGTTTTTTGTCATAAATGGGCATGTGGTTACTGTGCCAGTAGATAATCGTAGAACGATCAATTCTCAATAGTACATAACCATTTTTGTGCCAAAAGTCTGAAGAAATAAGAAAAAACAACCAGCCACGTAGGATCATTCTTCACCATGACAACGCGAGCTTTCACACATCGGACCGAACAATTCAATATTTGAGTGGTCAAAACATCGGATTAATGTGTCATCCGCCGTACAGTCCTAATTTGGCACCCAACCATTTCTTTTTGTTCCTGTCCGTGAATAATAAATTACGTGGTTAATGATTTTCGAAGCCAGTAGAAGCCGTTGATGTATGTTTTGGAGATACCTCATTCGGAATGAAAAAAGTGCTATGAAAATTGGTTCAAACGTATGCAAAAATATATCGATCATCGCGGAGAATATTTTGAAAAACAATAAAATAATTTTCAATGATAAATATTTATTTTCATTTGTTATATATAAATCGCAATCCTCGGATATATAAATCGCAATCCTTGTAATTTGCATTACCCTTTGCCTAAAAAACGAAATTCCGGGTGATAGTGCATCAAAAAAGGGAAGAAAATGTACCGGCGTTGAAACTATCTTGACAAATTTTTTACAAGTGATACAAAAATTTTATTGATGGTAAAAAAATATGAGGGTGAACCTCGTTCAGGAAAACGTTCTATATCAATCAATAAAGAAAATATTTCCAAAATCAAGGATCTTGTGCCAATTAATCGCCTATACATCTATTAAAGACATTGCAGATATTACTAAAATATAATGTTTATCAATTCAATTAATTCTGAAGAACAATTTGGGTTTGTCCCGTGTATCTAGTCGTGTTCTGAAAACGCTGAATTTAAAAAAAAAACATCGTCGGGTTGAAGTTACTAAAGAAGTGCTTTGTTTGGATGATGACATTCTGAAATTTATAATTACTGGTGGCGAGATATCTATGCTTATCAGTTAGAACAGCTTAACAATCAAACTGTCGTGTTAAGGTTAAACACGAAACTCCAAATTCCACACCAAATTCGAAAAATCCAAACACCAAATTCGAAAAATCCACATCAAAGCCGGTTAGAAATCAAAGTCACGTTAAGTGTTATCTTCGATTATCATGACATTGTCTACAAAGTGGTTTTTCTAACTGTTCAAACAGTTAACAAAGAATATTATTTAAGCATTATGCGTCATTTGTGAGAATCAGAAGCACCAGATATGGTACCATGTGACTTCTCTTGATAACGCACATTGTAATAAATATTCGTCAATGTTTCGTAAAAAAATGAAACAAATACGATTCCAGAAGCACCAGATATGGCACCATTTGACTTCTCTTTGTTCCCTCGAATGAAGAAAACACTTCGTGGGCGCTGGTTAGAGTTCCATTCAAGACAGTTCCATAGCTGCTTTGAAGAAAATACCAGAAGTCGCGAATAAAAACTGTTTGGAATGCTATAAAAGTTCTTTAGAATAAGGATTGTAAGTAAATGATAATGATAAAATAGTTATGATAAAATTTAAACAGTTGGTATTTGTTTCACAATATATTTAAGATATTCTGTGATATGTTTCGGCCTCGCGACCTTTCTCAAAGATAGTTATGTATAAACAGTTTATACATAACTCTCTTTGAGAATGGTCGAGAGGCCGTAACATGTCAGAATATCTCGAATATACTATGAAACAAAGACCAAGTTTTTCATTATTATCATTGTTACTATGTTTCACCAAGAGCCAACCGCGCAGTCAGTCGAAACTTTTGTAATTAAATGTTTTCTTCTTAAGCCTGGAAACATTGTTTTAAAAACCCGACGTTTCCCAATATTAATAGATTTTTAGTAACTGTAAAATTATACGAAAAATTCTCTTTCATTCTTAAAATTATTCTTGTAAAATGATTGAATTACTAATGTTTCTTACATTTCGCTGATGTTTTGACTGGCTTCAAATTATGCTAAATATGTTTTCGTACCCCAAATGCCAGGCAGCAAATACAAATTATTCTGGTCTTGTTAGAAGTAACATCGGGGAGCTTTAATAAATTCATTGTGTGTATTAGTTCGTCTCTATTTTTATTAATTAGTTTTGTTTGTTTTCGAGTTCACCATTTGCGTGCATGCTTTTTAATGCCTTTGATCGTTGAAGTCTTGTTGACTATTGTGCCTGTATTAAATCTTG
The DNA here is from genome assembly GCA_031761425.1 of Cosmopolites sordidus. NCBI lineage: Eukaryota > Metazoa > Arthropoda > Insecta > Coleoptera > Curculionidae > Cosmopolites > Cosmopolites sordidus. Next base: position 107,691 of record JARFXV010000435.1, on the reverse strand, counting down.
TTATTTTTGTATATTGTAAGGCTTTATCTTAAATTCATATTTCAGTATGCGGCGTACGCTTGAGCCGGAGACGTTGAGCTGTTGGTCAGCGCGGATTTCTTTCAATTCTTTCGAACCATTTCTGGTAATGTTACGGATTTTTTATGACCATCTCCATGGAGTTTTGCGATGCTGCCAGTATAATGATACTGACAGTATTATTACGTTATAATGAAAACGTTTAATGGTTCAATACATAAACATTTAATTAACACGAAAAAGCTGTAGCTCACAAACAATAGCAGTAAACAAGTAATAGAACAGAACATATGGTAAATATAGTGTATTAAGTTCATATAAAAAGTTATTCTGCAGATGTTTAAATAAAAATAACCGAAACCGAATGAAAAAATAATTTTAAAGAAATTGTCATAAATGACCGACAACTCAAGAAATAACAAAGACGAAAAATATCGACAATTTTGAAAAGACCTTGGCATTCTTGGAAACACATTTTTTCAGATTGCCGAGTCAAACCAAGAGAGATCCCGAGGCAACGAGATTATTCTCCATCGAGACAAGCTTTGCAACTAACAACGGGTCCTAAAACGCGCAGCCAAATGTGGGCTCCCATTGACGGAATCAACCGATCAATGAGAATGCGTTGCCAACACCCAAAACCAGACGCGACCAGTCGATCGGCAGCATGTTCTGAACGACTTTCTCGCCGATAATAAGATCCTGCCGAACGAACAGTTTGGCTTCCGTAGGGGCCACACCTTTGTCCATCAGACTGTGAAGCTCGCCGCGGATGTCAGACGAGAGTTCGACAGAAAACGTCATACGGGAGCTGTTTTTCCAATCAAAGGCTTTTGACAGGGTCTGGCATCTCGGACTCGTAGTCAAAATGCTTAGATTAGGCATACCCACGGATCTTGTGAGATTAATAGCATCATTTCTGACTGGACGCACTTTCCTAGTGCTAGTCGATGGTGCTTTATCTATTGTCCAGCAAATAGAAGCTGGTGTACCGCAAGGCTCTCCTCTCGCCCCCATAATTTTTAATATCTGCATGACGGACTTTCCTAAAATGCCGTATGTAGAGACAGCTTTCTATGCTGACGACACCGCTTTCTATATGTCTGACTACAGAGCCTCGACGATTACGTCCAGAAGTAGATGTTGAAAGCTTCCAAATGGTTGATCGCATGGAGACTCGCGATCAACCGTTCCAAAACCCAGGTCATCCTCTTCACCCAGAGAGGTCCTAAACTAGATTAGCAAATCCAGATTCACGGAATTCCAAAAAAGGGCTAAAATAGGGCACTCATCAACAGAAGAAGTAAGTTCTCCACTTGCAAACTAATACTGTATATAACCATGATCAAAACTATCGAAAACTATCAAAATGAGAACTATCGTTAAACACACATACACACGCACACACACACACACAGGCACACGCACACCCACGCACCTATGCACACCCACGCACGCAAGCATATCCACACGCAAGCACATCCGCAAACCCATGCACGCACGCACGTACGCACACCCACGCACGCACACCCACGCACGCACGCTAACCCACGCACGCACGCACACGCACGCACGCACGCACACCCACGCACGCACGCACACGAACATGCACACACACAAACACCCACACACACAAACACCCACACACACAAACACCCACACACACAAACACCCCCATAGATTTATGAAGTTACAATAAAAATGACATACAAATTACAATTAAGTACAATTTAGTAAGTGCCTAAATTACCGGCCTTCAGCATTTAGACATTCCTGTAGTATCATTTCTACACTCAGCACACTTTCGCACACACGTTTTTATTGTTATCAAATTTTTGGCATGATTCTCTTATGAATTGACTCATGTTATCAACAGTGCAAAGTTTCCTTGAAAATACTTTATCTTTGGTTCACCCCAAAAGAAAAAGTCCATTTATTAGAGTAAGGTCTGGTGATCGTAGTAGCCATTCAACTGACCCTTATCGACTTATCCATCTTTTGGGTGTCTTTGTACAGAAACTCACACAGCTCCATCTTGCTGTAAATAGAAGTCTTCATTATCATACTGTAGCCATAATTATAGAATAACAATGTTCCTCAGCATGTTAAGATACAGGTCATGAGTAAAAGTTGCATGGAAAAAGATAAACCCAATGACCCATATACATGAAAGGCCCGCCCAAACAGTAACCCCAGGTTGACTAAACTGTTCTTTAATTATTGGATAACGGTTTTCTGTTGAGTAACAGACAAAGTAATGCGTATTAACAGCGCTTGAAAGTTTAAAATCCGCTTCGTCCGATCAACAAATTTTTCGAGTAATGCGATCACATTGTCTTTCTTTATTCAAAAGTAAGTTGCGAAATTGTAAATGGCGATCTGGATCATCCTCTAATAATCTATGAAGTAATCTTGGCGGATATATTTTCAATTCTAAACATTACTCAAAGACCTATGGGAAATATACCTATGGTATATACCAGAGGAACTACCATTTCATTTTTATGGGTAGTAATCACTCTTTGGCGCATTACAAAGATATCCAGTTTGATTAAATTTATCGTGTAATCTGTAAATTCTTAGTCTAGTTGGTGGAGGTATATCAAATTCTCCAGACCATTAATGCCGAACCTTTTTAGTATTCTCTGTCTTTCAGCATTGTTTAATTATCTACTTCCATTTGTCCAAGGGCCATAGTTGAAAACTATCACCCTTGACAAAACTCTGATTGCATATGCCTGTTGAAGTTTTTCAATAGTCTCCGTCACACTATGTCCAAATCTGAAACCAAACTTCATGGCGCACCCTTACTCGAAATTGTTGTCACTTATTTTCAGAACGCAATAGAAAAATCCGGTTTACCTAAAGACTGGCGGAGGATTATAAGTGATTCTATAGAGTTCACACTCGTATTGAAGAAGCATCAGATGATGGTAAGTCTCTCCTACGATACCATTCTCATTACTTTATTTAAACACCTCGTATTCTGATATATTGGTTATATTTCAGGATAATACCATAATCCGTCAATCAGGTTAGAAACTTTTTGATCGGCTCACGTAGATAACAAACACAATTCTTTGCGTCGTATTTGTTTTTCGTCAGTTTTTTAAGAAACAAATTTTAACTGTTGGTATTAAAACCCCCTTTAATTCAAATACGTCCAGCCTTAATTATCTAACCCTGAACCAGTTTTCAAGCTTGAAGTTTGAAATTTAATCGCAACTCCTCCGTCAAAAATGAGCATAATATATCGGCGAACTGTTCGAGACTTAGAGCGATCGTTACGCGAGGAACTAGCTCCGCAAATAATTGCAATCGGAAATGACATCGAAGAGATAATTTCCTTCTAGTCAAATGTAACAGTTCGTATCTGTCGTCATATAAATTTTCGCCATTATCGATGATTTATAACAACAAACATTGCATAATGGTAGAGATAAGGATTCAACGCCCTAATATCAGACTACGTGATTAACTGGCTCAAATCTAGTGAATTAAGTGAGATAGTCCACCAATATATAGTTTTGTTTGTTATATCATTATTTTGTTAGTTTTTTTTTAATCGTAATAAATGTAATAATCGTAATAATTTTAAATCATAATTAATTTGAGAAAATAAAAATTCCAAATAATTACGTTATTTGGAGGTATATATCGGTCACCAAATGGTAATATTAACGAATTTTTAGGTTTTTGGGAAGATGTGGTGAATGATCCGTTTATAACTTCAAAGAGATCAGTTATCACTGGGGATTTTATTATATGTTGGATAAATGATTGTCTGAATAAACGAAAATTTGAGGCAATAAGTGATAATTCTGTAGTAGTAAAAAGTAGTAGAAAGCTATATGCGTATATTGCTCAATACTCATTCCCTCATTGATATAGTATTTACTAATGATTATAGTTTGACCGAAGTTGGTATGAACTTTTCGGAAATTTTTGATCATGAAACATTGGGTTTATCCTTAAATGCGAAACAAATATGAAAAGGCGTAAGTGTAAACTTAAGAAAGAAGTACAAAGATAAGAAATTTAAACCCTAAAAATATGGATCGAATTAGAATAGAATTAACTGAAAGAAACTGGAACTACACATCAACAAATGTAGGGCACCTCTATGAACATTTTATTAACAACATTCATGAAGGAGTTAATGCCGTAGCACCCTTAAAAACGATTAATATTGACGCAACATCGTGGATTACAAATTCCATTAAGCTTGCCCAAGTTCAAATTAACCAGAAACGACACTGACTGGAATTATTATAAGAGAAAACCCAGTAAGCTTGTAATGGTGATTAGAAACGAAAAAATTGCATTTTATGAATTGAATATTGATCGTAATAGAGGAAATAGTAAAAAAATGTGGCTAATATGGCGAAGGAATTGCTGGGGAGTGGCGGAAAATCCGACATGTTTGAGGATATTGTTTTCCGACGGAGTGTTAGAACGTTAGAAGAAAAGTTTAACAATTTTTATGCTCAAAGTATCCGGCAGGTGTTCCCTGATGAAACGTCCGTTCAGGTGGAAAAAGTTTGGATCATTTTGATTTATTAACATTATCTCAATTGAGAAATATTGTAATTAATTTAAAAAAATATGCCCACGTCTGATGATATATGTAATATAAAAATTTTAAAGAGCGCACTTCATCAAGTGGGTTATCCATTACTTTATTTCATCAATACGACGCTGTCCAATGGTCGAGTTCCAAGGAATGCAAAAGTAAGCATCGTTGTTCCAATACCAAAGGTTAAAAATTCTGTATTACCAGGGAATTTTAGGCCAGTCAATCTATTGCCGATTGTTGAGAAAATATTGGAAATAGTGGTATGTAGACAGCAGTGGCGGCTCGTAGGTTTTTAAAGTGGGAGGGCGTAGAAGAAAATAGTTCAGCTATTTTTTTTGCTTCCCCCTTCCTCCTTTTCACCTTTCGTACTATTGAAACCCTATACAGGAGGTGAACCAGTAAAACATTAAAATTTTGTATTGTTGCTACTTAGAAGGACACAGATAAAGGAATGAATATACAGGTACTTAGCGTTTCCCGAAGATTAAGTCATTCAAACAGTTTATTGTAACTACAAATCAATAGAGAAAATTCGAAAAATATTATTGACTTATTTGTCCGTTACTTTGTGATTTTTTTAATCGAATAAGTGATAGATAACAAAGTATAAAATTGTTTTATTCGATTCGAAAAAAACTTAAATTAGTCATTATTATCGCAACCAACAAAACATGTTGTGCCAACGACGAGAAAAGATGACGTGGCATATGGTCGCTAAACTTCCGACCAACGATGTAAAAATTGCGGCGAGAGCATGGAATTTTTATCCGCATTATTTGGTGTGATGGGTTGACAGACGTTCTACATTTGGAGATTTTTTTTAGTAATATCTTAAAATGAATTAAAAGAAAGAATCGGAACAGAAAACAATTTTGTTTGAAAAATTGTTTACTGTGATAAATGCTGGAGGAGCGGCGCCCCAACGCCCTCCCTCACGAGCCGCCACTGGTAGACAGTTACATACATATTTGAAAAGCAAAATTACATTTATATGGGACAATCGGGATTTCGTGATAAACATTCATTGCGAGTCTACACTGCAACATATTTGTACGAAATGGCGCCAAATATTAGTTACGATAATGTTGTTCTTGGTGTATTTGTGAACCTAAAACGTTCATTTGAGACTATAAACAGAGAAGATCTGATTATGAAGCTGCAGTGCTACGGAGTGACATCTTGTGTTATTAAATGGCTTAAATGTTATTGGAGTGATCGCTTTCATCGAACAAAAGTAAATTGTGCTATATCAGGAATTTTGGAAAATGATATTGGTATCCAACAAGGGAGAGTATTGGGGTCCTTTTTGTTTCTTATATGCATCAATGACTTATATAAAATTAAAAAAATAGACTTAAATTAGTTTGCAGACGATACGCTCCTTTCAATAAGGGGATGGTGAAAGGTGTTAATTTAGAACGCTCTATATTAAATAATTGGCTATGTGTGAATAAATTAAAATTATATTCTGAGAAAACAAAATATAAGATTCTGGGAAAGAGGGGTATTTGCAAGTCGTTTACTGGTAAAAATTATAATATTTCCATTGGGAAGAATATCATTGAAATTATTGATCAAATTAAATATCTTGGGGTAATTCTTGATTCTCAGTTGAAGTTATGTGCTTATGTAAATTACATGATTACATAAAAAAATAGGCTTGTTTCCTAGAATATCACATTAAGTAATGGGTCAAAAAAATGTTAATATATAATACCACAATTTATCTCCATTTTAGTTATTGTAGCTCTTTGTTGTTAGGTTGTAATAAAAATTACATAAATATACAGCAAATTTTATAAAATAATGCAATGCGAATTATTTTGCATTGTGATAGGTATAAACTGATGGATTTGATGGTGTCTTCTTTGAGCTAGTGCTCTCTATGGCAGAATATTATAAAAATTATAAAAATATAAATATAAAATATATAATATATATATATATATATATATATATATATATATATATATATATATATATATATATATATATATATATATATATATATATATATATATATATATATAAATATATTATAAAAATAACTTAATATTATAAAAATAAAGTATTTAATACCGCGATTTCCGCGAACATTCTGAATACTTTTAATAGTACGAGCAACGCTATCATTTTCTACCTAACGGACTGCACAATATTTGTTGGGATAAATATTTGATCCTGAATACTTTGTTAATTCAGCGTGATGAGTCGAAATATATAAGTTAAAATATTTAATGAAAAGTTTCATGATTAAAATAGATTCAAGATATTATTAAAAAAAAAATTGTTATTGCAATTAAATTACCTGATATTTTCACGATATTTCCCGTTTGCATTAAACTCTCTGATGATGACCGATATTCCCGGTTTGTGGCCACTCTACTAGAGAGCAGATAGAACTAAAGCGCGTAATAAAAATAAATTATCGCGAGTCTAAGAAAAAAATGGCTGGAAATAACTGAGCAAAAAAAACTGCATTATAAATGATAGAATATTACGGTAATTAGGGTGCTATAGATATAAATTCGAAGAACTGAAAATATTTAAATACCTGGGAGTTATTATAGATAGAAGGAATGTGGGATTTATTATAAACGAAAAGATACAGAAAGGTTATAGAGCATTCCGTAGTAACAAAAAATTACTGAAAAACAAAAGATTGAGCACAAGGGATAAATTAGGAATATACAAGACCAATAGTAACGTATTTGCCGGAGCAAAGAAAGTGGGAAACGATGAGGTCAAAATCAGGGGATGAATTTTGAACAGATTATTTGGAAAAGAAAACATAGAGCAATTAAAGTGCAAAGAACAATGTGGTACGCACACGTAATGAGAATAGAAAGGGATACGTCAATAAGAGAGATAATAACATGGAAACCAGCACAGAACAGACCGATATGGAGACCCAGGATCAGATGGAGACAACAACTGGAAGAATATATAAAAACAGTGGATGTAGAAGGATGGAGAAAACTGAACGCGAATAGAAGAGATGGAGAAAAATAGCCGATAAGGCAAAAAATCGCCAATGATTATGATAAGGGTAATTAGAAGAAACATGGATTGATCCACCACACTGAAAGGATTTATAGAGTTCGTTATATATGGAGCAGCTACAATTTTACTAATTTATATATAATATAATAATAAGGTTGGAGTGTGCCATTCTTGGCTCTGACGGCATTTTCTTTATCCACAATTTTTAGTTAAAATCTGATGAACAAATTTGTGCATTAAATTTAAGTCTTCTCCGCTCATTCTAACGATCAAGCGATAGTTTTTGTAGATATTTTCATCATTTCTTGCAGTTGAAAACGTTCCTCTGTGAGGTTGATCTTCAGTCGAGTTCCAGCATTCTGATAATGTTTTAAACCACTGGAAAACTTTGTGAAAACACTCTTTCCATAGATCCGTTAAAGTTTTTACAAAAGTAGTTACATTGACAGTAGCGCATCGTTGCATGAACTTGTTACGTTTTCAGAATGTACTGAAAAAATCCGGTTCATGAAAATAATTCCTTTGCGCCACTAAGTGATTTTAATGATAAATATAACTGAGGTAGCCAATACTTCATCAAAATTAATTTTAAATAAATAAGTAAAGATTAATATCTAAAAATTTCTACCAAATTTAAAATTGTATGTATAACAACTGTTTCGACACCCAGTGCCTTTCAATTACAAAATATGCTACACTAACAGTAAGAAAAGTAATTACAACCTAAAGTGTCCATCGACCTAATAATACCATAAAACATGATAGTGGGGAAATCCATTTTTTGTCAACGTCTAGGAGGGAAATATAAGTTTAATAACGGTGAACCAATCTAGTCTAAATGGTCATTTAGCAAAATGTCCAAATTTTTGCTTTTATTAATTTCTAGGATCTCTAAAAGATTTAATTTTTTTGATTTATTCTCATTATGTAACATTTTAAAATTATCATTCAGGTATGCTTTTCTAACATTAAGTGGTTAGCATACTGAGAATTATTTTGTTTTTTAGTGCATGTTCTTTTATGTTCGTTGAGCCTCGTAGAGAAAGATCTCCCTGTTTGTCCAACATAGACTTTTGGACACGACCCGCGCTCAATTAAATAAATTCCTTATTTATACAGTTTATTTATTTGACTTTTATTGTTTTTAATGAGGCGTCCTAGAATATTGCTTGTTTTAAAAGTAATATTTATATTGTTTGCTTTGGATAAATGTCTTGACACTAATTCGGTAACTTTTCCCGTGTATATAATTATTTTGAAAGCTACATTTTTGATATTATTGACCGGATATACTTAAATTGATTGTTTTATTATAACTTTTTTTATTAATTATTTTATTTATAATGTTTGGATCGTATCCGTTATTTACTGTGATTTGTTAATAATAATCTATGTATACAAGAGTTAAATGCTGCCATCTTTTCTGAATAAGAATGGCAAGACTTATTGTGTATAACCAAATCTGTATGTGATGGTTTATGAAAAATTGCAAAATCATATTTATTGTCTTGTCTAATAATAGTTAAGTCTAAAAAGTTAATACTATTATGTTGCTCTTCTTCAACTGTGAATTGAATGTTCTTATGTAAACAATTTTTGTGAGTTAAGAATTGATTTAATGGTCTATCAGGACCTGTAAAACAAATTAGAATGCTTTCACCATATCTGTACTAGTAAAGTGAGTTTTTATGAAAAAAAAACTTAATCAACATCATTTGTTTAAATCATCACTTTACTGTAATCAATAACTGCGTAAATTGCCCACTTTTTATTGATTTTATCAACTCCACCTTTTGTGAATTTATGATATGCTATAATTTTTGGTTTACCAGCGCGTTGATCAATTTCTTCAGTATGATGCATTAAAAATGCCAAAATGACTGCCTTGGATTTCTTGGGAACATGAGAAATCAGTATTATTTGGCTCGTGAAACCATATAATATTATATATCACTCTTTATTTTGAAGGATGAAACTGCACTGTACCAACACAAGTCAAGCACTTCTTTAAACAATCAATCAATTCTATAGACGTGAACCATTTGTCACAGGTCACGTTTCTGTTGCTGCCATGCAAGGGATTTGTCAAACACTGAGTAGGAATCATAAGTTCCTTTTCCTCTTCCACTAAAGTTTCGCCATCTGACCTTGCTCCTGAATAAAGATAATCATTATAGAAATAATCATTCGCTGCATTACACAAGCATGCCACAAGCATTTCATCTACAGTAGCGCTCTCTGATACATTATAAACAGCTTGACAATTGCAGATAAATTTGTTGAATATGTACGAAAAAGCTGCTAATTTGTCAGTTTCCTTTTTCATTACCTTATTATTTCTATCAGTAGGTTTATCAAATCGCAGGCAATGAATAATACACAGGAATTTATTCTTTGGCGTTACACATCTAAAAATTTCTTGTCTTGTACCATCTGTGGCAAAATGATAGGTAGCATTTTCATGATTGGATTTAAAAACTGCACTATACTTGCAAGTCTGACAAAAGTTTGGAGTTCTATTATATCAAGATCTTGTAATTCTGGTTCTGGTTTATTTACGTTAGTCCACTTCACTAGCTCGTTCAAAATATCACTGTCAAAAAAATGCTTTCTTATGGAGTACTCATCCTTTTCATCATTTGCGCCTTATTATATTATATTGCGGAGTTCGCACAGATCTATTTGGTAGATGATTCGCCCATTTGTATGTATTCTTTCCATAATACGACTGAAAACTAGACAAAGGAACCTTGTCTTCGCTTGATAATAACTGGCTTTGTTCCTGCACATCTTCAGAATCGGATACATCTTGATTAGTGTCGCTATTATGGTCACACTGTTCCAGTGCATAGTTCATCTCCAATATCATCAGCTTCAGAATCACTAGAACCTTCAGATACCAGCTAGGACGTGATGGCACCTTCAAAATGACTACTTGAAGTTCCAACTACCCATCTTGACTTCGCCGTATGACAATTTTCCTCTGAATTTGATTTGTGTTTCTTACTCGATGTACTCTGAGTCTTCATTTCTATTTTTTATTGCAATTCTTCAAATGAAACAACAAATGAATGAGTACAGTTAACAAAAAATAATAACGTAAGTACTGACATGCGGTCTCACAGGCCGCTCTGAAATTTCAAATGGCTTGTGCGTACCGAATTTGATCCCGCCAACACTAATATCCCTCTCAATGACGTGACGCAACTAAATTCGAAGGTACTTAGAAGCCCAACACACCTCGTGCGGCGAAAGACCGCACTGCACTATAATAGTTAAAAGTTAATAAAATCTTTGATTTTGAGTTAAACTTCAGTATTCTATACTCATTTTATACCATCACATATCCCCATATAGCTTTCTCCAAGTAAGAATTTGAATTTTATTTTCGTAGTTCTTTCGACTGAATTTGATTTTGTCTCACCTCGATCGGATTAATCTAAACAAATCGCTCGATTAAACCGAGATAGCTCTAAGCGTTGATGCTGAATTTAAAATGGGGGCCTTGTCCGAATGAAAACATAATCCGACCCGGCTAAGTTATCGCTTACGGTGCTGCTTCTCGAATTACATTGAATCAATATTGAGCCGGCTTAAAACTTTGTTAACTTTGGTTCTGTTTGCTTTGCAACAATTCTGACCGTCCTTCCAGGTTGAAAGGTTGGCATTACTCCTACATCAGCCACTTGGAGTTCTTGTTCTTGTTTAATTAAAAAAATACTTCTATCATCAACATAATAAGTGTTTCGGTTAATAATGTCGATTTTTTCGCAAAATTTAAGCGTTTATTTCCATAACAAAATAAATTACCTTAACAAACAAAGTATTGGCCATGGTTAGCTATTACTTTTTCCCATCCTTGTATAAAAGAATGTATTCCGCGTCAATAGCACTGTTAGTCTTTTTGCCAATCATTCCTCAGCCAAATGTTTACTTCTTCGTAAGAATCTAAGTGTTGTTCTGAAAGTCCATGCTGCATCGATCGAAATAAGTGGTAGTCCGAAGAGACTAAGTTCGGCGAATACGGCGGGTGGAGCAAATTTAACGTTTTCCAGATAGTTTTTTACATATTTTACAACATGGGACCAAGTATTGTCTTGTCGAGAAATTACTTTATCTTGTCTTTGGGATATTCTGGTCATTTTTTCCTCAATGCATGGTTTAATTTTATGGGCTACTCATGATTTGTTGCACTTTGGGTGTCAAAATAGAGTAACTTTTTTATCACCTGTCACAAATCAATGTAAAAAACCTTTTTTTTCTGTCTGGCAAGCAAAATGTTATCAGTGTTTTTTAACGTTTCAATGTATTTTTCATTCAGTTCATATTGAACCCATTTTCCTTCCTTCTGGAACTTTCCCAATGCATATGTACGTTCGGAAATGGTGAATTGGGCAACATTCAATGCTTCTTTTAATTGTTTCAATGTATGAGTTGAGTCTTTATCCAATAATGCTTGCAAATCTGCATTTTCAAACTTTTTTGGCTGTCCTGGACTCTCCTTGTCACCAGTCCCAAATCATCACTTTAAAGCGTTTAAACTATCGTTCACAAGTTTTTCGGGTTATAGCATGTTGACCATAAGCTTCAACCTACAATCGATATCTTTCACCAGCCTTTTTCTCGAAATGAAAGAAATTTATTAAACTCCCCCGCAAAACGTCTTTTTATGGTATATAATTCGACATATTCCAAGGAATGAAAAATATGATTTTTGACAATGACAACTAATAACGAACTAGCTTTTAATGGCGTATGTTTACCCTCCAAAACGCCATGGACGTTATTAGTATTTTTTAACAAATACATTAGTAACGCCATTTCTTAGCAAAATTGACATTAACCGAAACGCTTATTACTACAATAAAACTAATTACAAATAATGCACACATATTTATGACTGAATAATAAATGAAACTGGAATATATTTTAGTGCTGTAGGGCGAGGAAAGTACTTAAATAATTGTCCCTAACATTGAAGTTATCTGGGACTTTTTAAATAAATTACAATTTTAACATAACCTTCTCCTAATATGTTTGGTATATGGATAATGGAGCAAATTTTCTCGATGAATTTGGAAAAAAATCTTTTGCTATTCCTATTTTTTCAATGCTTTAAAAACCATTTTTTCTATTCTTCACGGAAGAATTGCCTAATCCTTTAGATGCCATCAAACGTCAGCAAGTGTCTCCCGAGTCCCTTCAAATAATACGACTAAACACAAATTAATAACTATAAATAGGTTGAGATGAGATTAATAGAAAAAAAATCACTTCGATGTTATTTTACTTTCAAAATATATGAGAGATTGTATGATTGTATTAGATTGTATGATCGCAAGTGTGAGAGCTAGTAGTGTCATGAAGAACATTGCAAGGAAGGGCCGGGCTGATATCCTTCTGTTGGTTTGCTCCACGTACGCCGTGTTGCAGGGCTCGAATAACATACATTGGCGGTTAGAATCAAACAAACCATATCGGCCCTGTTCAAACATCATCTAGAAACAGACCACAAAATCGATTTTGACAGTTGCCGATAAATAGCTAATATCCCGAAATACATGAAAAGAACAATTCGAGAAACAATAGAAATAGAAAAAATCGGATGCCTAAACGAAGAGATGATGCCCTCAACCTACCAGACATGTGGAAACGAGTAATCAATCAAGCACGCTCCACCACAATTTGCAACCGAAAAGGATATAAATATTACGGGACGGTTTCTTAGCTGTCAGTTCAGCTGAATCACTCTCCGTGGTTCGTCCGAAACATGGACATTGATAGAGATTTCTACATCCCCTCCTCAAATGACTATGTCCGTAAACGTTTAGAAAAAATTAAGAAAGGTCTCCCCTTCCACCCCAACCGGTCCTTAAATACGAGCTCCGTCAGAAACGGCATCTCCACCGTTTCAAGAGTTATAACAGCTCCTCTGAAGACTAATACCCCCTCTTTTTTTCCTCGCATTATTCCGTCTTCGAACCAAACTACTCCTCTCACATCAATACATCTTCACCGAAACACACAGAATCCCCCTGATATAAATTCCAAACTTTGTCATCAACACAAGCACTGCCGTCAATATAACTTCAAAGCAACCGCAAAAAAACACGCTATGAATCTCAACCTGCGCCAGCATCCTAGCCGCAGGCCCCACTCATTAACAGAAATATATATATATATATATATATATATATATATATATATATATATATATATATATATATATATATATATATATATATATATATATATATATATATCCAGCTGTTTCCAAGTCTGGGCTTATATAGCGTACCGTTGCTAGAGATTGCTGTTATTCAGTTTCGGAACGCACTAGAAGGGTCTTGTTTTCGGGGCAATTAGTACGGATCACCAAAGTGGCTCTAGGAAGTTCAGGCTCGTATTAAGAACCCAATTGGATGTTGGTCTGTCGCCACTTCAAAGGGGAGGCTGGCAGTGTTGCTATTATATATATATATATATATATATATATATATATATATATATATATATATATATATATATATTTATATATATATATATATATATATATATATATATATATATATATATATATATATATATATATATATATATATATTTATATATATATATATATATATATATATATTTATATATATATATATATATATATATATATATATATATATATATATATATATATATATATATATATATATATATATGTATATGAGTATGAGTCCGTGTATATCCATATGTATATGAGTCCGGAAATAACGTCGAAATATTTTGGGAGGTGACTCTAGGGATTAAAACATTAAAATTAACTATAAACTTTAATATAAATTAAAAGTTCCTATAAACGTACCCCCCAAATTGCTTCTTAAAGGGGTTAGAGCTACCTTAAAGGGGGAACTCTGAAGATGGTTTGTTCGCAATATTTTTGAAACGGTTTATGCTAAAGCTGTGAAATTCAGTATGCTTCAATAAGTTGGAATCGAAGAAAGTTTTTTTTTTTGTATTAATAATTGAATATTTTAGTCAGGGGCGGCACATTGGGGCGTTTCCTTGGTAAATACTGCCATAACTTTTTTTGTTTGTAATATTTTCTTAATATTCTAAATCAAATTATTGAATCGCAAACATTTTTAGGTAAAAAAGGTCCTTTTCCAGGAAACTGGCGTTTTCTAAATCGATGTACGATTACATGGATATCGAAATACATCTTAATAATTAAGTAAGCACCCTTGTACGAAAATTTTTATTTAGTAGCCTTATAACAAGACACAATACTTTTAAGGATTTAGCACTTATTCACAACAGTTGTTGAAAATAACCTCCATTCATCTCAATGCACGCTTTAATTATTTTCTCCATAGAGAATCTTACCCTGCCGAAAATGCCAGGCTTAGTTTTGATATAATCACAAGCAGTAAATACACGTTGCCGCAATTCCTTTACACTGCCAATCGGGATAACAGACCAATGCCTTCAAGTCCATCCATCATTCTAGACATAACTGATTTAAAAGCGCTCTTACATTTACAGATAAATGAGGCGGAGCCCCATCGTGCATAAAAACATGCCATATCTGTACTGATATGGTACATCTTCCATTAGGTCCAGCAAATGGTTTTCCAAGAAGTTCAAATACTGTTGTCTATTTAAACGGTTGGGAAGCACAAACGGTCCAATCAAAAATTTTCCTAGCTAGATATTGATAGAAAACTTGTCCTGATGCCCCTATTTGAAAAATTTATTTGGATTTTTTCCGCCCACACTTAGTGGGCGGAAAAAAGTGGGAAAGCGGAGTATTGTGGGAATTAAAAAATTCCATTGCATGTGAACATAGCTTCGTCTGTAAAGAGAATGTCCTGTACAAAATTTTACATTAGCAAAATTGGATTCTTTGTAGCAGTCATTAGGCTATAAGGCTGAAACTTTCTGCAAATGGTATGGATAGAGCGCTTACTCTCTAACAATTTTCCACACGGTACTTTTTGGAATGCCTTCTTAAACAGCAATTCGTCCGACACTTATTCCTGGGTTTTCTGCTACATTTTTTAAAACTCGTTCTTCATTTACAACAGTTCGGGTACTCCTGCTTTTTTCACAGTCATGTTTAGAAGGCATGAAACATCCCTTTTCGCATAATCTTCTATGCAGGTTTGTAAATGTTTCTGTTCAAGGAAGTACTCTTCGGGAGAAACCTCTGCATACAATCTTCTAGCTTTATACGCGTTCCCATTCGCCTTCCCGTACATAAAGTGCATATTCGTCATTTCATCGAAGTAATAATGGGTTTGCAGAAGGTAATGCATTTTGCAGTTTAAAAATTGCTAATGGTCCAGTTTTACGAAACGTCAAAGACAAAGATTAACGGTGACAGTCGCCTAATTAATTATTAAATGTATTTCGATATTCATGTAATCGTGCAGCGATTTAGAAAAAGTCAGTTTTCTGGAAAACGGTTTATCCTAACGAGATGACATGACAGGACTTTTTTTTACCTAAAAACCTTTGCGATTCAATAATTTGATTTAAAAAATTAAAAAACATTACAAACAAAAACTGAACCATTGCGCTTTGTGAATGTAAAATGCCGAGATTTGGTTGCGTTAATTTTGATCTGCCATTTGTTTATCCATTTTGAGTGTTGCCTACATTTTTGAAATTTTTAACAGCATCTCTTAATGGAGGTCTTGAGATTGTAACCTGTGAGTAGCCTTAATATTTTGCTGATTTTTTATAGTCTAATGCTTATAAGTCACACAAACTTTTGCTTTCAACTACTTATGCTATACTAGAAAGTATATTTGATTTAAATAATTCTAGAAAACAAAAATAGCTTATTTTGGCTTACAAATAATCGAAACTCAAATATATTTTTGAAATATCGTTAATGTAGTGGTGGCTCGTGGGTTTTTAAAGTGGGAGGGCGTAGAAGAAAATAGCACTGCTAAAGATTTTTTTTTGATTTCCCCTTTCTCCTTTTTACTTTTCGTGCTATTGAAACCCTATGCAGGAGCTGAACCAGGAAAATGAGTTAAATGAAAGAAACAGAACGGAAATAAGATATGGTGTTTTGTTTTGAAAAATTGTTTACTGTGATAAATGCTGGAGGGGCGGCGCCCCAACGCCCTCCCTCAGGAGTCGCC
This sequence comes from Cosmopolites sordidus, assembly GCA_031761425.1. NCBI lineage: Eukaryota > Metazoa > Arthropoda > Insecta > Coleoptera > Curculionidae > Cosmopolites > Cosmopolites sordidus. The sequence continues at coordinate 90,951 of JARFXV010000435.1, read as the reverse complement.
CTGCGTTAATGATAATGATATTGTATTCATAGTTGGAGCTTGCCAAACAAAATTCCGACATATACAATAGGACATCGTAGAAAAAAATATATACATCTATTTAGTACTGTAGAACATTTATTTCTTTTATTAGAATCATCATACTTATAGACTTATATTACTAATAGGCATATACAAGGTGTAAAAATACAGCCGGCCGCGGTGGTCTGGTGGGTTAGTAGCCTGCCTGGCAGTTTTACAAAGGTAGCTGGTTCGATTTCAGCGCTCGGATGGATGTTATTCTTTAATTCTTCTGCCTGTCTTACTTCCTACTCTACAGACACAATTATATACACTCACATACACACACACTCCCACACATTTCCACACCTAAATGTATGTGATTGTTTCTAGGCAAGAGTGTAAAATCTGACAACGAATTACCCCTCAGTCACGCCAGGTAAAGGCTGGGTAAGGCCGGATGCCTTCTGAGAAGTGTTCTACGTTGGTCACTCGCCAGTCGGTAGGCTTCTTGATAGACTTATGGGTAGGCACATAACCAAGGGTTGATAGCCTGAGGGGGGTGCTGGCCTGGCTTTGTGGGTAGCTGATGACCGTGGTTCGGAACCCACGTTAAGCTGTAGGCCCAGTCGCTAAATATCCTTAGATGCTGATGCGCAGCCTTTCCGAAAATCCTTTCCTTTCTTTTTAATTTGTTTTGTTTAAAATTGTTTTTAATTAAATTACAACTCTGCATTGCCTCCATCAAAGTGGTTGCCTTGGGAAGCCTCGAAGTGCTGGAAACGGTTTGTTTACTATTCATATTAGTCCTGGAACTCAGATACTGGAATCGCCTTCAGCTGGTCGGTTACGGCCTTTTCAATGTTCAAAGTCAAGAAAAGGACCGAAGTCTTTTAAATAAGGGAGCTGCGGCGCCATAGGGTGTGACACTGGCACTTCGTGTCCGGGTCGTATTCAAATATCCAAGACTCGTCATCAGTAATGGCACGTTCTAGGAAATAAAAGTCATTTCTTATTTGCCATAAATTATATCTTGTAAAATGTTTTTTACAACCATATTCGAGCAGATGTTCTTCCTCCTCAATTCATTGGTCAAAATTTGAGGAACGATTATGTGAGTCAAATTCAACTCCTCCCCGATCATTCTGACTCCCACGATCCCGGATTATTTGGACATTCCCATCACTTCGTGCATTTCCCGCTATGAGGTATTTTTTTTAATCATCTTAAAACCTGCGCCCTAGACAATGCACCTTTTTCCATACGCTGTAACAAAACTTGATAGCGCATCTTTGCTTGAAATTGTCACCCATTTTTAGAAGGTACTAAAATAATCCGGTTAACGAAAATTGCTACGGATCATGTTGACCCAACAGTGTTGTCAGCTCTAACGTAACGCCACCAGTTTCATTAATATATTTACATACCTCGTAAACCTTCGGAAATAAGTTATTCTTAAGGAATATAGAAAACCAAGAACTAGAAGTTGGGTATTGCTACGACTTTTAGGGTAGTTGCAGTTGCTCGAGAGCCAACAGCGTCAAAGTTAACAAGGTTTTGAGCCGGTTTATTATTGATTCAATGTAATTCGGGAAACAGCCTCGTATGCGATAATTCAGCTGTGCGGGATTACGTTTCCATTCGGACAAGACCCTCATTTTAAATTCTGCAGCAGCGCCGACAGTTGCCTCGGCTTAATCGACCGATTTGTTTAGATTAATCCGATCGAGGTGAGAGAAGGTCGGATTCAGTCAGAATAACTAAGGAAAAATAGGAATTGTTTGCTTGTAACGCGAGGGGGTAGGATAAGGATGCGATGGGAAAGGGGAGATAAAACTATGGTAGGTTACTGGAACTTATCCCAACAAGAAGGGGGGATTTTATCGCTTAGTGTGAGATAACAAATAAGAAAACAGTTGTATGGAAATTAGCTAGAAACATAATTTAATTCATTCAGAATCGTATATATTCAGGATTTGAGGCGCTTTACTTAAATGATAATATCGCAATGGAACACCATTAATTTATATACGAGGATACTGAAGATTAATCTCTCCCTTCTCAAAATGTAACGTTAGTTTAAGAGGTAATATGACGATTACTATATCGTTCCTGCATGAAGACACAAGACCTAGCTCTAACAGAAAATTCCTTTGAAATGTTTGGCAGTCTTTGTCAAGAAAAAAAGGTTTAACTGGGCGAGAACCTGAGGAAAATGTTTTTTTTTAAGGAAGAGCATATGAACATCACCAAAAAGAATATTTTTGTAATTCAAGATGTTATTGAATCAGATTGGCACGTAACTGTTTTAGTGGAGAAATAAAGTATATAATTAATTATTCATTGAGAATAATCGCCATATATATAAAGGCAGACATGACGATGCCACAAATACAAAAATACCTTTAATACGTCTCTGCTTTAATTTTTTTCGGAAAAACTAAGGTGATGAAGAGTTATATTTCAAAGTCTAGAGTACAGAAATAAACATTAATTTTATATTTTCTCGATATATACTGCATAAATATTTTTGGTAACGTGTAAATCTCTTACTTAACCTAGAACCATACCCTGGGGTACAAACGAAGAAACAAAATTAAATCGTTTGGAACTTTTTTACTATACCAGGGTTTATTTCGCGCGTCTGTGGCGGGGGGCGGATACTTCAGTCAGACGGCGGTCCTGCTAGTGAGTGGACGCGCCACGCTGCCTGTGGGGGTGCACCAGTACTTCAGGGTACATTCAATGAAAGTATGTTAATTTGATGATTATTTTGGTTATTTCAATTTTTTTATGTTTTTGTATTTATTGTTTATATAGAATTTATCGACATGGATTGGATAGTAGATTATAAGACAACATTATGTAAATTTTACTTATACACAAAGTTGTTATCTAGTGAATTTATTCATTATTAGTATTTTTTATACGTATTTGTATCATTATGTTTTTTGGAGCTTCTAGCTTATTCTATAACTTTATGTTAGATGACGTCATGACGTATTTTAAATGAAAATGAAATTGAAAATATTCTTCTGGAAGATGGAGAAGATCTTGTTCTAAGCGATGCATTAGAAGGAGAACGAGTTGAAATTATTCAAGATTTTCGCTTGGAAGAGGATATTAGAACAAATGATGGTCCTGATTCTTTAGAGCTAGAGTCACCTCAGAATTCGGATGAAGAACTTGAAGAATCATCCCAGTTGGGTTTTACTGCCTCACCGGTAACTGTACTCAGTGTTCCAGATGTTTTGCGTGGTAGAGGCACAAAAAAGCAGAACAATTGCGAAAAATTTGTATGGCATGGACCTCATCCTCGTTCATTACGCCCACCACAGAGGAATATTATATTCCTCCAGGTAACAAAGGTCCTTCTAAATTTATTACTACTGCCTTAGATAGTTGGTAATTATTTTTATGGACGTAGTTTTGGAGAATATAGTGTTTAACATTAACCAAGAGATTTCTGAGCAGCGCAAAAAATGCAAATCAGACAGGCCGACTCTGTCTGGAAATGACGATTTTGTTCCATCGAACACGCGGCCTTCGTTTGTTCGAGATACGCCAATAACAGAGTTGAAAGTCCTGTTTGGATTATACTACTTGGCTGGTGTACTGAAAATAAATCATTTAACTGTCAAGGAAATATTTGATAAAAATACGGGTATCAGTTATTATGAGAGAAAATATTTCAATTTTTATCTAATTGTCTTCGTTTTGATGATCATTCGACAAGACGTGAGAGAAGACAGGTAGATAAATTGACTCTTATAACAGAAATATTTGATCATGTAATTGACACTTTAAAGAATCTGTTTTCATCCTCTGACTGTACTACAATAGGTGAACAGTTGCCTGGTTTTAGAGGGACGTGTCCATTTTGTATGTACATGCAAAGTCTTATAAATATGGGATCAAACTACTAGTGTTTTGTGATTGAAAATTGAAAATGTATTACATGATAAAGAGCATAATATACACAGGAAAATATTCTACTCCTAGAGGACTAGCCATTCCTGAGTATTATCCGCTTGAGCTGTCAACTACTATTCATAATACCAATAGATATATATATATATATATATATATATATATATATATATATATATATATATATATATATATATATATATATATATATATATATATATATATATATAACTACTATTGAAACACTAAAAAAAGAAAAAACAGAACTACCTATCTTTTTTCTAAAACGAAAGATCGTGGCCTAAATACATCAAAGATTGCTTTTGATGATAAACTCATTTTGCTTTCATATGTCCCTCCAAAGCTTATCAAAGAAAAAAAGAAAACCGTCCTCATACTGTCCATCATGCACTACGAAGCAGATAAAGATAAATCTGTTAATTTTTATAACAAAAAGAAACGCGGAGTTGATATCTTGGACCAGCTTTGTCATACCTACAGCGTATCGCGCAAAACTCGCCGCTGGAGTGTTTGTGTTTTCTATGGAGTACTAAATATCGTAGGGTTCAATTCCATGATATCGCTACATTTATCAAATGCCACTGATAAGCAAGACTTTAAGAATAGACCCATTTACTTGAAGATTCTCGCTTTTGATCTCATAAAACTGCACCTGGAAAATAGATTTCAATATCGAATTTTGTCAACATCCCTACATTGGGGATATATTAGGAAAAAAACGCTCATTTACTGCGGTAACTTCTTCAAATTAAAAATATGGAAGGTGTTTTTTCTGCCCAAGGCTCAAAGACCGTAAATCGCGTACGCAATGTGTAAATTGGCATAAAATAGGTATATATATATATATATATCAGCCATGAATCAGCCATCATTTGAAGGTTCTAATTTGGTGGATAGACTAATTTCAATGTTTTGGGAATTTAGACAGCCAATTGTCGAGCCGCCTTGCCGTAATGCTGAAAAATATGTCTGAATCATGCAGCATATGTTCTTCCATGGCAAAAAACATACAATGGAAATAGAATACTTACAGTTTGGTCACCTCGAAGTTTCATCGGCATTTTAGTCGATGGTGTTGGCTCATCTGCCGTTGAAGTCGATGGTGTCGGCTCAGTTATTGTGTTTACTTCCCTCAATGTTTGGGCACACACACTAGTCATAAAAATGTCGTCAGATCCTTAAATACGTGAAAACACATTGTTACGATTCGCCCCGTACTGATTGTAAGGATTCGCCCCGTACTGAGTTTAACGATTCGCCCCGTTATGGCATTTCAGCTATGGAATGTTATAACTCTGGACTGTGTGCATATAATAACAAAATTATTTATGAACCTAAAAGCTATTGAAATAAAAAAACATTCTTTCAACCGGGAAAAACAAAAAAAACATTCAAACTAGAAAAGTTTGGTAACTAAATTATGAATTCAAGAACACAAAAAACACGTTTTGTCTTGTCTAGCGTTTGTACCGTACTGGAATGTGAAAAGGTATGCAACTATTTATAAGGCTCGAAAAGGCGCAAATTTTTAAATATTACTTTTGACATTTGGTGTTACCATTTACGAGATATGGTCGTATAACGATTCGCCCCGAGTTCCGCTTATCTAAACTAAAGTTTCAAAATTTAAAAATTTACGAACAAACGAACGAATTATTAATCGGAAGCCCCCTAAGTTATCTTCGGGCAGAAATTTACATGGCCAATTTTGAAAACAATTAATTTTACAACAGTAATTATACAAGACACATACATTGTTGGGCTAGGTATGTCGATGATATTTTTCACACAATATTCTTTGCTTAATCCTTAAGGGTGCGTTTATGTTGAAGCTGCGATAAACGATAAGAGCGACGATAAGAGCGGCGACAAGAGCTGCGCCAAATTCCTTTCTATGGTATGCTGTTTATAATGAAGCTTCGACACTAGTGACGCGGTGTGCTATGTGTGTAGAGGTGAAGCCATTGGGAGGTTAAAATACGCATATATTTTCAAAATGGGTGACTCTGAAGAGGAATTACTCTTAGCTTCAAGTGCAGTTACGTGTTGTATTCTTAAAGGAGTAGGTAGACACCGCAGATTCTCTGCACACCCTATAAATACGAGAAGATACATGTTTGGAGAATTTCACCACCTTTATAAACAATTAAGAGAACACCTTTCAAAATTTATGGAATATATGAGAATGAAAATAGAGACCTTTGACTACATACATTCTCACATCTCTGATAGACTTGAAAAAAGATGGAGAAATTGTCACAGTAGACCAACTTTATCCGAAGAGCGGTTAATGATTACACTAAGGTATGTCTAATTTTACAAAAAAATATATTAATATACAGGGTGTTTCCTAAGTAAGTACAAAAATTTTAAAGGCCTATTAATTATTGAGCCAATTTTATGAAAAAAGTTCATTTGTATTTGGGTATTTTTTGTACTTACTTAGGAAACACCCTGTATAGTATTGGCAACAAGGCAACAAAGCAGAAAATTAGCCTAATAGAATTAAACTTAAATAAAAATCCCCTTGGTATTTCACATTTTAAATGAGTAGAACATCAAACTAAAATTAATTCAATAAATGTAAAGGATTTAACAAGTCAGATGACCCAGATAAATGTAAAAGACTTTCTGCATCATTACAAAAATTTCTTGCTGTATTTTGTTGACCGCTAGATGCAGAGCCACAATTATTATTTGAAGCGTTTTCATTTGCACAGTGTCCGCTTGGATTGACGAATTCCTGAGTTAATTTCATAACCCGCATTCTGTATTCTAGCTTGTTGTACGGTGATAACGTTCTTACATGGGGTAGTGAGCTTTTAAAAAAATCCAAATCTGCATCTTCTTCATTTTTATTAGCATTTTTTTCTTTTAATATTTGCAATTTTTTTTGTTCCACCTGTAGTAAAGCTTCACCTATGTCGTCTTTTGGTAAACGCTTTTTGCGATTTCTTATAGAAGGAGTCGAATCTTGAGATGAAGAAGCCGTAACGGTAGACGGTGCTAAGTCTAAATCTTCAAAATGCTCAGGTGGAGATTGCATGCTCTCGTCTTCTATTGTCCGTTCACTTATGTCATCTCTGTCACTTTCATCCTGTGACATTTGAGATGACTCAGCCGAAAAATTTTCATTATCATATTTGGGCAAATTGCCCTCAGATTTCCTTGGAGTAAATTGGTCTTTTACAAATAAAAGACTTTTAAAGTATTTCCATTCTCCTTTATAATCATTTATTTGGGCGTCTCCAGATTTTGGTTTAGGACCAAACCAAAGGTTTAGGACAAAGGAAATAGTCTCCAGATTTTGGTTTCGGAATAGACGCCAGTGTAGTTCTAAATTTGTCCCGTAAACTTTTCCATTTATTTCTGACCATAGTTCCTAAAACAAAGGAAATGTCTATTAAATATACGCTATTACACTCCCAAGAAAAACTTAAATTGAACTAAGCAGTCTGTTTTTTTACAGATATTTATCAACTGGTCAGTCGTTTAGAAGTGTGGCATTTTCTTCCCGTATGGGAAGTGCAACGGTATCGAACATTGTTTCACAAGTGCTTAAAATTATCTGGGAAACACTTCAACCATTACACATGAAAATTCCCAGCCGAGATGATTTTAGAAAAATAGCAGATGATTATTATAATATTTGGAACTTTCCCAACTGCATTGGCGCCATAGACGGGAAACGTATTAGAGTAAACTGCCCAGCACATTCTGGTACAATGTTTTATAATTATAAAAAAGTTTTTTTCAATTGTTTTGCAACGATTAGTTGAAGCCAATTATAGATTTATTAACATTGATGTTGGTGGCTACGGAAAACAAAGTGATGGGGAAACTTTTAGATCTTCAGCCTTGTTTTTGTACTTGTCAGTTGGGCGACTTAATATTCCCAACGAATGTGCCTTGCCAAACTCAGATATCACAGTACCCCATGTCATTATAGGTGATGAAGCCTATCCACTTCTCCGCAACCTATTAAAACCTTACGGAAGACAACAATTAAATGCCGACAAAGAATATTCTAACGCCAGATTATCGAGGGCACGAAGATCTGTCGAATGTGCCTTTGGTATACTGTATGCCAAGTGGAGGATTTTAACCACAGCGATACAAACATCTACAGATGTAGCTGATGATATTGTTAAGTGTATCTGTTTGCTGCATAACATTATTATTGACAGAGAAGGCATTCAGCATCATCTTCAAGAAGCAAACCTAACCAAACCAGGAAATATTAGAACAGAAAATATTAGACCAGGTAATCTTGGAAGACCAAACCAAGCTGCTAAAGATATTCGCGATCTATTTAAAACATATCTTTGTCATAATCCCATTTAAATCTACTACTAATGGCCTTTATAATTTTTCCCCTCATTTCCAAGTTATTTTAATTAAGTAAACCAAACCTTACAATTTTTACTTACGTGTTGTGTTTAATTTTGAAGCCACTTCATCCCACAATTTATCTAGAACAAACCTATTGTGGTGATTTTTATTTTTTTGGTCCCACAAGGGAGACCTTACACATATTTCACTTATTAAAGTGTCGATATCCATGGCGTCTGTGCTGCTGACCACACTTTTAAAAGCAAAGAAAATGAATAAAACAATTAGCGCCGCTCTTATCGTTGCTCGACTTCCAAGCGTGTCGCAACGCGTCGTTCCAATATAAACACCTGCATATAAAACAATGATATCATTTTCTTCGCTTCGCTAGTTTCGTCGCTCTTATCGTTTATCGCAGCTCCAACATAAACGCACCCTTAAGCCACTGTGAATTTGAAACCGATTGACTAAACCGTTCAAAAGTTATTGCAATTAAAAATTATCGAAAAATATTAAACGTGATCTTATGAAGATTTACTGCATAATTAGTTAAACACGTTACAAATATACAAAGAAAAACTAGCAATCGTTCGAAACTTCCAGATTATGTATCTTAAATTGTTTGGAACCAATTTTACACAGTTTTATTAATATTCATTTTTAATATATTTACCTCTAATACATCCTTAGTTTTAATGTGAAGACTATGTTCCAGGATTATCATAATCGCTCTAGAATAAACAGAGCCAATGTTAACGACGTTTTCGGCCAGTCCAACATTGATATAAAGTAATTAGAGGAGCAGCCCAGTAAGCGATAACTAAAGGCGGATTATGTTTTCATTTGGACAAGACCCTCATTTTAAATTCTGCAATAGCGCCGACAGATGCGTCAGCTTAATCGAACGATTTGTGCCTATAAATCCGTTCGAGGTGAGAGAAGGTCGAATTCAGTCGAACCAACTACAGAAAAATGGGAATTGCTTGTTTGGAGATAAGAGGAGATCTTAGAGTTTATCCCAACAAGAAAAAGAGGATTTTACCATTTAATGTGTTGTATGAAAACTACCTACGAGCAATATTTTATTCATTCGGGTCGTCTTTCTTGAGGTTCAATTTGAGTGCTAATCTTGGAATAAAAGAACATTGATGAGTATGTGAGTGTGAAACTAATAAAATTCCAAAATGTTCTGTGTGAGATTGTGGAAAACAACGGTCGGGAGTGTATAATTCCTGACTACTATGGTATCATAGGATGCAGCCCAAAGAAGTAAAAAACTCCATGTATAAGCCATCCCACGAGAAGTCGGCGAAAATATGGGTTGTTTGTTGTGGAGAGGAACCTCTTATTCTTGGCGAGAGAGCATATATCGGTACCCTGGTGAGTCTAACCACCAACAGACGAAACATATGCCCTCCAATGTAGGGGATGCGTGGGGCTTCCTCCCGGTCAAGCAACTAACCCATGATCATTATGTCGGAGACAGAGGATGTTGTGCGTTGCACATGAGATTGTGGAACCCAACGGTCGGGGGTGTATAATTCCTGACCACTGTTGTCTCTGACGCAGTCCAAAGAAGTAAAAAACTCCATATATATATATATATATATATATATATATATATATATATATATATATATATATATATATATATATATATATATATGTATATATATATATATATATATATATATATATATATATATATATATATATATATATATATATATATATGTATATATATATATATATATATATATATATATATATATATATATATATATATATATATATATATATATAATTAATAAGTATATATATATATATATATATATATATATATATATATATATATATATATATATATATACTTATTAAGATAAGTAAATATCTTCTTTTTTGTTTCTTTAGAGATAAGACCTTCCCTGAAAAAATCTAAGCCAAGCAAGGAATTTCACTACATTTCGTAATCTATCAGTTACAGTGCTTATTTGTTTGACAAGGCTATGACCTTAATTTTTAGTCTTTTAACCTGTAAATTTAAGTAACATATTTTATTTATAGTATATTATTTTATATAAATTAAAGTAATTTGTGTCCCTAACTCTATTCTGTCAACCACCTCTGAAGAACTTAAAGCTGGAATAAATACAATTGAACCGCTGAAAGATTACCCGTGCGCCATAATTTTTTTCATATGAATCAAATCAAAAATTATTAGTCAAATTAGTGCTAACTTTCATAATGGCCGTGGTTCGTGCGTGGTGAGGTGGACGTGCCTCGAAAGACGGACCTTTATGTTTATGTTTTAAATCCACGACACATTTTTTTTGTATATTTACAACACGAAATTATACAACGTGCTGTGCTAAATAGATATTTTAACGTAAAATTTCGAGTGGGTGTCATGAAATTTTAAAGTTTTATGTCACATTCGAATGGAGAATTTTGTATTTTCGGTCAGGTTAAAATTGTACAGACAATTTCAAGATTTCAAGTAATATAAGGGAAGTAGCCAATGAATGAAATTATTTTGTTATTGGTCAAAGCAATGAATGAAATTATTTTGTTATTAGTCAAAATCATCATTTTATTTACTCTATAAACATTGTTGTTGACACCCATTTTTATATGATGAAAATGTTACCGAGCTGTGGGAATATACGAATCTTTAAACAGTTGCATTACACATTTATTAGAAACATATCATATAATTATATAAATTTTATTTTACTTCCTTCGGGTAGTTATGAAATATGAAATATCGGGTTTTTAACTTTTCAAAAAAAAAATATTTTGTTTCTTTACTTAAAAATATTTCTTATTGTTACTTAAAAAAAATTATATGTAATATTTATTTAATAACATTGATGAATAAAAAATATATTTAAAGTAAGTAACGAACTAATTAATTTTACTTTATGTACTAAAGAATTTTGAATTCTTATACCTATAAGTGTTTAGTAATGCGATATTTTTTGTTTTTCAGTGTTGATTTCTTGCTATAAAAATAAATGTTTCAGGATAAATTTGTTTTTTTTTACAAAACTAAACGAAAACTTATACATTATTGTCGTTTAATGTCAAAGTTGAAATTATTATTATTATTAGTGTCGGGTCAAACAATACTTTTCCAGTGAATTGCAGCCGCTATAGCTGTGTTGTTCGCTAACATAATATCATCCATTATACAGGACTGGTCAGATCCAGTTCACACAAATCAGAAGGTGTTGGAGGTCCTGAACAGAGCCACACTCATACAGGACATCCGCTCAATTCAGTAATGCAAATTGATCTTACATTGTGGTACACCCACTCTCAATCGGTTAAGTGTTCTTCATGCTGTGTAAGGTTGTTCCCTTCCTGATGGCAGCTCATTCTTGACCTGGTGGTTGAGATGGTTTAACTGATTTTCTCATTTTGCAATACAGTCTACAGCTGGTGTCCTTTCTAGGGCTCGTGTCCTTCTTATATAGCTCTGTCTGGTTACTAGCATTAATTTTTACACCATAACACGTTTTAAACGATTCAGATCACTTTAAGAAACTTATGATTAATTGTTTCCTTAGATTAAATGCTGAAAATGTCAATAATTTGAGTCTATGTAAGTAAAAATATGTTCTTAATACGAGCTTCTCTGTAAATAAGAAAGAAGCATATCGTGAGATTCGTGTAGGGAACGCATTTTTTATTTGAAATGGATCTTAAATACACTTACTGACTGACATACACTGTAGTCACGTTAGCATTAACAAATTATTCTGACAAATTATTTCTTTTATACCCTGTACATTAGGACCAGCTTCATCCGCTTCGAAAGTTTCAACGACTAAAAGGGGAGTTTTTAAACAAAAGTTTACTGTTTTAGAAACCTAGTTTCTGTATCGTAAAAATCAGACCTACTGAAATATTAAACTACCTAAACGAAAACGGCAAATAAAAGTCCCCTCATTAATTTATAATTTCGAACAGACATATCCCAGAAATAAAGCTTTCCATTAAATCAACAAACCGGTACAGCTTTTAAAACTCGCACATAACATTAAGGTATAAAATTTTAGGTTGGGAAAGGAATATGGGCTTTCATCATAAAATACGTTCTCTTTTTTCGTTGACTGTGTGCTCTAAATTATTGTTTCAAAGCTATTGAATAATGCTAAAAGTCATTGTAAATATGAAGCTAACATTTTTTCAGTCATTCAATTACTTCATTTATTAATTATAATTTAACAAACTTAAAGCCTGATTAATATCACAGGTCAACAAATTTAAACTTTTTTGAGGTAACATTGATGAAAATAGATGAATATGAAGTATTTTGTACTCGTAAAGCCCAACATTATAAATTAATTACTGTAACAGGTACAGTTTTTTTTTATTACAGGGGATCGGTGGTGGAGAAAAAAAGGACACGATGTATGTTTAGAATATAATATTTATTTAATATAAACATGTAAAACGTGTTAAATATATGCAGATACATTATTGAGGGTTATGTGAATAAAAAATATATTAAAATACATAAGATGTCACAGAGCGATAAAAGCTTTCACTTTTTCCTCTTGTGTTCTGCAGCATCATCTCTTTTTAAAAATCACCAATAGTCGCCCAACATAAATGGGTTCCAGCGTCCCTGATATCTTGCTTCCATCGCCCTGATGTCCTGGTGAAACCTGTTTTCTTGTTCGTGGCTTACTGCCTAAAACTCCAACTAGGAGTGTAAAAAATGCATTTTTAAGGACATGCGAGGCCATAGTAGACATATTTCATAGGCCTTCAATAGTTCATTTAAGAAGTTTTTATAGCTTTCATCTTTCTTGTTGTCCACTATACTTACAAAATCCTTTCACTATACTTACAAAACACTTTCAAGCTACCAACTCCTTTTCATTTAATTTTTTTGAAAACGGGAATCACCTAGAAGCATCCTTATTTGAGGTTCTATAAATAAGACTTCTTTTTGTTTTAAATCACTTAATTGAGGAAATATTTCTTTTAGGTACTTGAAACCATTACGTTCTTTGTCCATGGCTTTGATAAAGTTTTTCAATAGTCCAAATTTAATATGGAAAATCGGAAGAAGCACCTTTTTTGTTTATGTTTGATACCAGGTTCAAAAGAAGTTCTATAAAGCCAATCTTTTGTTGCCCTACTATCCCATACACACAAAAAATAGCAGTACTTTGTACCAAACTACTTTTTACCTTTGTACTCCAAAGTCAGGTACAAATAGTTTCAATGAGCCCATGAAATAAAGGAGAAGTAGGTACTTGATAATGGGATTTGCTAGAACATTTCTGTTACAAAGTATTTTAATAACTACCTAAATAAAACGCAAAAAGAGCATTCTCATCAATGTTACAAAAATTATGCCGACCTGTGCAATTATTTATATTGTACATTTTATTCCAAATGAATTCACAGCTGAATTTAAGATAACCGGCGATGTCAAAAAAATTAATACTTCGATATCGGAAAAGCAACAGCAATAAATTATGGTGTTACTTACGAGCAAAATAATTGTAATGTGTTTTGAAGAAATTTTAGCATTCTTACAGCAATATTTACTTAAGTTCCTTTGATATTTAGGTAGTATGGAATGCCTAGAAATCAATATATTTTGTATCGGGTTGCCCAGAAAGTTTGTAGGATTTTTTTTCAGAGAAAGCGAAACGCAAATAGTTTATGTAAATGTTTATTTAGTCAACTATTTGGGCAAATTAATGGCAGATGAATAATGCCTTTTTGCCAAAAAATTGCATGTTTATTGACAAAAAATATCAACAGGTTGTTTTTCACCTCTTCTCCATTTTAAAAGGTTTCCCATTTAAAGAATTTTGCCGGGAGCAGAATAGATGGTACAGATGAATCCGACAAACCTTATACGTTGAGTAAGGTCAACGGGACAAAACATGCTAATTAAAGCTCAATAATTTTTGCTGGATCCCGATTTTAAAATGCATTGTTATAATAAAATACGACGCCGTTCCTATTTGCTAATTGGGGCCGTTTCTCGTCAGTTGCTGCTTTCAGCCATTCTAATTTTGAATAGTAGAGGTTGGATGCGTGAAAGAAGCTCAATATGTATGTGTCCTTTCCAATCAGATGCAAAGCATAACTTCCTTCTGATGAAGGCCGAACTTCGCCGTTCCTAACAACCCCCGCTAACCCTGGCAACCCTTATAATTGTTTTCATTGCACGTTGTTGTAAACAATCAACTTTTCATCACCAGTTACCATCTGCTTTAAATATGGAGGCTGAGAATTTTACGTTACAGCAGCACGTTACTCCTTCTGAAACCACGTGCTTTGAATATAATGAGCAAAGTTTTGCACTTCAGGTACCAAAAAATTGCCCAACATTTCCTCATACCGCTTTGAATTGACGATAACTGCGCGTCCCCTGCCATCTTAAAAAAAGTACAGGCTGATTATTCCTTGCAGCTCATACACCTATGACCTTGCAGCTCATACAGTGACTTTAGGCGAATGTACAGGTTTTTGATGCTTGTTTTTCTAGTTCGTTGCACTCCAGTAACATATAGTTCTGCTTATTTACATGACCATTGAGTTGAAAATGAGCCTCAAATCATTGTTTTTGAAAAATTCTCACACACACAACGGACGGTCTGCTCCCGAGAAACGCTCTATACCGACTAAATGCCTAAACGCGAGGTTATCGATTGGCATGCACCCCTCGCCCCTCACAATTATTGCTTTTGCGCAGTGAGCCAATAAAATAAAAACTTTCTTATGGGACACTTTGCACTGCAGAAATTAATAATATGTAAATAAATATTACTAATCCAACACATTTTTGTTTACAAGCGTTAAAAGAGCAACTAATGGGAAAATCTCTATGGACTTTCTGGACAACCCTATAGTTTCTAGAGATTGCTTTGCAGTATGTTTTCTGTTTTCTCGTGATGGCAGACATGTTGTACAATTTTTTAAGGTATAATTTCTGTAAATTTAATACAAAAAATTGATTCTAAACTAAAGGGTGCGGAAGAGAAACGGATCATTTCCAATATTAAATTTCTCATGCGTGTCTCAAATAACGGAAAGCACCTGTATCACAACATTAGTAACCATGAATCAATGTTTGTTCGTTAACCAAATCAGTATTAACCGTAATGATCTTGTACAGTCTGATCATGCTATCAAATATATCATGCTATCATATCGAGTTTTGTGTATAAATCAAATTTTTGATATTGGTCTGACGAAAATCCTCGCCAACTGTATGAAAAACACTTATAGATTACAAAGGCCACAGCGTGGTTTATGTCATCTTCTGGCATTACTGATCTTTACCTTTTTTTTTTATACAACAATTGCAGCATGATGTAGCGACTACTCGGACCGCTAGGAGATCGACAAACACCATAGGATAGTTGGTTTCCAATCATGTCATCTCCAGATATAATAACGTTCTTTGGCTATCAAGATTACCGGACTCAACGTCATGTGATTTTTATTTAGTGAATTATTTGGAGATCTAGGTCTACGTTTAATTTAAATTCAAAATTCAATAAGAAATAATCCGAATTCTAATAGAAATGTTGTATCGTGTGGTGAGTAATATGTGGTTGAGATTAGAGTAATATCTACCAAGAGACGGAGCTCACCTTTCAGACGATACCATCCCAAGACATCCCAGATACCCTTAAGACAAACATCCCAGGAAGGCAGTTGAAGAGAGACGATCAGGAGTAAGCCATGTCAACTGCCTTCCATGCGTTCGACTTGATGACGGCTAAAAGCCCAGAAACCGGTACTGGGAGACACCTTTTTATGCATGGTGGCAGTTGAGCACAGACGAACGGTGGCATCACGTGAAACCGGGGAAATAATTTTATTTCCGATAAATAAGCAAAGAAAGGCATCAAACGCTAGTGAAAATCGAAGAATTCAATAAAGAAAAAAACCTTCCTTCCAGGCATTAAAGGAATCACCGATACACTAATAAGAATTCTCATAAAATACGACATTCAACACTTTTCAAAACACGGAAAATGACGATTCAATTTTCTGAGGAACCCTATAGACAAAGTAACACTAGAATACTAGGGCGCATACAGCATACCATGCGTCGACTGTAAACAACTATACATAGAACAGACAAACACACGAATTTCAGTGTGAGTGCAAGAGCATTAAAATAGCGTGATAGAATGCAAATTTAATTATAAAGTATTGTCCAATAGTGTTTGAAACTTATGGGGGCTCTACAGAACTTGTAGTGATAATCTGAATTATAATTTATATTTTATCTTGAAGATAAAATAATTATATTTTTGAATATTTTCAAAATATAAAGAAGTATATCTTGACAATAGTGCAGTTCAAATGTCCCTCTCGGTTTCGTCTGATTGAATGTACTCTAGACACCCAATTCTCGATTACTCTTTCATATATATATATATATATATATATATATATATATATATATATATATATATATATATATATATATATATATATATATATATATATGTATGTATATATATATATATACATATATATATATATATATATATATATATATATATATATATATATATATATATATATATATATATATATATATGTATATGTATATGTATATGTTTCTAAATCATTCCGGGTGTCGATCCGTTGATTCTGTGAAGAGTCATGACGTTGCGCCAACATCTCATTTGGTATTTTCAAGTGTTGTCCGCTTCGACTGAAGAGTCCAACTGACGTGCACGGGTCGTTGTGCTCGCCTTTATAGCCGGACGGCGACTGCGCAGATTATATCGGGATAGTTCGGGACTATTTGCGGCGCTCGGCAGCACTGTCGGTCGTCCCTTTATTGATATTTCTACCTCGCCGCCACGTTGCCGCGTTTCTTCTTTTTTCAGAAGGGATTTCCATACTTTTGGAATGTTGCGAGCGTCGTTTCGCCTATTTAGCTCACCCCTTTCTTCTATTTCAAGGGCTTCTCTAATTCTTCGAATCTTGTAGTATTCAGTTTTCGCTATTTCTTTGGCTCCTTTAAAATTGATTTTATGTCCTGTTTGTAGATGGTGCTGGAACAGAGCGGAAGTAGTTTGTTTGTTTTTAAGTTGTTTTTATGTTCTTGTATTCGGGCCGATATTCGTCTGTTTGTCCTATGTATGTTCTGTTGCAGTCGGAACAAGAGATGCTATACACCCCATGATTTTCCGGTCTAACTTTGTCCTTGATGTTTTTTAGGATGTTTGCGACAGTTTTGTGCGGCTTGTTGGCTATTCTGATCTTAATATTTCCTTAGTAGTCTGCCTATCCTATCTGCGATTCCTTTTCCGTATAGGAAAAGCAGGACCTTGGGTGTATTTCATTCTTGATCCTCTATTGTCCTTCGTGTTTGGGTTTCCTGACGGCGAATGGCCTTCCTGATACAATTTTCTGAATATCCATTTTCTCTAAGATCTGTGGAAATGTTTGGTAGTTCTTCGCTTCGTGTATCTGATAGTGTCTGTAGGAAGGATCTGTAAATCAAGTTGTTTACTACTCCTTGGATTTGAGAAGGATGATGATGGGATTTAGCGTTGAGGTATCGATCGGTGTGAGTTAGTTTTCTGTATATCTGTGTATTCGAGGGTTCCAGAAAGTTTCCTTGTGATAAGGAGATCAAAAACGGCAGTTTTCTATCCTGTTGGACTTCCAGAGTGAACTGTAGTCTCGGGTGGATTCCGTTTAACTGGGTTAGGATGTTGTTTAAAAGTTCGTTTCTGTGAGGCCATATTATAAAGATATCATCCACGTAGCGTTTCCAAAGTTTAGGTTTTAAAGGAGTGTTGGCCAATGCTTTTGTTTTGAAGTCGGTCATGAACAGGTTGGCTATAACGAGTGATAAAGATGATCCCATTGGGGCACCGTCGGTCTGTCTGTAGATCTCCTGGTTGAAGGAAAAATATGAATTCTTCAAGCAGTGTTCGGAGAGTTCCCCCACATATGGTGGAAAGTCTTCGTTCATCGAAATTAGGTGCATGGCCTCGTCTATGGGGATACTTGGATATAGTGAGATAATGTCCAGACTTGCCAGTATGTCTGTATCCTTTAGTTGGAAATCTTTAATAATCCTTATCAAATGTTCTGAGTTTTGAACATAGAACTCGGCAAGTTTGACGCTTGGTTGCATGACACTTGCTAGATATTTTTTCAAATTTTGTGTTGGAGAACCAAAGGCCTTAATGGGATTTTTGGTTTATGTATTTTGGGTAGACCGTAAAGTTTAGGGCATCTGCTTGATTTTTCCTTTGAAATTATTCTTGTGGACAACACTTGAAAATTTTAGCGAAACGTCGTGACTCTTCACAGAATCAACGGATCGACACCCGGAATGATTTAGAAACATTATCTACCATCCGTGAAAATATTAGATGAAACATTATTATTGAAAAAAGCACTGTTTATATCTACATTTATCCTTCACTACTAACAGTAACACGGCCGGTTGCGGTAGTCTGGTGGGTTAGCCGCAATCCAAAGGCAATTCAAAGATAGCTGGTTCGATTCCAGCGCTCGGATGGGTGTTTTTCTTTAATTCTTCTCTCCGTCTTACTTCCTACCCTACACACACTTATATATACTCACATATACACACACACTCCCACACATATCCACACTTAAATGACTGTGATTGTTTCTAGGCTAGAGTGTAAAATCCGAAACGAATTATCTCTCAGTCATGCTCGTTAAAGGCTGGGTATGGCTGGATGCCTTCTGAGAAGTGTTCTACGTTGGTCACTCCTTGTCCTTACACCAGTCGGTAGGCTTCGTGATAGACTTATGGGTAGGCACATAACCAACGGTTGATAGCCTGAGGGGGGACTGGCCTGGGTTTGTCGGTAGCTGATGACCCTGGTTTGGAACCCACATTAAGCTGTAGGTATAGTCGCTAAATAGCCTTAGATGCCAATGCGCCTCTAACCGTAAATCCTTTCCTTTTCCTTTTAACAGTAACACGATTGTCATTAACGTCTTAAAAATAAGGTTCTATCACTTCTTCGGCTCAAAAACCGCACCAAAGAGTGACTTTTGATGAGGATGAAAAGGTAACTCCTGAATCACTTGAGGATTCTTATAGATCCAAATCCTGCACTTATGTGTGCTTACAGACCTATTAAGCCAGAAGTATTTCGTCGGAAAATATTATTTTTCCCAGGCGTTCCCGCATGCTTCCTATTTCATTGCAACTTCCTATTTCATTGCAACTTCCTATTTCATTGCAACTTCCTATTTCATTGCAACTTCCTATTTCATTGCAACTTCCTATTTCATTGCAACTTCCTATTTCATTGCAACTTCCTATTTCAAAGCGCTGTTGAATCGTGTATCTTTTTGTGGTGAATCGTTACAACGTACTGAATACAGCAGTGTATGAGTAACATTTACGTTTCAAACAGCGTTGCCGCTATTACACTTAAAATTTATAGTACTCTTATTGGAAAACTCTATAGATTCAAGGCAAATAGAAAACAAAAACCGGCCTATGTGCTTAGGTGGGCTAGTAATCCGCCTGGCTATCGAATGGTTCTGGGTTCGAATTCTAGTTCGAGTATGGAATTTTATATAATCTACCCAGAAATACTGGCCAGGATAGATGCTAAATGGCTATAAAATCGGCTTGTAATCTAAAAAAACCTTCCAATGTTATTATAAAGAAAATAAAATCTATGAGCAATTTTTTTAGTAGTTTATAATAAATTCTATTCACATCTAAAATTTGTATACAAAACTCAAAAATATAGTCATAAAATCAACATGTTCTATTAGAAAAATAAAATGTATTTTAGTTTAAATGGAAACGACCCGAACGAAAAAGGCAACTAAACTTCCGCACATTAATTTATGATTGCAAACAGACATCCAAAAAAGCTTTCCATTAAAATGGCAAAACGGTACAGGCTTTAAAATTCGCACATAATGTTAGAGGTATAAAATTTTATGCTCGGGAAGGAATATATGCTTTCATGATAAAATATGTTCTCTCTTTCGTTCACTTGTCTGCTTTGAATTACATTCTATAAACTGTTGAATAAAATCTAAAATAACAGATTCATAAAATAAAGAATCGATAAAAAAGAAAGAAGATGAAAACTTTATTGCTAAGGTTACTACTTAAATTCCAAAAAACTGCATTTATTGAATCTAAGTAAATGTTCGTTCATTGGTTGTAAATAATTTGCAACAATGTAAAAGTACCTGTGAAGAGAGATTAACGGGGTATTCTAGTCTAGGGGCCTACATTTTCGGTATTTTTTCGGGCTTGATAAAAAAAACAAAAAATATTTGTATTATCATTTTTTTTTACATTATATTTATTGGTATTTTAGGAATATAGAAAAATCGATGAAAAAATACAGTTATGAATTGCCGAAGGTGGAGCTAAAAAAGGCGGTAAGCTGGTTGACATGATTGCCACTATTCCGTTTACCTGAAACAACATTTAAAAACAAATTCTTAATTAGAAAGAATGTCATTATCATTGGTACCAAAGAAGCAAAAAAAAAATTTGCAAAATGGCTGTTTGAAAAAAAAATGTTTACCTATTTTTTAAGTTTTGAATTTTTAAAAAATAATAAAACAAATGTTTTATACAAAAATGATAGGGATGATATAGAGCCATATGCTGTAGGTCGTGCCAAATTTGAAGTCAATCGGTTGGATAGAACTTGAGATATTATGTCAACCAGGCCGAAAAGAGTAATTTTGAGAAAAACGCGTTGAAAGTTTTGAAAAAAAAATAAGGCAGCTGGTGCGGTAAAAATTAAATACTGGTACGTTATAATTACATTTTATTAATCGGCGATGGCTGCTTCATATAGTGTGCTTACTTTAACTTGAAATCGATTATTTTTTGAAGCTCGATTGAATCTGAGAGCAGTTATAATTTCCTTAGAAGCACCAAAACAAAATATATTTATGTCTTGTTTTCCCATTCCGAAAAGTCTTATAGCTATTATAATTCTTCGATTATTTCAAAGGCTTTATTTATCAATGGAGATAAATTTATATATCGTACATCGTCACAACCACATTACAATGCTATTTTAAATCCTAATCCAGGAGGACTTGTTCAATTTAAGATTTCGAAAATTTAATTTCTTCTTTGCCTGTAGGACGTAAGTCTAACGAAGCAAGTGTTGTAAAGACAGAGAACAAATCTAAAATGCAATAGCCAAAATTATTTTCACTAATAATAACTTCGCCTTCCGTATTTTCCACTTAGCTGTTGAAAGACTAGTGAAACTCGTATCATCTTCAACAGTAAATTGATTGCCTTGGCATTTTTTTTGTCGATCTGCACGCAAAGTACTTCTTCTTTTATATTTTTGATCCATTTTACACACAAAAATTGAAATATGCACCCAAAGTTATTAATTTTGCAACTGTAAACAGCGAGCATACGTGTACGTTACTTCAAGATTGAAACTAAAGTGACCTGAACATAACCTTAAACTAAATTAACAAAAGAATACATCATAACGACCTTCAATTCTCTATATTTTTTTCTTTATTTGGGTTTTTCGCCACGAGCTAAAACTAAAAAATATCTGTTCCTATAATTAATAAAGTAATTAATAATAATAAATTAATAAAGAATCACTGGGTAAAAACAAAAATCCAAACGGAGACAAATTTCTCAGTGATTCTTTCTTGTAATAAATTTGCCTAATAAACAAAATTTCAAAAATATAAAAATGTTCTAAAAAATATACAAACTTTTAACGTTAACGTTTCGGGAAGTATTCTCCTCCCGTTTTCAAAACGAATCTTTAAATAAACTATATTAATTTCTATAAATTCTGAAAAGATAGGAAGTAAATATATTTTTTGTGTATGTCAACGATACTTACATTGACAATTAGTTTTTAATGACAGTGACATACTACCGAAAAAATATATAGGTGAGGTTTACTGTGTGATTGTATATTGAAATACTTAAATATTTTTAATTGTATTCTTTAGAATTGGGAACCATATTGAACTTAAATCTACCGAAGGCATAGCAGTTACAGTCATAGTCATACAGTTATTTTTATTTAAATTAATTATAGCGATTTCTTTTAATCTTCTGTACTTTGTTAGCGATTCTTTTAATACCGTTTTGGAATTATTCCAATTAATTTTATGACCCGATTCCCATGCGTGTTGACAAATTCTAGATTTATTAAAATCGCCCTTTCTAAAAAGGTTTCTTTCTCTTTTATTCTAATATCTAATGGTCTAGATGTCTTACCTATATAAAATTTTCCACTTTCGCAGGGAATTTTATAAACCACATTTTTGGTATTTTGTTGAGTGTTGTTTGGTTTAATTTGTTAATATTAATCTAAGAGTATTTTTTGTTTTAAATGTCATTCTTATGTTGTATTTATTCACTACAATTTTAATTGTGTCAGATATATGGCGGATGCAAGGAATTGTGAGGTTAATTGTTTGAGAGTTATTATTATTGTTATTAATCACTTGTCTGTTTTTTCTGGTATCAAAAGTTTTAAACGATTTATCTACAAAAAGTCCTATTTTGACTGATTTTGAATGATTGGAAAAGACCTACCTATCTGTTTGTCGGTTTTCTGTAAACTGTAGTTTTTAATGTGTGGTTTTGTTTTAATATTAAAGTGTCGAAGAATGGCAATTTATTCTCCTTCTCCATCTCTAAAGTAAACTTAATTGTAGGCCCTCGAGAATTTATATCTTGCAAAAATTTTTTAGATCGTCAATGCTATGTCGACATAGAGCAAAAATATCATCGACATATCTAAGCCATATAATTGGCTTTTTAAAAGATTTACTTAATTTGTTATTCTAAGAATAAATGTCAAGAATAAAAAAATATATATGAACACGCCACAATCATTCAGACGTTAATCGATAATTGTGTCCCCAGAATGCATACCACCAGACGAAGTCGAGAGGGATATTTGAACATTATTTTCAAATCCTAATGTTAGTATTTGTTTTACAAGATAAAATAAATTGCTTGGACAACACTGTAGCAAACATCACAAAATTAAATTCAAGACCAACTGAAAAATAAAATGTGAACCTAAAATTCCAACCTGAAATAAATCAATCAGAAAGAAAAAGTCCCTAAAAGATTTGAAACTTAATAAAACAGGTGATGATAAGATAATAGCAGAAATGCTCAAAGACGCTGAAACCTACTCTTCACCTTAAATTAAATATTATCTGAAGAACGAATTTGGGACAGCTGGAACAAAGCTGATACATTACTTCTTTATGAAAAAAGAGGATAAGAGAGAATTAAAGCAGTATAGACTAATCGCCCTCTTGAACGTAACATAAACTTTATTACATATGCCATCAATAAAAGTGGATAATGGTTAAAGCACTTACAGTATACCGATCATGTAGCCTTATTTACATTAACAGCAAAGAAAAAGATGTGGAGAACCAAGTATTAAGAATTGGTCTAAAAATGAACGACACACAAAGATAAATAATGGAAAACGCACATGAAAATGCCACTAGAAGAATGATAGATAAAACTAAAGAACGAACTAGAGAGGAGAAGTAAATCGAACAGTGTTTTGCTTATGAAAATCGTAATTTTGTTCACTTTCATTCATGAAAATATTCTTTTGTATTTAGTTGATAAAAATGCTTTATGGAAAATAATATTCACATTCATCATATTATGCTCTACCACTTTAAGAAAGGATGGAAAATAGCGCAGTCATTCCGCGATATCAACCCCTTTTTGGTAAAAAAAAATTGACATTATCAGAAATGGTTTGCCTGTTTCACATTAGGTGATACCACCTTGGAAGACAAATCAAGAAAAGGTCAATCATCGGATTTCGATTCAGGCATTTTTGTCAGACGTGGAAGAGAACAACGAAAGCTTGATAATCCGAATGTTGGCCGAAGATTTCAATGTCAACTAATCGACACGATCGTCCGCCGTCTCAAGAAGATCGGGAAGGTATGAGAAGTGGCCGGATGGGCCCCCGCACGAGCTCTCCGACAAAAACAAAAAAAATAATTTATTGCAACTCAACGTTGTTAAATTAATACAGTAGTATGTTAGTAACAACGTTGAGTTGGAACATGGAAACGTGGAAACAATTATTAACAAACATTACAACAAACAAACAAACAATTATTAACAACAATTAACAAACAACATGGAAATTCAACACAGCGTAGAAATTATTCGTATCTACCATCAAAATCAAGTCGAATTCTCGCTTAATGGGTTTGTGAACAAACATAGCTACGGGCTTTATGCCGATAAAAATCCTCAAGTGATTCCAGATTTATCTCTCCCTCGTATTTATTCAAGCAATTTCAAGAATAGGCAAGGGTAAGTCTCGCCTCTGAGGTGCAAGAACAGTGCAAACCTCTGAAAATATTGCACGTGTTGAGCAATGTATAGGAGTCTTCAGACGTTTTCCAAATAGTTTTTATACATTTTGCAACACCGGGCCCAGCATTGTCATGTTGGAAAATGACTTTATCGTGTCTTTGGGCGTATTCTGTTCATTTCTTTTTAATGTTCGGTTCAATTTTGTCGGTATCTATGTCTTGTCGGTATGGACTGGCAGTAATCTTTTCATCAGGTTTCAGCAGTTCGTAATACACAGCTTCCCTACTATCCCACCAAATACACAGCAAAGCCTTCTTCCCAGTGTGGTTATGATGTTGAAAGCTGGCTTGGGTCTCCGCATGATTTTTTGCGCTTTGGGTTGTCAAAATAGACCCACTTTTATTCATCTGTCACAATTCGGTACCAAAAACCTTTTGTTTTCTGTCTGGCAAGTGAAATTTCACAAGTGGTTTTTCGTCATTCAATATCTCTTTCCTTCATGTGGAATTCAATTTCCCTTTCTCCAGGGTTTCTTCCAATGCGTGTAGACATTTAAAAATGGTGAATTGGGTGACATTCAATGCCTTTGCCAATTGTTTCAACGTTTGGATTGAGTCTTTATCCAGTATTGTTTGTAAATCTGCATCTACAAACTTTTCGTTTCTCCTGTGTGCTCCTTGATTTTTATATCAAAACCACCACTTAAGTGTTTAAACTATTGTTTACAAGTTTTTGGGTTAGATCATGTTCACCATAGGCTTCACCCAACAATTAATAAATTTTAGCAACCGCTTTCTTCAGATGAAAGAAATGTATTAAACGTCCACATCTTTTACTGGCATATAATTCAAGTAATGAAAAACTATGTTCTTGCACAATAACAATTAATAACGAACTAGCTTTTAATGGCGTATGTTTACTAGGATTTTTCATTTTTAGGCGATATTTTTTTTATGTCTTACCTGAAAATCTGATACTTTATAAAAAAATATTCCCGTTGGAAAAAAATTAAGTGAATTAGAGGCTTCACTCTTACAAAAATTCGATTTCCAATATAAATAACACGGGATTTTTTTTTTTCGGTTTCAACTCGATTTTTCGGTATTACATTTTTTATTTGGAAGAAATGAGTATAAAGCTTTCGTGGGGCATTAAATTTACTACAAAAAAAAATCCTTTGAGCAAACGCTGTCCGACCAACAGTTTTTGAGTTATAGAGCTTGAAACGTGAATGTTAATAATAATTGACTTGAAATCTCCATCAAATTGGAATTTATTGATCTTACATTAACAATTAACTTATAATTCTAAAATTAAAAATTTAATAGCTTTTTTGTAAGTTGTAGCAAATTAAACCCTACAAGAGCTGTTTACTCATTTTTCCCCCAAAATTATTATTATTATTTTAATTATATTAATAATATTAATAAATAATTATTAAAAAATTAATATCGAAAAATTGGGCTGAAACCGAAAAAAAATCCCATGTTATTCACATGGGAAATCGAATTTTCGCAAGAGTGAAGCCTCTAATTCACTTAATTGTTTTTCCAACCTGAACTTTTTTTTGATATAAACTATCAGATTTTCAGGTAGGACAGAAAAAAATATCGCTTAAAAATGAAACACCCTAATGTTTACCCTTCATAACGCCATAGACGTAGTCTATACCAACAAATCTATTAGTAACACCATATTTTAGTAAAATCGACATTACTAACCAACACACCTATTAACTAGCGCGTATTTCCCTATAAGATTCAAGATGTCCAAGACCTGTTCCACACAGACATAGGTCATTAGAGTATATCCAAAATTGATATGACGGCTCCGGATTATTTTTGACGGGAATACTTGAAGTAAAAGGTTTACCTAGATATGTGCTAAACCATACAGCAACTCAAAAGCAACATCCGTGCTGAAATCTCTACATTGACCCCAGACATGTTGGTTGACATAAGTTGTGGAAAATGGGCTAAAAAAGGCATGAAATTTGCATTGGTAATACTGAAATAGCTCATATTTTATTGACATAATTTTGAAAAATTAATTAATACAAAATTTAATAGCAAAATTAATATTTTATAGGAAAAAATGTGAATCGTTTCTTTAAAGTTATAATTTAAATAGTAGCATTATACTTGTCCCACTGATTAAAATATATAGATCCAGTGCTAACAATATGGGGTAGACTAGCATAGCGTTATGTATTTTTTTTTCCACATGTTAATTTTCATGTAGTTTGATCGTTCTTGAATAAATAGTTATCATGAAAAGCTGAGCTGTGGTTATTACGGTAACATGTTGATTACTTTATGATAATTTGGTAACGAGCATACTAAAATGAATCATTGACACCAGGTAGGTGACGTTATCGTGATTAACAGTTATCTTTCGTCAACTTCCAGGCAGAAACCGATTAGCATTTTATCAATTCGAACATTCATCGATTGGAGGGATACAGCGAAATATTGGGGTGCGGTAGTTAAGATTCATTGAAAATTATTTATTCGGGGAAAATCAAATAAATTGCCTGCATGATTGAAAATCGAGGTTGGCGGAAAAATCAGACAAATTAGGAAGCGAAACGAATAATAATGTAGAATATTGATGGCATTAAAGCTAATTTCCTGAATTTTAAACTGAGGCGCTTTTCTGCATTGATATTCAGCAAATATTCGATGAATAAATAGGTTTTCAGGCAGTTTGGTTAACCTATTATAGAAAATTAATATTTAAAAACTTCCAAGATTGTCATTTTGCGGATAAATAGTGCAAGAAAATAAAACAAGCCCTTAAAATATTGAAATATTAAGTTAACATAAAGCAGTTTAAAACCCGACTCTCTTAAATAAAATAAAACATTACAAGTAATTGATATACTATAAAATTGAGGATGAGCCTAACCCACCTTTGAGCCAGTAACTTTATTTCTCTTCACTTCCAAAGACGATGACGATGAGACGAAAAGTTCGAGGTGGCCAGTCTTTACCTCTTCTTCAGTCTTGAATATTCTTCTTTGCAAAAAGTGAGCCATAAACCGGAGCAAGTGATAATCCACCGGAGCAAGGTCGGAGCTGTATGCTGGGTGAGGGAGAAGTTTACAATCCAAGTCGTTAATTTCTGAGATGGTCAGATGTGAAATGCGTGGTCTTGCGTTGTATTGCTGCACCATTCCTTTGTCTCAAAGAGCCGGTTAACGGTAGTGTGGGATACACCTACTTTTCCTGAAAGTGCAGTTATATTTGTTCTAGAATAAGCAGCCACAGCGCCTCTTAAAACGTCATCATCAAGAGACCCTAGATAATCTGATCTTCCTCCCAGAACCGTTTCAACGAGAGCCCAAGAGTGGCGTCGGTTAAAATAATTTTGTTTTGAAGCCTTTTTTAAAATAATGTCATTTATTGTCATTTTAACGTTTTTATTAAAAACCGTCGACTTACTACTTCATAGTGGAATCACTTTAATAATGAAGAAGGAATGATTATTTGTCGCAGCAAGAAGTTGAAATTAGAATAACCTCTGATGGGTGATCCTTAATCCTTTATTTATAAACAAAGAAATAAACGCAAATTCTTTTGTTGTACCCTAATATATTAATTTAGATATTGAATCTTTGATGTGAAAACTTTAACCAACGAAATTTTCTAAATAAAATACCAATATCTGATTAGCAGTTTTTCAAGGCGCGTTTAAGATATAATCATCCACTAATGTTGCTGACAAAGTTAGAAAGAAGCATATGAATCGAAATACTGCAAACAAGTTATTTATATTGATTTAAATAAAAAATTATCTATAAAGCAGCTCAACAGGTCTTAAAGACCCATGGCTTTGATTTTCTTTACTATTTTTCTCCATTTTATTCTGTTCATGGCTGCATCCCGCAATTCTCCTATCCTTACAGAACTTAAATCTTTCTTGCATGCCTCCAACATCTTTTTTGGTAGTCCTATTTTTTTTCTTCGTCCATCTCCTCTAGACAATGTTTGTTTTGGCGATCTACTATCTGGCATTCTTAACACATGACCCAACCACCGCAATCTGGAAGACCTTATTATGTGACTTGTAGATGGTTTTCCGTATAGAAGTTTAATTTCTGCATTAGTTCTTTTTTTCCATATTGTTTCTTGTTCTTTCACTTCACCAAATATATTCCTCAATACTCTTCGCTTCCAGGCATTCAATTTTTCTTCTTTTTTTTGCTTATTACCCAACATTTACAGCTATATAGTACCGTAGGTTGAATAACTGTTCTGTATAATCTTAATTTTGCTGACCATGATATTTTTTTTCATCTAAGCATGTTGTTAATGTTCCCAAAGCTTTGCTTCCCCTTGCCATCCTTTTTTCAATTTCCTTTATTTCATCGCCTTCTCTGATTATGATAAGTCCAAAATACTCAAATTCATTGACTTTTTTAAATGTATAATGTTTATTTTGTTTGTATAATGCCATATTCTTGCGCTTTGTTTTCAAACAGTCTAAAGATTGTTTCTAGCTGTGTTGTTGTTCTTGACATGAGTACTACATCGTTTACGTATGCTAACAGTTGGATATTTCTATTGTAAATTGTTTATACTGCAATTATTTCGCTTTCTCGGAGTATTACCTCTAGCACAGCATGTTTCAATTCTTTTCTCACTTCGAATTTTTCTGTTAAAGGTACCCCTCTACCAACACTCTGTATTCTGTTTTCGTTAGTGTCATCTTTGTCATTTGAATGACCTTCTTCGGGACTTGGAGCACGTTCAATCCTTGGTACAACT
Organism: Cosmopolites sordidus; assembly: GCA_031761425.1. Lineage (NCBI taxonomy): Eukaryota > Metazoa > Arthropoda > Insecta > Coleoptera > Curculionidae > Cosmopolites > Cosmopolites sordidus. Next base: position 61,548 of record JARFXV010000435.1, on the reverse strand, counting down.
GTCTCCTTATGACTGAGTCATAGGCTTGTTGAAAGTCGATGACCAATAACTTGAAGTTAAGTTTCTGTTCATACGTATTGTTTTGGATCAGTTTCAGGACGAAGACCTGATCATTTGTGAACCTGCCTTTTTAAAACCGTCCTTGGTATTATCCCACTTGTTCATGTAAATATATTTCAAGTATGTTTCTTATAGTTCTTCCAATAACCTTATACGCTACATCGAGTAATGTGATACCCATATGATTTGAGAATTTTGTTTTATCGCATTTATTATATGAATCATATCACGGCCTCCTTACTACCCTCCAACTATCTGGCATTTTTTATTCCTTTCATATCCGTTTTATCGCTCCATATAAACCTGCAAATAATGTTTTTCCTCCGTGTTTAATTATCTCCGCTGTTATGCCATTGAGTTCTGCGCTTTTGTTGTTTTTCAGGTTCTTGTTCTTTTCAACATAAAAGTATAGTTGAAAATAGTTTTTAAATTTTCGAATAGCCAGCAAGAGACTTATTACTCAAGAGTATATGAAAAAAGAAAATTGAATACATTTGTGGCATATCAATTCTTCTGTTGGAAGCTTTGGTGTGAAAAACTGGAAGAGATTTACCACTAAACACCAAAACGCTTTTTTGAACTGCTCGACGTACGTTTTGCTAACCATGTTAGCATCATCAGGAGATGATTTAAGTCTCTTCAAGTTTAGTATTTGTGGCATACTTGAATAAATATATCTACTTTAAGGTTCATATTGATATACTCAGTATGTTTAGAAACTGAATAAGGAAAAAAAGAGACTGCAAGTGTTAATCAATTCTGTATTTATGTTTCCACACTTCTAATGGATGTATCGGAGGTATAGTCGAAGGCAAAAGTACCTTAAATCATAAATTCGTGAATATCTTTGCTTTTCAGAACAAAGAAAAGGAAAATTAATGAAGATAATGCTAGAAAATAATGTATAATTATAACAGAAAGAGCAAATTTCGCCTATAATCTATTATTCTTTATTTTAACTTTTCGGCAAAAATATTTTTGATTTAAATCTTTAGAATTACGAGATTGCAATTTTTAATAATACTTATATATTAATTAAAACCTCTAAATATTATTTATTTTCGATAATTATTAATGATAAATATTTTAAACTTACAAATCGATTGACTAAGCCGTTCACAAGTTTTTGCAATTTAAAAGTATCGTAATTTTATACGTAATCTTATGGAAATTCACTAACATAATATGTTAAATACGTTAGAAATATAAAAAGAAAAGCTATTAAGCGTTCCAAACTGTATATAACTTAAATTGTTTGGAACCAATTTTGCACAGTTTTATTAATCTTTATTTTCAATACTTCTGCCTCCGATTGCACCTCCGATACATCCGTAATACAGGCTATACAATGAATCTGTAACGACTGGAATTTTTATAGATCTATAACTTCGGAACGAATAAAGATCGATCTCCCACTTTTGTGCTTTTTAGTCTTATGATTAAATATACTTTATATTCTCTAAATTTGAACAGAACTTTATGGAATACCTTACTATAATCGTGATATACAGGGTGTAAGGGAAATAACTTTCGAAAATTTAATCAATGATTATTTACATCATTTTGAACAACAAAGCAAAGTTGCTAAATCACCAATCGAAAAGATTATCAAAATTTTCATTGATAGCAAATATGTGTAAAAGCATATTGGAGAATTAATATTTGTTTAATATTTAACGAATAGACAACAAATACACTAATAACCATTGATAAAGCATTGAAAACAAATTAAGAATCACCCATACATCAGCCAAAAAAATTAAAGTGACAGTGTCGTATTGACTAATAGTGATGATCCACACGACAAAGGCCGTTGACGACAAAAATTATTTCGGTGTATCCGTGTGTATTTTTAAGTTTCATTTTAAATCAAAATTGTAATCTATACGCAAATATCACGATATGCTTCTAATTTACGAATAAGCAGCATACAGATTGTTTGGGAAAATAAGTTAGATCCGGTTGCAGATTTGCATAGACACAAATAGTATACACTTTAAACATTTAATTTAATAAATCAATTAATCATGTTAGTTGCTGACGCGGCCCTAAATTGAAAAATTCAAATTAAAATTCAATTAATCATGTGTTTCCTAATGTGACCTGAATCGTTCAAAACGTGTTATGGTGTGAAAATTAATGCTTGTAATTTCAACTTTCAACTTTCAACAACAAACCAAAATTATGCAGAAACGTGTGGAATAAATTACTATAAAAATATTGCATTATATTTTCAATTCATACGAAATGCTTGCATTTTGGGAACAAATTCTAAGGAATTTTTCTGTTGAAAATAATGTAAATAATCGTGAGTTAAAGTTACGAAAGTTATTTCCCTTACTCCCGGTATACTGCTGTGATCAAATAACTTTAACTTTGTTTGAAAAATTCGCGCCTTTTGCGTATTGATACAATTATTTGTTTTTTAAGTTGATACTTGTTGACTGTCTTTGAGATTTGACAGACATTTAGATACTTACAAGCTGTACAAGAACTTTGGTGATGGTAGAAAAACAGTTGAATATGAACCTCGTTTGGGAAGACCTTTCACGTCAATTAGTGAATAAAATATATCAAAATTAAGGATCTTGTTCTGAGGAATCGTCGATTAGGCATTATTGTCCATTCGAAAAAAAAACAGATTTGAAGCAAACCAACTTATGTTCTTTGCATAGCGATAACGCAGTATCGCAGAACGCAATAATTCAAATAAAAATCAATAAAATACTATTCCATAAGCACCATATTCATCAGATATGGCACCCTATGCGACAAACCTTTGCATAATCCCCTTAGTTACAGATATTTCGATTTCCGTAAACTCTTAAAATTTAACTTTCAAGAGAAGCACTTCTGTGCTTTTCGATTCAGGAGCACATGGATATGCCATACATCAGGAGCATATGGGTATGCCGTATGTCTTTGATTATTAATATCTTTTACTTAAATTATCCAATTAAATAGAAATTGGAAAGAAATTTTTAAATTTACACCTCAATCAGTATAGAAAAAGACTATATATATGGAATGTTCCAAAAGATAATAGTATTCCTAATACCATCGAAAATATCAGCAAACATTTAAAAAATAATGTTAAAACAAGGTGTTCTATTCAAACTATCATTTTCTTCTAAAACTTTCTCTCAACCGCATTTAAAAGGGGACTTAATGTACTTTCAGATACTTATTACATATTCATTACAGCAAGATTCGGTCTTGCTTTCACTCTCTTTGACGTTGAAAATATCAGCTGCCTCATATAACGCTCCTACTTCAGACGAACAGCGAGTACGGGAACGCGTGTTCATTTTGAGCTAAATAGAAAATGAAAGAAACCGATAAATAAATGTTAAAAAAATTAGAATCAAAGTTTTCAAAAATACTATAGAAAATATAATATTTATGATTTACTTACCACAAACTGTGCCAAGATAAAAAAAGCACACTATTTGTGTAAAAGGTTATTTAACGGGTTTTATTCATTGACAAAACACTGACACAACAACAGCACTGGGTGGCGTATACCCATAGGCTGTGTCTCTCAATGTGGCCATTTATAAGGGAAAACACTTAATTCACCCCTGGGTATCCCTTATCCAGTGCTTCTCTTGAGGATTAAATACCTTACCGGACTTAATAGAATAAAGAAGAAGCAAATTAAACAAATTAAAAATAAACAATACAACTCTTACAAAATCTTACACTCTTAACAAATCTTAAAAGTACTAATTACACAGGGTTTTTTATTCCTTCCATATCTGATGGCAATGTATTCTTTATTTCCGTTAAATATGGATCTTTTAGTTCGCTCAATATACCTACGATCACAATCTTGTCAACTATAGTCGGGTCATCGAACAGATATAGCAATAAACATGTAGCAAAATGTACAGTAATAAAATTGGTAAAAAAGGGCTCTCTTTAATAAGTCACTTCCTTATGAAGATCAAAAACACAGTCGAAAACCCCTCGTCTATGACCAGAAAGTACCTGTAATGTAATTTTTTTTGGCCCATCCCCAATTTTATTAATATAGCTGTTCGCTGGTCCGACTATAATTTTATAATTCCCCGATTTTTCATGTTAATCTAATAGGCGTTTCGGTTAATAATGTCGATTTTGCTAAGCGATGGGGTTACTAATACATTTGTTGGTATAGAGTAATAACGTCTATAGCTTTTTGAAGGGTAAACATACGCCATCAAAAGCCAGCTCTTTATTAATTGTCATTGTGCAAAATGCATAATTTTGCGGTGAAGTTTATTAATCTTCTTTCATATGAAAAATAAAGGCAACTGAAAGTTATCGATTGGTGGTTGTAACTTATGGTAAACATGCTCTAACCCAAAAAAACTTGTGAGCGATGGTTTAAACACTTTAAAAGTGGTGATTTTGATTTAAAAGTTTTTTAAAAGTTTAAAAAAAATTAAAATATTTGCTAACTCTAACTCTTATTGGAGTTAAATCTTCAACTCATACGTTGAAACAATTCGTAGAAGCATTGAATATTGCCCAATCGAGCATTTTCAAACGTCTACATGCATTAGCAAAGATCCATAAGGAAGGAAAATGGGTGCTGTAAGAATTGAACGGAAAGAAACTTTGAAAGGCGAAAAATCACTTGCGAAATTTAGCTTACCGGACATAAAAAAGGTTTATTGCATCGAGTTGTGATATGTGATGGAAACTGGATTTATATTGACAACCCTAAGTGCAAAATTTCATGGATAGGCCCAGGCCAGCCTTCAATAAAACCAACCAGTGCGCAATATACATGGAAAAAGGATTTGCTGTGTATTTGATGGTATAGTAGGGGAGCTGTGTATTATGAACGCTGAAGCCTGGTAAAACTATTACTGGCGCTCGATATCGACAAAAATTGATAAAGTTGAACCGAGTATTGAGGGAAAAATGACCAGAATACGTCCAAAGACACGGTAAAGTAATTTCTCAACTCAATACTTTCAATATTCGGTCCCATGTTGCAAAATGTGTAAAACAACTATTTGGAAAACGTTAAATGGGTCGTCTTACCTCACCAGACTAGCCCCTTTGGACTACCATTTGTTTCGATCGATGCAGCACGGACTTTCAGAACAACACTTACATTCTTACCAAAAAGTGAAAATTGGGTTGATGAATGATTGGACTCAAAAAAAAACCAAAAGTTCTTTTGGCGCTGAATCAATTATTTTACAGAAAGATGAGAATAAGTAATAGCTAACGCTGGCCAATACTTTGTTTATTAAGGTAATTAATTTTATTATGGAAATAAACGCTTAAATTTTGTGAAAAAATCGACATTATTAACCGAAACACCTGTTACTTTATCCTTTGTATTACCCAGGATATCTCATAATTTATTATACGGTAGTTATGGCTAACTACCTTAATATCCATTTTTTTTTCAAAATCTTGTGTACCCTTGGTGTTAATAGAGATTAAACGGTATTACCATGAATTTAGTTCTGTTTCGTACCTTTTGAGGCATGGAAGATTCTATCATATCTAAACTTATGTTTTCTAATTAATCTATCTATAATATTGTTATTATAACCATTGACTTCGGACACTCCCTGATTCATTTTAATTCTTTGTTATAATTATCTTTAAAGAAAAAACTGTACGAGTACAAAATTTCATTTACTCTTCTCAAATATTCAAAAATTACATCAGTTTTAGCCAAATAGAGACTTTAAAAACCAAAACGACGTTTATTTCAAAATGTTTCCGTTACTAGCTGAGACAAAAAAAATGATTCACTAATTTATAGCTACCAAAAAGAGGATTTCCAAGCAATAAAAGTTGCCATTAGGCACTAGAATGGAGCATGTTTCAAAGCTCCCACATAATGTCCAACCTATAAAATTTTATGTTCGAAAAAGCATACGTCCACATGTTAAAATATGTTCTTATTCCCTCGGTTCGGCGCTTTGAATAATAATTCAAGGGTTTTTCATCGAAAGCCAAATTAGAGTGGCTTTACAGATATTTCCGAATTATTTGTTCTTTATTTTATTCGCATCTGTTTGGTTATATTATACTGCTTTATTTTTAAAATATATTAAAGATATATTCAACACACGTTATAACAACAAAAATGTATTAAATAAGTGAACTAAAATTTATAATTAAATTTCAATTGTATTGCAATTGGGTTTTTGAATAAAAAATAATTATCGATATTTTTACTTTATTTTAAAACTTTATCATAAATAATATTGATAATTGATGGAAAAACTGTTTAAAAGTTTGTTATAATTAATTATGAATGAATTAAAATTTATAAAAATTTAAAAAAAAATCACGTGCCTACGAACACGCGATTGGCTGCCATGTTTGTGACCTCATAATTACAAAATGTTTTCACGTCATTACTGTCAACGGCTTCTACCTGTATATATATTGTCAACATTATTTTTGGTTAAGTCTAAAATAAAATATTGTTTGTTACTAATATATTATTTGTTACTAATATATTGTGTATTACTAATATATTGTTTATTACTAATATATCGTTTGGTACTAATATATTGCTTGTGTTAAAGGCTAATTCTGATAATATACCTGCTGTGGATATTCACAGATTTTCTGAAAAATGACATCAGTTCAATTCAGCTGAAGTTCGAGGTGCTAAAGCATCAATATGAGTTTTTTAAAAAATAATAATAATGTAAATGTAAATAAGACACAAAATATTCCTATTAAATATAATCAACTATATGTAGGGTCACGAGAAAGTTACGGCGACAAAGCTATAGCTTTTGTTCAACAACAAAATTATATTTGCACGGTAAAAAGACGTGTATGTCCCTTTACCGTATGTCCTTTAACCACCACACCAAACTCTATTAACAATATTTTTTAAAAAATCCACCCATACCACACTATTGCTTTAATTAAGGTTTTCAGTATTTTTAAAGGTAACAAGAAGGTGAAGTGTTAGAGTTAGAGGCGCATCAGCAACTAGGCTATTTAGCGACTGGACCCACAGCTTAACCTGGGTTCCGAACCACGGTCATTAGCTTCCGACAAACCCAGGCCAGCACCCCTCTCGGGCTATGAACCCTTGGTTATATGCCTACCCATAAGTCTATCAGGAAACCTACCGACTGGCGAGTGGCCAACATAGAACACTTCTCAGATGGCATCCGGCCTAACCCAGCCTTTAACTGGCGTGACTGAGGGGTAGTTCGTTGTCGAATTTTACACTCTTGCCTAGAAACAATTATAGACATTTAGGAAGTAAACAGACAGAAGAAAGAAAGAAAAACAACCATCCGAGCGGTGGAATCGAACCAACTACCGCTCCGATGCAGTTTCGACACAGCAGCGGCAGGCTGCTGCTCTTACCATCCGCACCAACGCGACCGGCGTATTTTTAACACGATGGCGATTTTTCGCCTTACATATTATACAAACCATCACATTAGACTCTTGGTTTAATAATATTTGCAAATATAAATAAATCTGGCTCTAACTAACCAGTGGCGAACTATACCATCTGAGGCCCGTGACCGTTTCAGCACTAGCTGTAGTCATTGGATGAGGCCCTCCCAGCACAAATCGTCACGTTGTAATTTAATTTTAATAAATTACTTAAGTAGTTACCCAACACTATTACTAATATTGTGTGCATTTTAATTAAATATCTAATACATTTTATTGTCAAAAGCATACGTATTACATAATTTTAATGAAATAACAATTTAGTATTAACAAGATATTTATTAATAATATTCTTTTCTCCGAGCTTTCTGTTCCGCAAAAGTGTCAATAATATCATCAAAGTTTAAAGATCGGGCCATAGAATTTTCAATAGACAGAATAGCCAAGTTACGTAGCCTCTCTTGTCCCATAGAGTTGCTTAAATTGGTTTTTTATTAATTTTAGTTTCGAAAATGATCTTTCAGCACTAGCTGTAGTCACAGGAATTGTAACAGACAACTTTAATGTAGTACAGACTTCAGAAAAGCTGCACGACATAAAATGATTCTTTATTATTAATAAATCAGATATATCTTTTTTATATTTATATATATATATATATATATATATATATATATATATATATATATATATATATATATATATATATATATATATATATATATATATATATATATATATATATATATATATATATATATATATATATATATATATATATATATATATATATATATAATTTCTAGATAGTTTCTAAGTTCGATAGATATAGATAGATAGATAATTTCTAGTGTCAATTAAATTTAAATCAGTGTCAATTAAATTTTGCAAAATGGCAGGTTGCAAAACTCTGAAATTGGAAACAATTTCATTCATTGGAAGGAAACGCGATTTCAGTTGATTAATAATGATGTTCAATACTCGATAAAATATGTTCACTTTGAACAAACTTTACGGATCTTGGAGACGCTCATCTTCACAAAGTTCGTCAAAATAGCGTTTCACCTTTCTCTGACGAGTTTTAGAAAATTCAGTGTTGATGGACCATTTTTCTGTTACACTATTTTCGTTCTTTTTTAATATTTCAAATCAATGTCTACACCTTTCCAATTCTTCCAGACAAATTTTCAAACGTTTTACCATTTTCAACCATCCCGAAAACACAACATACCTCCCTGCCGGAACCTATAACTAAACGGTATAACTAAATCCGTATGAAATGGTTTATAAAAAATTGCAAGATTATGTCTGTTGTCTTTTCTAGTAATTGCTGAATCTAAAATTGTTAAATCATGTTTATTGTCTTTTACTCGTAATTGTTAAATAAAAAAAAAAGTTAATACTCTTATTTCTTTTATTTTTTTTTTGGGTTTTTGTCGCCACGATCTAAAAGTCAAAAAATATCAAATATATAAAAAAATAACTCTATTGCTATGCCTTCTGTAGATTTAAATTCAATATAATTTCAGATTCTAAATAATACAATTAAACATATTTCAGTATTTGAATACACAATCAGTACAATAAACAATCACACAGTAAACCTCATCTATATATATATTTTTGGTAGTATGTCACTGTCATTAAAAACTATTATTGTCAATGTAAGTATCATCGACATACACAAAATATATATTTACCTCCTATCTTTGCATTATATATAGAAATTAATCTAATTTATTTGTAACGTTAACGTTCAAAAGTTTGTATTTATTTTAGCACGTTTATATTTTTAAAATTTTGTTCGTTAGGCAAATGTATTACAGAAAAGAATAACTGAGAAATGTCTCGTCGTTTGATTTTTTATTTTTTACCCAGTGGGTAAATTTATTACAGAAAAGAATCACTGAGACATTTGTCTCCATTTGATTTGATTTGATTTGATTTGTCTCCAATTTTAGATCGTGGCAAAAAAACCTCAAAGCCATATCATTGAGACATTACTTACTCTTATTTATTTCTTCTTCAAGTGTGAACATTAAAAATCTGTGTAACATTAAATTTCTTGTATAAACAATTTATGTTAGTTAAGAATTGATTTTATTGTCTACCAATTCCTCTAAAGAAAACGGAAATGTCATCAACATATCTATACCAGTTAACTGATGATTTAAGTGATTTTCTAAGTTATCCATGAAAATTTCAGCTAGCAAATAACATAAGGGATTCCCCAGGTTTCGAAACAATTATAATACATACAAGTTATAAATATTGTGAATATTTAAATATAATTCTTATGTGTTTATTTAAAATGAATTTCCATCAACTATCGGCTGTCTGACTTGAGTATAAAAATGTATTAATTCTGTAAGTTTTAAGGAAGCTGTTCAATATCAAGTAATTTACTTAGTGAATAATAAGCATTCGCTTTAGCAGATGGCCGGTCGTGGTTCTTTGGCCTGTTCAATGACTTGGTCGCTTTCCATAGCGAGTAGTCAGAGCTTTCGACATCTCTGAACTCACTTAGAAAATCTGAAACACCCCTTGAGTTTTAAGTGTTTACATCTCTTTAATTCAATACGTGATAAGTACCTGTTTTTTATCAAGCGTTTTATGTACTTTGTAAACAAAACTTAATGTTCAATTTTTTTTCGTGAAAAGTTCCGTTGTGGGTACGTGGAGAATATTAAAATATTCAAAAACCAGGACAATTTATCGATATAATTTTTACATGGTGAATTTTCTCTGTTTTTAAATATTTTTAATATTCTCCACGGATCTATTATGCAACTTTTCATACACACCTGGTATGTAAAGAGAACCTTGGCGGGCCACGAATGGTTTCACGCGGGATGACGTGAGCTGCATTGTATTAGAGTCTATACCCGATATGGCCGATATATATGGGCATTTCTTCAGCTACTTTCCGAACGTTCAGCTTATCGCCAGAAATAGGTCTCAGCTTGCTGACGTAATAGTGGCAGCTGAAGAAATAGGTATTTTCGATTGAACTGAAGCTATATATTCTACAGAGTAATACAAAGAATAAACAAACAAATACGCATATCAGTAAGTTAATTTTTTGAGAATATTAGAAGAAATATATGTAAGTATTCTGAAGTAGTATAGAGAGACCAATTTATAAAAGAATGAATTTTGAAATTCGAGGTATTTTGAAACTATATTTTGATCGAAAATTCCATTCAGTAAACGTGCATTCATTTAATGTAGCCCGCGCCATGTTTACCTGTTTCTTTGACGGTTGCAATAAAGCTACTGTTGCGAATTTCAAAGGATATCTCAGACTGGCTGCAAAGGCATAAAAATAAACGCAAAAATGAAAACAATAAAGTCTACTAACGAAAATATTTGTCTCTCTATTGTTAAAAAACAGCTATATTCATTCTAATTAAATTTAATCCAGATTGGTCTTTTTGTAAGCTGAAGTTTTTCAAACCTTATACAAAGAATATTTAAAATTGTCGAGGTATTTATGTTAGTATTGTGTCAAGGGAGAATTGTTTTTAATTATTTTTCAGCAAGTTTAGTATTATAAGGTATTTTAGATATCATTTCGTTTGAACGCTTTTTTTAAGATAATTATAAGATTAAAAAAGTTTTCTATTCCAGCAGCTGTACTTCAATACTATACTGAAGAAATATATTGAGGACATATTTAAAATTCTCTTTAGTAATAGGGTTTTACATATTTGCATATAGCTTTGAAAATGGTTCTACACCTATTTTTTACCTTGCATTACCATAAGGCCGCATATAACTTGATAGTTGATAAATATACTCGGTGTCTCAACCAGTAAAAGTCAAGTGTAAAACTAAAGCATTTACTATTTATTAAATACTGGGAAAAAAATCAAAACTATGAAAAATATTTTTCTGATAATTTGATGATGTTGAAACTTTTAGTGTATAAAAAAAAATTAATGAGTCTTCTACTGTGTGTCTCGGTGTCTCGGTCAAATATTTTGAACTAATATTTTCAACCAGTAAAAGTCAAGTGTAAAACTAAAGCATTTACTATTTATTAAATACTGGGAAAAAAATCAAAACTATGAAAAATATTTTTCTGATAGTTTGATGATGTTGAAACTTTTAGTGTATAAAAAAAAATTAATGAGTCTTCTGCTGTGTGTCTCGGTGTCTCGGTCAAATATTTTGAACTGATATTTTCAACCAGTAAAAGTCAAGTGTAAAACTAAAGCATTTACTATTTATTAAATACTGGGAAAAAAATCAAAACTATGAAAAATATTTTTCTGATAGTTTGATGATGTTGAAACTTTTAGTGTATAAAAAAAAATTAATGAGTCTTCTACTCACACCAAATCGCATTACAATTACTCAACACTCGTTTCGCTAACCAAGTTGGTATCATCAGGAGGTGGTTAAAACTAGAGTTTAACCAATTTTATTTTACAATTTATACCTAAACCTCGTGCGTAGTATCAAATTCACTTAAGAGTATAAGAAACAAGATGGGATTTCAAGAAGGTACCGCAATACTCAACAACACTAAATCCAAATAGATTTACTACTAAATATTAAATATTGTTTTAACTTTTCGACGCGTGTTTTGCTTACCAGTTGAGCATCATCATCTAATCATCTAAACAGTTCTAATCAATCTAATAGGACGACTATGTTCAACAAAATTATTACTTTCCCTGAATATGATTCAATTATGTGAATGACATATTTACTGCTTTTATTGTAATTAAACTTTTATTAATATTAAAAAATTAATTACCGTTCTTAGACTTTAGATATACTTTAAATATTGATATGATAATAGTAGGTTGAAATTTAATATTTTCAGAACACAGATTAACATCGATAGATACATTCCTAATGATTCATTTAAAAAACTTAAACTTAATCCTTTCTCTTAATACCCGTAGGTGTCGAGGTGAAATTACATTTCATGTGTTAACGAACTTTTTCCTAGTTAACTACTTCCTGTAATGTTTTGCCTCTTTACAAAGAAACAATTCTTTGAATTATTTCTGTGCTGCCCTTATTTCATGTCTTACGTGGCCTTCCCCTTTTTTTTCTTTCCCATCGCTCTAACTTCGCAAACTCTCTTGGTTTGTCTGTCTTGGTTCACTCTGTTTAGATGGCCGAACCCTCTTAGTTTTTTTGATATGAGTGATGGTATTTCCACGTTATCTCTGACTATGCTATTCCTGACCTTATCTATTATTTTTATTCATTGTACCTTACGAAGGTATCTCATTTCTGCTGCTTGTACTCTACTCTTTTGCCGTTCATTCAAGACTCAATTTTCGCATCCATATGTTAGTGTAGATCCCTACACTAACTATATCTTTTTATATATTGTTAATTTTGTTTTGGATATTTGTTTCTTATTTAACACGTTCACGCGAGGGCGGCCCACCAGTAGATCACAACCTAGGCAAGGCGATCCATCGGTGGATCGCTTAGGTTATTTGCTCTCTGCCGTCGCCGTCTCGCCGTCGCCGCTGCTTTATAGTGTCTTTACATTTAAGCCGGCAAGAATTAAATCACTTATTGCGATTGATCCACCCTCCACACATGTTCGTATAGTAAATATCGACGTAGAACAAATATTTTAAAAAGTTTTTATTATAGTATTTATTAATAATAATTACTATCTTTGTTTTGAATGCAACATATTAAAACACTCTAAGCACAAAGAAGGTTAACTGTCACAATCTTGACAGAAAATTATCATCTTTTTTGCCTTCCTATCCGCTTTCTTCTTTCCTATCTTTTCATAATTTCTTTTATAATATTCTCTTTAACGTTTTCGTACTTTTCTAGCTTGACTCTCATATTTACCAAAACTATGAATCCTGCTGGGGGTCGTTGTTATTACTGGAGGGGCGTATTCATTCAAAAGGCTATATATTAATTTCTCTTGAAATTGCAGAATGGAGCCACGATTAATATTAACAAATTTATTTTACATTACCTTTGCATTTACGGTCATGATTCCAAATATACCACTTTATTGTTTTTGGCAATTTCGTATAATTAGTCGCCATTTGATCTGAGTTATCTACCCCTTTTTTCCCCATATTGTAATAGATAACAACATCTGGTTTCTGGATTTAATCACCTTTTCTGTTGTTTTTACCTGTTGCTACAATTTTACATAGATGATTTTTACACGCCATGAGCATCATAACAGCTCTTCTATCTAGTTCAAGATTTTTACTCCCTCATTACTTTCTAATGAAATAATATCACCCTCTTTCAGTTTTTTACTGGTTAATTCTCTTGGTATGCCTTCCCTATAACTTCTCAAGGTTCCACAAAGGAAGGTTTTTTTCGACAACAAAATAAAATTTTATTCCATATTTATGGGACTTATTAGGTATATACTGGCGAAAAATTAACATTCCTCGCCAAGGGACTAAACTTTCGTCCATTATAACACTTTTTCCAGGGTCATCTATAACTTGAAAATGTTTAATAGCTTTATTCAATAAAGGCCTGATTTTATTGAGGTGATCTTCTTGATTAGCATTTTCATTGTTGAAGAAATGCCAACATTTTAACAAATTTAGGAAACGATTTCTACTCATGGTTTTTAGTTCATTTGAGTATAGATCTTTTTTCGACCAATGTAGTCTTATATCTGGAACATGTACTACTTCCATTTTCATTCACTAAAAATCTCTTAAGTTCTGATTCCGTGGTAGGTTTGCAAACAGTTTTCTTCTTTTTTGGTGTTTGTGAATTGTTCTTTTTTAGTTTCAAACATTGTTCCGCGTATCGATTCGTTTCGGTCACCATCATCATGATTATATCGTCACTTAGAAACAATCTTTATATTTTTATGGGGTTGGTCTAAATCAGCTTCCACCAGCAGTTCAGGGTCTTTATCATAAATATGAAATAAAATCTGAGATTCTTCTATCTCATGCCAAATGTAATTTTGGGATTGGGACAGTTCCACCAGGGTGGTCTTGCAACTTTTCTTTACTATTTTCATCAGTTATTTAATTATAGTCAGATCATCAATGAATCTTGCGAGATTTGGATATGTCATCCTTGTAAATGTAATCAGGGTCGGAGTCTGAGTCAGCAACCGGAGATTTATTATCTGAACTATCAAAGTACTATTACTTTCTCTTTTTTTCGTAAATTTGTCCGAGTTCCATTGATATCTGATTGTCCTGCTTGATGGTTAACTGGATTATCTCTATCACATTCACTACTGTCCTTACTCCGCTTTTCGTAAAAAGAGGATAAATCGTTATTACTAATTTATTTCTACAACTACGCAATAACAACAAATAATAACTGTAAAGATTTCCCGCGCTTTTTCTGCAGTCAGATCGAAACTAAGTTCGAGGTGGGCAGGTGCAATATAAAATAGCAATCCACCGATGCATCGCAATATTTTTAGGCATAGAGCGGGGCGAACAACTGGTGTGTCGCTATCAAATTTCGGTCAAAAACATACGCATAGTCGAAAATTTTGCTATGCAGTTTGTTATTATCACCTAAATAAGCAGGTTCATTAAAAAACACCTTTGGCATTTAAACAATACCACTGGTGATAATGGTCGTCCATTGAACTCAATGGTATATTATCGTCCCAGCGGGAACGTTTTAAGAAGCCTCTGCTAAGTGATTGGAGCAATCTCCGTACTTTTGTCAGTCAGTCAGTCAGTTTATCGCCCTGGTTTCCCCTATTATTAATAATAGTACCTAAGTAGTTATGCTTTTCAGTGTGTTTAATTTCTATGTTGTTTGTGGGTTATTGTTCTCTCCTTGCAATGTTCTTGACTATTTTTCAATATCATCATCTGTGTTTTTATTTACATTGATGCGTAGACCAAATCTTTCAGCTGCTTTGTTCCATACTCCTATGGGGAATTTTAATTTTTCCTCGGATTCTGCCATGAGAACTAAATCGTTAACAAATATACACATTTCTATATTACCTGGTTTTATCACTGGTATTTCTTAAATTTATTCTTACATGTTTTCATTACTTCGTCTATTATATTTATAGTAGCGGTCTCAGACTTCCTCTTTGTCTCACTCCTTCCATTGTGGTAAAAGGAACAAATATTCTATTGTGGATCTAATTTGGTTTATTGTGGTTTCGTACATGCTTTTGATGGCTACTATAAGTAGCCATCAAATAATCCAATGATCCATATTTGATGTTTGATAATATAATGATATGATAATAATCCATGTTTATAGTTTTCTTCTCCAAGCTGTTCCAGATGGTTTCTCTTTTTATTGAATCAAAAACTTGTTCCGTATCTATGAAGTATAGGTGTACTGTTCTGTTTTTTTGTATCGCTTTTTTTACTATCTATTGAAGGGTGGAAATATAGTCTTGTACAGAATGGTTTTTCCGGAATCCGCTTTGCTCGTCTAGTAGTGTTGTGAATTTCCACTCTCAATCTTCTCTCTAGTATAGTTTTGTAGATTTTGCTATTATACATAGTAATGATATACCTCTGTAGTTCGTACATTTTCTTTTGTTTTCTTTAGTCCATTCTTTTGTTACATTTTTCTATCCCAGGCCAAGTTCAAAACTGCATTTCTTACATGTTGTCACATATATGTTAGCATTTTCGGTATGATTTCGTCGACTTCAGGTGCAATCCTCAGTTTCAATTTTTCTATAGCTTCTGTTAGTTCTAGAGCAATTAACTGCATCAATTTTACACGAACCTCAATTTTCCCGTCGACTTAATATTTAAATATTTAATAAACAAAATTATTTATAATATTATTATAAATATTTTTATATAAACTAATAATATTTAAATATTTATTCATTAAATAAACTAATATATAAATATTAAAATAATTAATAAAAATGTAAAATTAATATAATATAAAATATGATAATAATATAATAGTGAAATGACCTAATATAACATTGATAAGTCCAGTGATAAATCACACCAGTTATTGGGAAACATTTTAAAACAAAACTAACACCACATGAAAATTTTTGTTGTACGATAAAAAAAAATGTTTTGGTTTTTATTGCATTATAGAAAGTTTAGCACTAGCAATGATATGACGTTAAAATAAAACAAAGAATATTTGATGTAGACATACATTTAAAAAAGCTGTAATTGATTTCAGTGCTCATGTTTAATTTCTATGCAGCAAGTGTTCGTGGTCTATTTGCAATGCCGTTTTGAACCAAATTTTTTTCAAAACAAGCCGAGACCAATTATCTGTCCTTCTAAAGCCCAATGATGGTCAAGTGGGTTTATTTCTCTTTCTTTATCCAAAGATAAGGTATTATTTTTTTTGTAAAATAGGTTTTTCAAATGATAGCTTGTGGTATTTAGAACATTTTAAGTATGACCGCTGGAATATCTACCACTTCATATCGTTATAATTAATAAATAATTTACTTGCAATTCGTTTCAAGATAGATGTTTAATTTTTTCTTAATTATAGAAAATCAGAAATCTCTTTTTAACCTTTTTAAAAATAGAACCTTATTCATTTAAATATCTTGTAAGTATTAAGGAAAGCATGAAAGCTCAAACAGGCTGGACCACATGTACCACTTATGTATCCTTCTGACCTTAAATTCTCATCATGCGGAAGACCATGTAGATCTAAGCTAGGTTATCTGAGCCAGCAGAAAACCCATAATTCTTCATCAGTTACTCAGCAAAACTAATAGCGATGCCTGAGGTTATACTCGGATTAAGTCGACAGCCATCATTAATGTACATCATTTTCCCTGGGGGACCTATATTATCTAGAATAGCATTTTAAATATCCTACACATTTGATAATTTGTTTTTGTTTTGCTCCTAAGAAACGGAAGAGTAGTTATATAAAAGGGACATCATACAGAATAAAACAGCGTTATTTAGCTTTAATTTTAAGGTGATCGTAATTAATGTAAAAAATTATTTTGTTGTTTGAAATAAGGTCCATTTTGAACTGAAAGATTGCACAAACCAAATTATCATATTTAGGTAGAGACAAATTAAAGAAATATTCCAGAATTGTTATAATCTCCTTTAAATATCAGTGTACCGTATGCAATATAATCTAGTTCGGAGGAATTCCAAGTTCATTCTTTTTCAAATACGATGTAAACAATACTTCTCGATCTAAAGGGTTTTCCAATAACTTCCAGAACTTTATAATGAAACACAATGATAACTACAAGTAATAATCTTGAAGAACAGATAATGGCAATCGTGTTTTGAAAATAATGTCGTTTTAATGACCCCCCCCCCCCCCCCGGGCTTTGTCAGGTGGAATGCATTCTGAACGGATCCCCAATTTAGGGAAATATAATATTTTTTGATAAAGCGCATTTGTGGTTCAATGAGTATGAGCACAAACTGCACGATTTGGGCCGATGAAAATGTTCAAGTGACTCAGGAGTTCTTCATCTTCTGAACTCAAGCTGTGGTTTTTGGGCTGAAGGAGTGATAAAACCATATTTTTTTTGAAGACGATGATGGAAATCGTGTTAGTGTTGTTTAATAACGCCTTCATTTAACAAGACGGTGCTTGTAACTTGTAACACATCTCGCCAAACAAACAATTTTTTTCAAGGAAGTTTCCTGGATGCATTATTTCGTGAAATGGTAATGTGATGTTTACACTACGATCAAGCTATCTCACGCCATCAGATTATTTGTTGTGGGGTAATGTTAAATCTCTGGTTTACAAAAATAAACCTCAAACAATTCTTCACCTTAAAGGAAAACATTCAGGCCACCATAGAACATTTTTCACGCGACAGGTATGAAAGAGTAGAAAATTGGGTCTCGAGAATACATTCCACAAGACGAAGCCGAGGGGTTTATTAGGACGACATTGTTTTCAAAACCTAATGCCATTATTTGTTTTTCTTGGTAAAATAAAATTTACTGGATTAACACTTTTAGTTATTATTGTGCCTTATTTTAAAGTTTTAAAACTTATTGGACAATCTATTATATCGCATGACCTAAGTTTTATACTGAATGTGGTAAAAATTTAATTTTATTAAGTTCTTGCGGGATGTCTTAACGAAACTAAGTAATCAGAACTGCTACTATATAAAATTATGCTTAAACCAGTATGGATGTATGAAATGCAATTCTGGGATATTAACAGTAATTCTAATTTAGAAATTCCGCTAAAATTTCAAAATAAAGTTATACAAATCATAGTCAATAGCCCCTTTCCGGTTACCTCAATCAAGGAAATCATACGTCAATATCATATATGACATGATGGTTTCTCAACTTTTTTAGTGTCGCGACGAAAGGTGAGTAAAAAACGTTGCGACCCCCTCACTACAATAAGGTAATTTGACGTTTATTAAAGTTTTACATTGGCCGGTTAACACGGCGGCAATTCGTCCTTTTTCGTATCGTGATTTATGAAGAATCGTTTTTATTTTTGCGTGTTCACACGCTTACGAATCGTGAAAAAAAAAAGGAATCATCTATTTATCTTTGTATTAAATGACGAATCGTCAATGACCGACAACGACCGTCAATGACCACTTGTTCTTATATTACTTTTACCAGTTCGATTTGTGCCCTGCACTTGCACGCACTTGTAAAATGACCCAACAACAAATGAATAAACTTTATTACTGTTGGCTTAGTTGAGTGATATATTTTCACATTTGAATGACTTGAATACAAGTTTACAAGGCCGCCACAAAAACATTTTACTAATGACATACAAAGTCAATGCCTTCATCAAGGAACTTGGTATTTGGATTATACGCCTTGAAAAAAACGCAGTTTTGATGCATTCATTGTAGCTTCGGATTATATTACCAAAAATATGAATATAGAAAATTCTGTTTTTGATCGCGAGTGGGAGAGCATGAAAATGCATTTACGCGAATTGAAAATTCAGCTACTGGAATATCTTCCAGATAGTAAGGATGATTTGTCGAAAAGATAGGTTCTCAATTCGTTTGATGAAAATGTTGTTGCTGCTGCTGAATTACTTATTGAGATTCACAATCAACTTGACACACACAACACAACTAGCTTGTGCTAAAATTGAACTCGCTTGTGCGACGATGTGAATACGGAACTCTAATAATGGAAGCTCTGAAAACATTGATCCCCTTTGGTACTTCTTACTTATGCGAAAAAAGCTTCTCGTCTATGCTTAGCTTTAAAACCTAAATATAGAACTCGTATATTATGACTGGAAAATAATTTATTATGTGTGTTTGCAGAGATGATCCACGTATAGAAAAACTTTTGAGTGAAAAACAAAGTCAGTCATCACATTAAATTAATATTTCAAACAACTTTGAAACCCCGCATATTCCTGAAAGCGACCCTCCTGGGGGTCCTATTTTGCAGCTCAGTATACATTCAATTGAGTAAAAACTGAACGGTCGAGTTGATGGCATTATTGTTTGTAATCAAGAATCAAAGTATATTACCGCGACATTACTAAACTTTTTACATTTTTTGTCCATTTAATATCTATTTGAAGCATTTTTGCATTTCTTTAACAAAACTGCCATTTTACACATTTTTCTCACCTCTTCAGTTGCTTTTCTTACCTCTTCTGTTTCTTTTCTCACCGCTTTTGGCTTTTTGCGTTAAGTTATAAAAAGGTAAATTAATAAAAAACAAAAATTTACTTCAAAATACTTTAAAATACCATATAATATTAAATGCATTAACTATTTGATCATCTTATAAACTCACCTATTTCTACGGTTATAGTATACTTTCTTGCTCATTATTTTGTAAAATCGAAATATTATTTATAGTATAATTTCTTGCTCATTATTTTATGAAATCGAAATAATTTTAACGTCTATATTCAGAGAAAAAAAATGTAACAGAACGTATAAATGGTTCTAATTTACTCCCCAAAACAACAATAACCGAACTATACTTCATTTCCATAATTTTCAATTCTGAAACTATTCCGACAAGGCGATTTAATCAACATAAACCTCTAGATCAGTTATCGCATTCGCTATTTACGCAAAAACCCACGACCGCGCTGTACCATTGATACCAGCCAAACACAAAAATTTTCGCTTACGATCTGACCTTATCTTCAACTGATCGCAGCTGCCCTTTCGCTTTTGCTTTCGTTCTGGTCCTTCGAGCCACCCTATGCGAATTTTTCTTTCTTAAAGGGTTTTTGGCTATCGGCGAATTACTAGGGTCGCCGCCGATAAAATTCGTTCTCGTCGGAATGTGAGTAATAGGGGCCCAAGTTTTCCCTTTATTCATTCTTTGTTCGGGTTTTTTCTTCTTGTTGGCTGACATGGATATCCGAGGGTCTCATGTAAAAAAAGTTATGGAAATGTGGGAAGAAAAGATAAATAATACGAGGAGAACGGAGTTGTTTGTTATATTGTTCATGGTGTATTATCGTAGCTTAAGGAGAGGATCCGGTAACCAGAAAGTTTTTACAATGTTGAAAAACAAATTTATTGCTTGATAAGAATCTGGATACTGTTAAAACATTTTAACGAAAGCGCGGTCATTTATTGAGTAACACGAAGCGAACAATTGAGTGGTTCTAATTTGACAAATTTTCAACTCTCGAAGTAAAATATAAAAAAAAATATAGATTAAAAATTTAAGACGATTCAACCAGTGGATTTGCCAATAATGTGCTGGCCCTACTCAATTCGATACACATTAATCATTTAGCCATTTATTAAACCAGATAGTGGATTTGGTATTGGGGAATATATATATATATATATATATATATATATATATATATATATAGGGTGATTTGTTTAGAGTGGCCGAACTTTAAATGCAAATAAGACAACAACCAAATTAGATGCCTTGAAATTATTCATTTTATGTGAAATAACATTTCGTCTATATGACAAATATCCACCGCGGCTACTTCTGACAAGGCGCATTCTTTTATTCCAATTTCCGAGTACTTGGTCATGCAATTGTGGTCTTATGTCCGCAATTGGGCTTTTGAACAAGTTTTTGTTGTCATAAATGGAAAGATCATATATAAGTTTTATAACGAAACTATTTTTTCCTTATAATTAAAAAGTTATATCAAATTAAAAATAAATTTTTAAACGTAGTACCGATGATGCGCCGACAATTCCCAAAAAAACCTGAACGTATGTGCCCTCACAATAGTTACGAAGACCAATTCGGAAGTTTCCGAACACCGACATTTTCTTTCGCGTTCTTTCCGAAAAGAATCGGAGTCTCGGGCAAATAAAACAATTTATCGATCTTAGCCATTGTTCTATAGGTTTAACCTATATCTTTGACTGCATTTGTTGGTTTACTAGCGATTTAAAAAAACTTGTTTTTAATTGTTAATTAGGTTTTCGGTGCTGTTTTCGACGTTATACACATATATCTTTACATAAGATATGGAGGCTCAAAGGTAATTTCAGATTGAAATATTGCAGTTTTTATAACTTTTTTTTATATTATTTAATTCATGTAGGGCAAACAAATTGACGTTTCAAATGTATAAGAAAGAATATTCCTGCGTGTATGCAAATAATCTACATGCAATAACACTACCGAGGGTAGTAACAATGAGAAAGCCCTACAGGATCGTCTGTTTTGTAGGATACGAATAATAATATTCCACAAGGTGCGAATAGACAAGAACAAAATTCGACTACCAATTTGCAAGTATATGAAAACTCTTATACTTATGAAAGTTTTACAGAATAATATAATTTGTAGATGGTCGAAGAGTATAAAAATTTGTGTGATCAATTGGATAAACATCAACTAATTAAATTAAGGACTATTATAAATGACATGGCAAAGCAGTTTTCCATGGAAAACAAAAATCTAAAGGAGTATACAAAAAAAATATAGAAAAGCAACAATACTATTCAAACAAAAAGTAAAGAAAATGGTATATTTCGATTCTAAATAAAACAAAACAGTTAAAATATTTAATGTTATTTAGGATTTTGGTACATTTCATCTATTGATTGAACATATTCATTTGATAGGGTATCTTTAAACATAGATTAGAAATTTATTATAGGCATTGAAGACTAATGATAGGCTGACAGTGGTTCCAGGATATGATGTGGTACATGGTGATTTTCTAGTGAGTAGACCTTAACAGGAAAGTCCCATACTTCGATTATAACAATTTTCCACTTAAAAAAAAATTGTTTAGGTGCCTTCTCTTATTTGGAAAATCTCTGGCTGGTCATGCATTAGAGTTTAGTTAGCTGCCAGATTTATTTATATTTGCATATATTATTAAATCAAGACTCTAATGTGGTGGTTTATAAAACATGTAAGGTGAAAAATCGCCATCGTTTTAAAAATACTGAAAACCGTAATTAAAGCAATAATGTAGTAGGAATAGATTTTTTTTGAAAATATTGTTAATAGAGTTTAGTGTCGTGATTTGAAGAATCGGTGTTGTTTTAAAAGTATTGCACACTTCAATGCAAGCAATCAAACTATTCTACAATGAAACAAATATGCAATAATTTTGGGTAGTGATTGTTTTTATTCTGAATTGATTATTAATGTAGTTTACATATTATAATCTACTGTAATATATTATCCATATTATCCTAATTGGGGGAAGTTTTATAATGTATATTTAACAGTCTATTGTTATTGAAATAAAATTAATGATTTAAACGGTATGTATGTGTTTTGTTCTTCTAAGTATGATTTATATTGTTTTTTTATAAGCATTATATGTATTTTATAAGCTTTACCCCGAACTTTATGTTCTGGATATACACGTCCTTTTGCCATGCAAATATCATTTGTGTGGTAAGTTGAACAAAACCTATAACCTTGTCACCATTTTGTTTCTTATTTACATATAAATTATTATTATTTTTTAAAAACTCACATTGGTGCTTTAGCACCTCGAAGTTTAACAGAATCGAACCGAATGTGAAAATCTGTCACCATAAAAATATCCACAGCGGTTATAATATCAGAATTAGCCTTTATGAACTCTTTGTCACACATTACTGAACAACATTAGTAACAAACAATATTTTATTGTGCACTTAACTAACAATAATTTTAACTGTATATATACAGGCAGAAGCCGTTGACAGTACTGACGTGAAAACACTTTACTATTAATCAAGGCGCTATATTTTTTTAAATTTTATAAATTTTAATTCATTCATAATGAATTGTAACAAATTTTTAAAAAGTTTTTTGCATTGATAATCAATAATATTTATGATAACGTTTTAAAATTAAGTGAGAAAATCGATAATTATTTTTTTATTCAAAAACATAACGGGATTGTACGGGATATTTTGGCTTCCGAGGCGTCAATATATGTTGGTTTATCCGCATAGACCAAAAATTGAACATAACCTCAAAGAAAATAATCTAAATACATTAAATCATCTAATATGGGTGGCCAATTAACAGGTCCATTCCTCGAAATAATTTACCGAATTTTTCCCTCAATAAATCGATTGTTGCGTTGACTGTATGACATGTGGAGCCGCCCTCTTGAAACGACAGATTCTCCAGATCAATACTATTCAAATTCGGAATTAAATAATCTACGTAATCGAATAACAAAGCTCTACTTCCTGCCATTAGCGAAGAATTAATTAATTTTTTTTTTGTTTTGTTTTTGTTTTAATACCGAGCAGCGTAAAATGCATTCGAAATTTGTCGATAACTCGGCGAATACATGACGAAGTTTAAATGCACGAAGTGTTCAATTTTTTCTATTTCCAAGTTTGACGCAAAAAATACTGATTTTACTAATAAATTAAAGTAATTTACAAGCGTTTCTCTGATGTTAAACGTTCCATGCTTTACCAAACTATGAGAGACATATTTACAGACGTGCGTCCAATCTCACACTTCGTTTGACAGCGACCCCTATGTTACATCTGATATTTTCATGATTTTCACGGATGGTAAATAATATTCCTAGATCATTTCGGGTATAGATCCGTTCTTTCTGTGAAGTGTCACGACGTTTCGCCAAAATCTCATTCGGCATTTTCAAGTGTTGTTCGCTTCGAGTGAAGAGTCCAGGTCTTTGGAGATTTTGGCCAAATGAGATTCTAGCTCTATGGGATTTGCAAGCCATTGTATAGTTCGCGTTCGTATCCACCATCCGAGATTATTTTCTAGAATAATCCCGAAATTTACTGCTGGTAGATGGGATAACGTGTCCGTAGTCGAAAGCTACTCACAAAACCGTTATCTTATCTTCCTTGGTATTTCCGCTGCTTGGCCACCGGACGGGGTCTGCGGGACAAATTCCAGAGGGGGGTGTTGTCTGAAGATATTATTTGTTAATCATATTTGCCGATGACAATAAAAGTGTTTTGGCTATATCCTATTGTACATACCTATTGTAGCTGAAAGAGAAAAACGCTTCAACTTCACTAATTTCTTTTCTTTTTTCCAAACGTGGGACATGGTGATCCCAATCCCGCGATGGTCGTGATCTCTCGTTAGGCAGCAGTCAACCTAATCCTCCAAAAGTTGGAATTTCGGTCTTCTGTGCCATCTACCACTCAATGCTGCGATGTCTTCCGGTCGGTAGTCCATTAACTTACACAGTTTATGACTTGGGTGGTCTGTGATCTTCAAGAAGGCTTTCTCTACCTTTTCTTGCATGCACTGCCTAAAGGGAGTTCACATCATCTCTCTGTGAATATATACATTGGAGATGTACCAGGGGGCATTTAGAGCTAGTCTCACTAGCTTGTTCTCATACCTTTCTAATAGCTTGATGTAGGATTTTACCGCATAGCCCCACGCGATCGATCCATACATCATGACACCTTCTCACTAATGATTTGATCATTATGATTTTCAACTTCACGTCTAATTTGCTCGTTCTACAAATTAGCGGGTAAGCCATCTTCGCAACGATTACGGCTTTAATCCGTGCGTTCTTTGCATGTTGTCTCCGTGACATTTTCTTATTAAATGTGATGCCTAGATATATTGCAGTATCTTGCCAGGCCACATTTTCATCCTCTAATTCCCGTTGGCGACCGGGTCTGCTCATTCTCTGTGAGACATATATAGCCCATGTCTTGGCGATGTTCACCTTGATCTTTCAGGTTATCAATCATTCCTTCAGATCATCCAGGTGTTCCGGACGTATCCGTATAGGCCTGGTCCGGACTTTTATGTCTCGCCATTATTTCTCCTTGAATATCATTGGTATATATGTTGTAGATGTGGAGCGCTAGCACCGCTCCCTAAGGCACTCCAGCCTCCACCCATCTTCTCGCTGATTTGACTTCACCCATTTTCACAGAGAAACTTCGTTCTGCTGGATATGAGTCAATCAGTTCGGTAATCCACTCGAGTATTATGTTGCATTACTAGTTACTTATTTATTTACTTACATTACTTATTTCAAACAGAGTTGATAAGAAACACCCTCATTTGGCGAAAGAAAAACGTACTTCTTTGCCACAAAAATGTATTCGCCTATTAGTCCGCTGTTGCAACAGTGAAATTGATCAAGTTGGCCTCCGAATTGATACCGCATCCACCTTATTCTCCAGTCTTGGCCACTTATTTCTTTCTATTTTTTTCTTATTCCAAACATGAAAGAAGTGCTTCCTCTAAAGATAACCAACCAGAGGAGGATTTTGGAAAATTCGTTGTCATACTGCTCGGAAGGAAAAAATTGATGGAAAATTGTTGGGTGTAGTGTATCGAGCTAAAAGGAAAGAATGTATGTTGAAAAATAAATCTATTTTCGATCAGAAATAAAATATATCATTTGAAATATATCTGACTCTTGACTTTACAATGCACTTATATTACACACTTATTTAGATAATTAGAAATGTATATTAAGCCCTGTAAGCTTTAATTAAAAATATAATTTGTAGTAGACGTACAATTTCTTGCTCCTATTTACAATTTACTACAAAAATGACCTAAAACTACGAATCAAGGAAGGAAATCTGAATAACTGCAAAGCAGTCGTGACATGCAGCATTGCAATCAATAAAAAATATTGCTAATTCTATCGATACATTAACTGTATCTATACATTAACGTAATATTATACTGCGGGATCTTTTATAGTTTTGGAACAAATATAAGTAATTTAATTAATTTTTTATTAAAAACGGGTAGGCGTATATTTTAAATCAGTAGCAACTAAACACTGGTCCATTTCCATAACCTTCATTCGCAAGATTATTCTGATACGGTGATTTAATCAACATAAATCTTCGGATCGGTCATCGCATCCGCTTTATATTCAAAGACCGATCGTCGATACCCAGCAAACACAAATGTTCTCGTACACGATCTAACTTTATCGTAAACCGATCGAAACTATTCTCCGTCTCGCTTTCATTCCGGTCCTTCGAGCTGCCATATCGGATTGTTTCTTAAAGGGTTTATGGGTAGCGGACGAATTACCAGGGCCGCGAGAATAAAACTTGAAATATCAAAAATATTGGCCAGTGTTTTCAGTTTATTCATTCCCTGTTCGGTTTTTATGCTTGTTAGCTGACATAGATCCTCGCACGTCCCATATAATGGAAGTTTAGAGGAACATGAAAAATAAGATAAAAAATAATACAATCCCAATTTTTATTATATGGTATAGGGCAGTAATTTTTCGCAGCGTTAGGAAATCTCCGAATAGATATCTTTTTTTTTTGCTAACAAGAAAAACTATTTAGAAGTATAATAATTTTGTCTGATTTGAATGTGCATACTTCAATATAAAGGGTTATCCAACACTTTAAAGTGAGGCGTATTGATAACTGCTTGATAGCAAGTGATAATCCGGTATTTTTTTTTATTCGACGATGCAGAGCTACCGACTCACCTGCAACTAAAGTTCGTTCAATTTTTTGACGATACAATAAATAGACCGACCGGTTGGTCGATTATGATGACCATAAATTTCGTGCAACGCTCGAAAAGCCTGGCGGACTGAACATATATTTTGATATTAGATATGAACAATTTCTACACGCTATTAGATCCTGTATCTTCCCATGGCGAACTGACATAATGTATTGAATACAGCAGTCTATGAACAGTGCTGACGTTAATATGTTTTAAAGTTCTGACACTCTTATTCAAAACTCTTTATATATACGAAGGTTATTTTTTAAATACGATGCGATTGTGAATGAGAGTGTGAATGACGCGCAATCGCTGCAATGCGCTTGCGCGTCTGCTCCTAACAAACTTTGCGCGCGTTTAGGCGCCATTTGCATTGCCTGTTTGTGTACTGAACCGTAGAAGTTTATTATGTTTAATAAAATTGAGTTGCCCGTCGACTGTGAAAAACTATCAGTAATTCGATTCTTGTGTGCAAGAATCTTGACAGTAGCGGAAATTCATCGTCAGATTTGTGAGGTGATAATACCATGAGTGGCAGTAAATTTCGAAACTGGGTGAGAAGGAGGGGCAGGTTAATGTGCATGATAAACCACGCCCTGGCTGATCTTCTCTGATTTATGAAGATTTGGTTCATGGTGTAGACAGCAAAATTCGAGAGAATCGACGATTCACAATTTCAAAGTTATTAAGTGAATTTCCACAGGTTTCAAGGTCAGTTAACTGAATTGTCGAAAATTGTGTTCTCGCTGGATTCCAAAACTACTTTCTGACAATTACAAAACAAAGAGATTAAGCTGTGCTCCATGACAATGCAAAGCTACATGTTTCTGCACAAACACAAGGTCTTTTGGATGGGCAGAACTGGATCATCCCCCTTACAGTCCGGACCTTGTACCCAGTGATTTTCACTGTTTTCGCTACTTAAAGGAGTTCCTTGGTTCCCAAAGGTTCAACGATGACGAATAAATTAAAACTGCAATCATGGATTGGGCTTCTTCACAGGCGGTGGATTTCTTTGACTTCGGAATTCAAAAACTTGTTGAACCGTATGACAAATATTTGAACAAAACTGGAATTTATGTAGAAAAGTAGATAAAAGTATGTAGAATATGATAAAATATGTATTTTAATGATACTTATATTATTTTCTTTTTACTTAAAAACGGACCTTATTTAAAAAATATACCTCGTGGATTACAAAAATTTAGTAAATGTTGATATAGGAGCTTCACATGATGATGATTGAACTCATAGAAGGATAAACTTGAAGAGATTTACCACTAAACACCAAAACACTTTTTTGAACTGCTCGACGCACGTTTCGTTAACCATGTTAGCATCATCAGGAGATGATTTAATCTAATTCTAAAACTAAACTATGTTCTATTTATATGAAAACCATACCTAACGAAGAGTGTAAAAATCATGAACCGTAAAGTGTACTAAGCCTTACATTAATAATTGAAAAAGTTGACTGAAAGGAATCGGTCCTTTATCTCGGTTCATGGTTTTCTTACATTTTTCTATTTGAATGCTTTCATATGCATCTAAAACCCTATTATTATTAACACTTTTAATTAGTCTTAAATTACTAATATCTATACTGTGGTCATGTTCGATTGCATGTTAGGGAACACAAGATTTTTCATTTCTCCCATATCTAATGTGGGCAATATGTTCTTTATATCTTGTCAATATGGATCTTTTTGTTTGCCCAATAAAGCTTCGATCACAGTCTTGACAACTAATTTCGTAAATCCCCGACTTTTCATGCTGCTCTACTTTATCTTTTGGATTACCCAGAACTTCTCTTAATTTATTATATGGTTTGAACACAACCTTAATGTCCACTTTTTTCAAAATTTTGTCTAGTCCTCCTGTCAACTGGGCATCAAATGGTATTACCATAAATTTCTTTGTGTTCTGATCCTTTTGAAAAGTCGAAGATTCTTTCAATAATTTTCTGAACTTATATTTTCTAATTAATTTATCTACAATGTTCTTATTATAACCATTCACTTCAGATACCTCCCTAATTAATTTTAATTCTTTGTTATAATTATCTTTATTTAAAGGAAAATTAATTAATCTATTTACCATAAAATTTAAACTAGCCATCTTATTCTGGAAGCTATGATTTGAATCGTTAGGAATGTATCTCGAAGTGGTGGTGGTTTTTCTGAAAATATCAAAATTTAACCTATTTTTATTATTTCTACTGACTAACACATCTAGAAATGGTAAACTATCGTTGTTTTCGAGTTCATGCGTGAATATTATATTTTCGGATTTATTATTTAAGTTCTTAAAAAAATCATCTAAATTTTCATTTTTCGAATCGAAAATGGCAAAAATGTCATCCACATATCTTAACCATACCTTCGGAAAGTAACTAAATTTATCTTTTGCCTCGGTTTCAAATTTACTCATAAATAAGTTGGCTAATAACGGTGACAGAGGATTGCCCATTGTCGTTCTTTCTTGTTGTTCATAAAACCTGTTATTAAGCTGAAAACAATTTTGTTTCATACATAATCTTGTTCTGAGATGTACTCAGAAACAATCTTGTTATTAAAACCGTTTAACTCGAGTAACTCCCTTAGGTATTTCAAGGTATGTGGAATCGGGATACTCGGAAACAACGATGAAACGTCAAAGGAAACCAAAACCTCACCTTCCTGTAGATGTGTATTTTGGACTTTTTCTATGAATTTGATTGAATTTATCACACAACAGGAAGGTAGTTGGTTTGGTAGATTTTCAAATTCCTTTGTTAACCACTTTGCCAAGTTGTATGTTGGAGAATCAATGGCTGATACAATTGGTCTCATTGATTTTCCTGGTTTATGAATTTTTGGTAGAGCATACAATCTGGGCACTTTTGGATTAGAAACATGTAATTTGCTTTTCAGAGAAGGAGAAATAAGGCTGTTACAAGATTTCAATGTATCTCTAACTTCATTAATCATTTTTGACAATGGATTCCTAGGTAATCGTTTATAAGGACCGTCTTGAATTAATTTTTCAACGCGTTCAAAGTAATCAGGTTTGTCCATTACTATAGCCTTATTTCCCTTATCAGCTTTTAAATAAAAACAATCTTTCTCTCGCAGACGCTCGACAATCTTAGAAATATTTGGCATTTTTTGATTTTTATTTGAAATATTTTTTGCAATTTTAACTTTTGCAATTTTACTTTACTTTATATGAGACTCTGACGAAAGCTTTGGAAGACTCCGTTAAGTGTTTAATACCAGTTTCAATACCGGCTACCATATCCCCCAAAGCACTGCGGGATGCCGGCCGATGAGAACATATAAAGTCCGAAGCGATTTGACGTGAGTAGAAAGCTTATTTAACAAAAAAAATCCAAAATCAAAAAATGAATAAATATTACATAGAAATGATCAAAAAAAATTTCGTACTTTGCTTCGCATCAGACATTGAGACAACTCCATTCGTTTGTTAGAACCTTCGTCCTGAAATACTAAACCCGAATATATTTATCACTAAGCAGCAAGTCACTTTTTTTCAACTTCTCGACGGACCATGTTAACCTAATTTGAATTTCTGGTTTGCACTCTTTCGCGTTGAATAGTATCCTGAAGATGCTAACGTGGTTAACAAAACGGGGGCCGAGAAGTTTAGAAACAGTGATTTGGTGTTTCTCTTGTGGTAATTTTCTTCGATTTAGTAATTTTCTTCGGGTTTAGTGTAACTACTATTTATCTCGAAAAAAATTCCACATTTTGAACATTTTTTTAATTCTACATACATTATTTTGTAGGGTTCATTCTTCTATTTATTATCCATAAGAACTGATACAATATCCTATCGACGTTTATTTACATTTTTTTTTAGTGCCTAAAGTTGTAAGCAATAAAACGTTATAATTGAATATATTTCAGGAAGAAGATAGTATTAAGTAAAGTGAAAAATAGGGATATTTTGAAATATTAATGAACCTTCACAAATTATCCTACATAATGTTCTAAAACAATTAAAGAAACGTTCTAAGATTTCGTGATTCTCTATTCCGAACCTATTCCGATAGGAAGGTTTTATCAACATATGGCTCCGAATCGGTCATTGCATACGTTTTATATTCAAAAACCAGCCGCTTAAATCGTCGGCCTAAAGTAAGCACAGTCCCTTCTTATCGTCAGCCGATAACAACTATTTCCCTACGTTTTCCATTTTAGATCTTCGAGAACATTGATGCCTACTTATCTTTCGTAAAGAGCTTATTGTTAATAGACCATCAATCGTAAACATGCTAGACTATTCAAAATCAGCAATGAAAAAAATGTATGTTCATTTAGAGTTATCATTACTGTTCAGTGAAGCCTGGCAAATCATCACGGAACGTCTAACATCAGAGCAATGCTTACAAGTTGTCGAAATTTATTATCAAAATCGGTGTTCTGTGCATCAAACTTACAGAGTATTTTGTGCGTACCCAAACGACCTATATATTCACCAAATTATCCACAAATTTCAAAGACATTTTATGCTGTTCGATATTAAAACAAGAACTATACAAAAACCTGTGCGCTCCGAAGAAAATATCGCCGCTGTTGTTGGCAGAGTTGACGAAGAATCAAATTTATCAATTCATCGCCGTTTGCAGAAAGTTGTTCGTTGAGATTCGACTAGATAGAAAATTTTGCGTAAAGATCTTGGTCTGGTGCCTTACAAGATCCAGCTTGTCCAAGAACTCAATTCGCAAGGCCATCGTTTGCGTCATACGTTCGGTAAATGGGTTCAAAATCAATTGTAACTTAACTCAGAATTTAATCGCAAAATGTTGTTCAGCGACAAAGCTCATTTTTTGGCTAAATGGTTACGTTAATAAAAAAATTGCTACATTTGGAGTGAAAATAATCCTCAAATGATCCAACAATTACCGTCGTATCCAGAAAAATGTACCATATGGCGCGAATTGTACGCCTGTGACATCATTGGGCCGTAATTCAAGTTGGTTCAAATCAAGCTGGAAAGCACTTTACCGATGCAGATTGCCCTGGAAAGCAGGTCATCGTTAATAGAAATCATTACTAAGCGACAATCAAGGACTATTTAATTTTGAATTCGAATGGTATTGATATGGAGGAGATGCGGTTTTAACAGGGCGATCGAATCGAAACAATCGATTTATTGAGGCAACAATTTGGTGAGAAAATTATTTCGAGCAACGGACCTGTTAATTGGTAACCAAGGTCATATCATTTAACGCCTTTAGATTATTTTCTTTGGGGTTATATTAAATCTTTGGTATATGCTGATAAACCAGCAACCATTAAGGCATTGGAAAGCAACATAATTCGGACAATTGCGAACATAAGATCTCTATTCCTTGAAAAAGTGGTCGGAAATTGGATTGATAGAATTGTGCTTTGTCAGCAAGTAGCCGCAGCGGACATAAAATAAATAGTTTTAAGGCATTTAATTTAGTTGTTCTATTTGAATTTAAAGTTTGGACGCACCAAAAAAAATTACCCTATAATAACGAAAACTATTTTTACTAGGATGCGGAATAAACCTACGAAATGTTGTAGCAATCATGTAGCAACAGATTTTCGCGCAAATTTTGGTAGCATTCAGTTTGCAACTCAGAACTCCAGAGATTGCTTTAGTTTAGAAAAATCCACGTTTATTTTTATTATATTGTGAGTTATTTTTTTGTTAACTACTAAGCCAAGCAGTATTCTTGTAATCAATTCTTCTATTGGTGTGAAACAGTAAACTCAAAAAGTTTGACTGCTCAACACCAAATCACTTTTCTTTAAACTAAAAAAATAAAAAGTATAAAAAGAGTGATTTGGTGTTTAGTGGTAAATTTCTTTGAATTTAGTATTTTTGTGCTTTATTTTAAATGCGCTAAAACACAAGGGTTTTGAGTACAGCATCGTTTCATGTAATTATCCAAATTTGAAATGTCAGGTCAGGTCATGTTATCTAATATGAAAGTGACAGGCTTAAGTTTTCGTGATATATTGAAATGATTGTACATTGGATACTCTACTGTTATCTGGATATGGATAAGATAGCTTGAGGAGTTATGTGTAAGGTACCGTTTGTCATAGAAGTATCCAAGGACGTGATGAACGGCATCGTAGACTCAGGCTGTAGGAAATTGACATGAAAATAACCTTGTGTGTGTAATGGTTCTGTTTAAGCTACATGTAAGACTATTTCAAGGACAACTATTATTCGACATTAATATGCTATGCGTACTTATCCTTATTATGTGTTTTCAGTTAGAACGCATTACAAGACTTATCGCTTGTCTACAATGGTGCCCAGTTAAAATTAAATGCATATGCTAAAATGGCTATATGCTTGGGAAGCAGATCGTTCTTAATAACCACCAGAATAAAATTTAGTGCAGTCGTTTATGTAACCGAAATATTACAGCTCATCATTGCTCGGTATTTGCAAGTTCATCCAATTCTCATCTTTTAGTAAAATATCGACAGACTACATACAACTAATCAATGTTCAACTCATGAAGATTTAATTAGAAAAAAATACGATAGCGACATTTAACTGGCTGTCAAAATTATCACCAATAGAATATATATATATATATATATATATATATATATATATATATATATATATATATAAAAAGCACTGGCACTCTTGAGCGATTGCCCTGATTGCTAGTTACTTTAAGCGAATTTAAAGTATGTGTACAGTGCGAAGATAACTGATATAACATGATAGGATAATTGATTCGATATCTCTCAAAGGCAGAACTCAAACTAAAACTCAATGTCTAAACCTAAAAACTAGGGTTCATTTTTGTGAAATGCTTTATTTTGTACCGCAAATATGGAAATTTACCCCGGCATTACAGATATGCACTAAAACATTTTAATCCCGAATAAGGAGCGTGGATTGTATATAAAGTGTCATTTATTTGATAATAAATATTTTTTTTTTCATGTAAATTGGAAATTTCTTCGTTCCAAAAGCAAATAAACTCTTAATTATAACTCTTAATTTATACTAAATATAATTGAAATTTGAAATGCTATACCCCGCAAATTGTTACTCAAATTGTTACACTTCTCAATGGCAACACCTAAATGACTCCGCATTTTCAGACTTCTTTTTTCCGAAACTGTTTCGATTGGCCCATTCAACCAATTCAAATTTCTAAAGTGGTCAATATATGCGTTTTATATTCTAAGACCGATCACGTTAGACGTTGTATTTTGTCAGCAAATGGAAAAATCTCTCCACATAATCTGGTCTTATCGTTAGCGGGGTTGCAACTACATTATTCCTTTTCGTTCTGATTCTATTCGATGTTTTTTTTTCCTTTAAGGGATTTTTTTCCTTTAATGTCCATGGTCTAGAATGACAATACGTATTCTGATTTGAAAGTACATGAATAAAGTAGAATAAAGTTATAATTTTATTGTTCCCCATCCGGGGGCATCAGGAGAATTTACGTCCAGGAATAACTAAGTCAATTACACGTCATTTTTTTAAATATTTTTATTACTTTAGTTATATTGTATCATGGCTCAAGACTTTTGTAGGGTTGAACGACGAGCAAGACAATTTATAGCAAAAAGCCTAATATGTGATGACGCTCATTTTTATATTAATTAATTTCAATTAATTCATTCAATTCTATGAGTTTCAGTTAACAGAAAGATTAGGACCATGTCATATATTAAATCATTTACACGCCCTGTAACTTAGATACATGTTTTCTTACGTTGTTTTTTAACACTACACGCTCGGCCATATGATGCTATCAACTCGATATGAGCATGACCTTTATAATAATTTGCTGAGCTTGAGTAATTTTGCCGAGCCATTATTGGATTTATGTGCTTTATAGTAGCTCAAATAATACAGCTTAGATCTGCAAAACAGCAGGCTTGTCATTCAAGGCCATGAGGATTTAAAATTGGTATACGTGGTACAGCCTATTCGACTTTTCGAGCCTGCCTCTTGGCTGCATCTTTTTGGCGATTTTTCTCTTGAAGCTGCATAGCTCTGAATATATTTTCATGTCATTTGGTTCTGCCGTTTGCTGTCTTTTCCCATTCAAACCCTCTTGACATGAAAGTATTTAGAGACGATTTTGTGGCGTGTGGCGATTTTGTGGCGTTTTTGAGACGTCTTTGTATCTTCTTTTTGGACCTCCTAGATTTAGTTTATTATTTTTTATTTCGCCACAGAAAATCTGTTTCGGCATGCCAGTATCCTGCATTCTTTGGCAATAACCTAATCATCGGAGCTGAGCTTTTATGATCTGAGATTTTATGCTCACATTGTTGCCTCTCTCAAGTACCTCCACATTGGTCTGATAGTCTTGCCATTTTATTCTCAAATTTTCCGGCGGAAAGCGTCTTGATAAAAAGTTTCGGATTGTTTTATTGACTTCCTATACGTTTCATTTGTTTCCGATACAGGACTCAGGTTTCAGCTCCATACAAAAGAGTAGAAATTATGATGGCATTCTAAATACTGATTTTAGTATATCCTTTAACTCTCGGTTACTAAACATCCTTCTCATTAGACACTTTATTCTTTATATATATATATATATATATATATATATATATATATATATATATATATATATATATATATATATATATATATATATATATACATATATATATATATATATATATATATATATATATATATATATATATATATATATATATATATATTCGCGGTCAATCGAATCATATGCTTTTTTGAAATCTACAAATGTACAGAGGAGATTTTTATTGTATAGTTTTTGATGTCTTAGGATCAATTTTAGATTCAGGATCTGTTCCGGGCAGGATGTGCCCGGTCGAAAACCTACTTGATATTCACCAATTTTAGGTTCTAACTCTCCCTGTGCTCTGTCTAGTAGACATTGAGATAGAATTTTGTAACAAACTGGGAGAAGAGATATCCCTCTGAAGTTGTTTACAGCCGTTCTATCTCCTTTCTTATGTAGTGGATGGATTAGAACATCTTCTCAATCTTCCGGAACCCGTTCGGTTCGCCAAACTTCTTGTAGAATTTTGGTTATTTCCTTGATTGTACCTGGACCAGCGGGTTTTAAAAGTTCAGCAGTGATTCCATCTTCATCAGAAGCCTTGTTATTTTTAAGTCGTTTGATTTACTTAATTATTTTATCTTCATTGTGGTGGTAATGAATCTGGGTTTGTTTGTTTAGGGTTTAATGTCGATAATTTGTTTAAGGGCTGAGGACAGTTTAGTAGTTGTTCAAAATATTTCGCAAGTTCTTTGCAGTTGTCTTGGTTATTTAGAGCTAATTGTCCGTTTTCGTTTCGGAAGCAAAGACTTTGGGGTTGATAACCTGTTAATTTAGTTTTAAATGTTTTGTAAAAATTTCGGATATTATTTTTTGGAAATATTTTCCTATATCATTAATTTGATTGTTTTGATATTTTCTTTTAGTTTGTCTAGTTAGCTTCGATGCTTCTTTTCTTACTTCCAAAAAGATGTTATAATTTATTGCTGTTTTTTGACTGTAAGCAATCTTTGAATGCTTTACTTCGGCTTAGTACGGCTTGCTCGCAAACTTCATCCCACCACGGATCTTTTCTACGTTTTTGTAAAAGGGCCAACTTTAGGGCTGTTTTAATAATTTTCTGTTTTAGTTCCTGCCAGTTCTGTGTTGGTTGTTTATCAAACTCGTCTGTTAGAGTTGGTTTTATTTTCGTAGAGTCGAACTTTGGAATTAGTACTCTCTTTTGAATAAGATTTCGAGGTTTTAAGCTAAGTTTGATTCTAGGCAAATAATGATCCGTGTCTATGTTAGTTCTTTTCCTAACTTCAACATTCAAAATCTTTTTGGTGGTGTTTGGGCATCTCCAGGTTTTTGTTTTGTTATTTTTTTCTTAAAATGGGTTGACATTATTTTTAGATTACATTGCGAACATAGTTCAACCAATCTTCTGCCATTATGGTTGGTCCATTTATGAGCGGGAAAACTGCCGACTATTTTTGTACCTTTTTTCTTTCCCTAAGTGACCGTTAAAATCACCAAATAAGATTTTTACATGATTAGAAGGAATTTTAGAAATAGTCTTTTCTAGAATTTCCCAGGACTTATTTATTTTTTCAGGATTAGATTAATTTTCTTTATTAACTGGGAAGTGTGTATAAGTCGATTATTTACTGGCTGGACATTAGTTATAGAACCAAGAATGGTTTTTGAGATAGCGAAAGCAACACCGAGATGTGGCGTATTTTTGAGTATTCTTTTGTCCGTTTTACTTTTAAAAAGTCTGTAGTTGTCGAACTTAACACTAAGGTGTTATCATCTGTCAACCTGGTTTCTTGCAGAGCTAAAATTTGGATTTTTTACTAATTTAATGTCTGCCCCAATTGATGTATTTTTCCTGGGTGCAGGGGTTGGTGGATATTTACCGTTCCAAAGAAAGTTTTTTTTTTGGTTTGAGACGTTGGTTAGAGGTCTCCGACTCCCTCTGAAAGATTTTGCGTTTAAGCCCGTATGCCCCAAAATCCGAAAGTCCGGTTGTATCAGCAACGCTGGCAGAGGATTGTTTACTTCCTGGGGTAATTTTGTTATTACTAGAACGCTTCATGTTGTACTTTGAATTAAAAATTTGAACCATGACGGTTCAGAGATTAAGACTGGAGGGGTTAGTTTCAGAATTTAAATCTCAGCCGCACCGGTTGTAAACAGACGCTAACCATTCAACTGCTTGATACAAGTCAGACACTAAGTGGATTTATTTTTTGCCTTAGTTCGGGGGTGCTTATTTTGAGATATTTGCAACTGTCCATTATTATCTAATGGAACTTTCCCTATCCACCACCTGTGACCCATCCAGTACCTTAGCCGAGGACAGCAGTAAGACTGTTGCGACCGTTTACCGCAGGATGGCGAGGCTGCATGTGATTGTGAATGAGCCTCCATTCAACATGGGCAATTTAAATGAGCATGGCTTTAGTCGTTCCTTCATCCGCTTTTCAGGTGTCCAGCTTGAGCCCAACTGATGAAGGTTTAAGGCCAGAAACCTGTCTTGGGAGACGCTTGCTGAGGCTTTGGATGGCGGATGAAGGCATGGCAAAGCACGACGTGGAGCACGGATGAACTTCCTTAGCTTTTTATATATATATATATATATATATATATATATATATATATATATATATATATATATATATGTGGATCAGACCTTGACGTGGTAAAGGGGTTTGAGTAGGGCAATGATGCTTTGAGCTATGCCGTCTGGAGTCTATGCTCCTGGGAGGGTCACCCCTGGCGGACAGGTCAAAGCGGAGGCCTCAGACTAACATGATCCAAAATCTGCCAACCCGCATTGGACCAGCGTGGCAGATTACGGTCCATACCTTCAACATGGTATTTCAGTATGTTGAAATATGACAGTACAACCTCAAACACGGCCCTCATTCCCCGGAGGCCAAGGGGCAACTACCTACGGCAGCGGGAAGACCTGCCCCAAGGCAGAGGGTGCTAAGAATCACCGGGTTAGATCAGGCTGCCATTGGACTTTTGACATTGCAAAGTTAAATATACGGACTATGAAAACAGAGGCCCGATTGCAAGAACTGTTAATCGAACTTGACAACATACATTGGGATATTATTGGGCTCTGTGAAACACGAAGGAAGGGTGAAGAGTTAATCAAACTGGAACCAACTGGACACGTACTCTACACTCGAGGTACGGAAAATGGCCGATGTGGCGGAATAGGATTCCTCATCAATCGAAAGCTGAAGGACAGTGTGGTAAAATTTGAAAGTACATCCGACCGATTAGCCCAATGCGTCAGCTGAATAAAAAGTTTAGGCTTCAAATCGTCCAAGCTTATGCACCAACTATAAGCCATAAAGATGAGGAAATTGAGGAATTTTATGATGATGTGTCCCAGCTTTTATACAAGGAGAAATGTAGGTACAAAATCCTGATGGGTGACTTTAATGCCAGAATTGGAACAACAAGAACAGACGAAAATGCAACTGGCCCATATGGAACTGGTGAGCGAGACAATAGAGGTGACAGATTAGTTGATTTTGCTGAAGGACAAGAACTATATATTATGAATTCATTCTATAAGAAAAATATCAGCAGAAAATGGACATGGAAAAGTCCATCTGGGCTCACAAGCGAAATTGACTACATCATGACCAACGATAAAACAATATTTACCAATTGTACTGTCCTTAACAATTTTAATGTTGGAAGTGACCACCGAATTGTACGAGCAAGGGTTCGGATTGACTGTCGAAAAGAGCGCGAAAAAATGGTAAGATCAAAGAAGGGCAAGGTGGATTCTGGAAAACTGCTGGAGAGAGGAAGCGATTTTGAGATTGCTTTATCAAACCGGTTTGCTGCGTTACAAGATCCAGAGGAGGTGGAAATATCAGTTCAATATGAAGAAATCGCCAACAATGTACTTCGAACAGCTGCTTCAATAGCACCAGAGGAAAAATGTCTCAAACAAACAAAAATCTCCAGTGAGACCATTGATTTAATGAAGAAACGGCGAGCAATGAGAAATGCAGGTAGTCCTTTTGGCAGGGTCGAGTACACTCAGCTCTGCAAAACTATAAGAAAACGTATCAGAGAGGACACGCGCCGATTCAATATGCAGCTAGTGCAAAAAAACCTGGAAGAAAACAAAGGAATTAACAAAGCTAAATAGAAGCTGAGAAACAAAATAACGCAAATATATGCTTTAAAGCGTGAGGATGGCACAGTGTGCAGAACGCGTACCCAAATGTTAGAGATTGTCAGAAGGTTTTATTCCCAGTTATATGAAGATCAGAGCCAGTCAGGGACAGCAATACCCACGGAAGAACAATATATAATACCAGATATCCTAGTGGAGGAAGTAACAAATGCTATAGAATTGATGAAGAACGGCAAGGCTCCAGGAAAGGATAGTGTAACTGTCGAAATGCTAAAAGCTGGTGGTCGGACGTTACATAAAACACTGGCAAAATTATACTCAAAATGCCTCAAAGAACAAAAAGTACCTGACTTATGGAAAAATGCAGAAGTGATCCTTTTACATAAAAAAGGAGCACAGGAAGATTTAAAGAACTACCGTCCAATAAGCCTCCTGTCAGTGATGTACAAAGTTTTCACTAAGATAATTTCTAAAAGAATATTAAAAAAACTGAATGACGCACAACCAAGAGAACAAGCAGGATTCAGAAGTGGATTCAGTACAATGGGTCACATCCAGGTTGTACAGCAGGTCATAGAAAGGCACAACGAATACACCATGCCACTGTGCTTTCCTTTAATCGACTACGAAAAAGCATTTGATTCCATCTCAAAGCATGCGATAATGGATGCACTGCTTAGCCAAGGTGTAGAGAGAGCCTATGTAAACCTATTAGAATCGATATATGATGGAGCTACAGCCACAATTCACCTTGATGATCTTGAAGTGGGAATTAATATAGAACGAGGTGTACGGCAGGGTGACGCAATATCGCCTATTCTTTTCTCGGCTGGCCTTGAAGAAGTATTCCGTAAACTGGATTGGGAACAGGATGGGGTAAAGATCAATGGTGCAAACTTAAACCATCTTAGATTTGCAGATAATATTATTCTCATTTCACAAGACCCAGAGGAGCTGCAAAGACGCATACAAGAACTGCAAAGGGCTGGCGAACCATTTGGCTTGAAAATAAACCTGAAAAAGAGTCAGGTTATGTTCAATAACTTCGCTCAGGACAGAAGAATTTCAGTTTTAGGAAGGGATTTAGAGATTGTGGACAGCTTTGTATATCTTGGGCAGAGGATTTCCATGGAGGGGAATACCGCCCGGGAGGTGGAACGGCGTGTTAAATGTGGCTGGCAGGCCTTTGGTAGGCTCAACATAGTGTTTAAGAGTAGACTCCCACTTTGCCTGAAAAGAAAAGTATTCGATCAGTGCGTTCTACCCGTTATGACATACGGAAGTGAAACCTGGACACTCACATCGCAATCAATTCAAAAACTTCGGGTGGCACAGAGGGGAATGGAAAGATGAATGCTTAGCATTACAAGACGAGACAGAAAGTCCTGCGCATGGATCAGGGAACAAACAAAAGTATGTGACATCATTGGAAGAGTAAAACAGTTGAAATGGAGATGGGCAGGCCATATAGCGAGGCGATGGGACGACAGATGGACCAAGGCAATCCTGGAGTGGATACCGCTTGATCGCAAACGTCCGCGAAGAAGACTGAAAGCACGATGGACTGATGACATCGTTAAGTATATTGGACCCGAGTGGCAGAGGAAAGCCCAGGACCGTGAAGGTTGGAAGCATGCTGAAGAAGCCTTCATCCTGCAGTGGATCGATAGGGGCTGATGATGATGATGATGATGATATATATATATATATATATATATATATATATATATATATATATATATATATATATATATATATATATATATATATATATATATATATATATACCCATCATGAAAATGAATCCGGTTATCGCAGTCCAGGAGTAATATTTCGCACTATTCCTATTAGTCCAATCACATTAGGGATTTTACCTCGTAATGAAAGATAATAAGCTGTAAACTTGTATAAACCTTTATTTTGGCATTATAAAAGCTGTCTCAAAAGTCTCATAAAATCTCGTGTCTGCTTCTTAAGATATTCAAGATCAAAGTTCAAAAACATCGTTTTTTCGCAGATATCTTGCTTTCTATGGTTTCTATGATATTTGCATCTATTATGAAAATTGTAGAAAAAAATCTCTTTTTTTATTGTTTGTGTGATTTGATTATATTCGCGAGGTTTCTTATCAGTAAATAGTACTCTACTTAAGAAATTAGTATAGCAAATTATATGGAATTTTGCTCAACAGTGATCAGGTCATACTCATAAAGAATGCGATCTTTTACTAATTCTCCTAACCAATCGCTACATTCATCTGCTTTTTTGATAACATTGTCTTTGAATTCAAAAGTATTTACTTTACTAATCGTGTGTCTGTACTTCTCTTTGTTTTTCATCTCTGCTGCTTTGTCAGGTGATTGGCCACAAAATAAGCATAGTTTTTGAAATCAAACACTTCACTTATTTTTTTACGAGGTGCACTTGATGATAGTGATGGTTCGCCTTCTTCTAGGCGTCGTTTCGATGCTGTAATAGAATTTTTTCTGATGTACACTTTTCGACACTCGACATACACATGCACAGAGGTTAAGGTTTTTAAATAGTTTATGATACGGTCATTTCTTTCAATACTTGCAGTTTTTAAAGTTTGTAAGCCGCACACTATATTAACAAGATCACCTTCTAAAAATGACTTATCACTTATAAAACACAAATCTGCCATAACTCTTAAAATGGTACGTCCATCGTTGCCAAGATACAATTTAAAACTAACGAATAAATTTGCTTAGTAGAAAATGGCCCCTTATATGAAAATCCGTCTTAACTACACAATGGAACATCTATCCCAACTAACTATAAATAAAAATGGTCGGATTATAGAGGTCCGCATTCCCAGGTATAATCTTTACATATTATATTAATATAAATATTTAAAAGTTTACATATTTTAAAGAAAAAGTACTTAATTATTTTTCTACTTAAAATATAATTAAGATATATTAAAATATAATTAAAATATACTTGAAGTATTTCCCTTAACTATGTTTTAATTACACGAAGTATTTATTAAACGATTATGTTTGATAAATAAAAAATATTAAATACGACGTATGAATTAATAAACAATGCAAATTATTCATAATTATTCATTTTTTAGTGACTAGTTACTTTTATACGACGTATTATTTACCGGGACTCACGGTTAACCCCGCATTATGCTATGTATGGCTAAACGCTGCGCTCTATCTCAAAAACGGTTGAGCGTATAAAAAAATGTTTGGGACAAGATTTATAGAGAATTTTTGTTCACAATTTTTATAATAGATACAAATATAGAAACCATAGGAAGCGAGATATGACTTTGAATATCTTAAGACACGGACACGAAATTTTATGAAACTTTTGAGACAACTTTTAGAATGCCAAAATAAAGGTTTATACAAGTTTACAGCTTATTAACTTTTATTCCGAGGTTGGCCAACTTTTTTGGCTTAAGTGACTGTACTATATGGATATCTAATGTAAATATGACTAAAGATTGACATCACATTGTATTCTAAAAAACACATGTACTAATATATGTTATTCGGTATAGTCACATACGTCCGATCATCTAGGATCCCACTAATTATTATTCAATTTTCAGTCCAAATTCAATACATATACCCGCAGATCATGTTATTTTTACTATCGTGTGGAAATTATATTCTCTAAGATCTAGCAACATCTTATTTTGTTCACACACTTTATGCTCATCGAAACCAAATAAACAAAACTTACTTAAATAAACAAAAAACAAAACTTACTTAAATTTTCTCATTTTCAAAAATCTAAGGGGTTATTTTCATACTATTTAACGAACTGGTGTCTTTTTTTCTATTTTTCTATATCTCTTTCCCCAGTAATGAATATTACTGGGGTAATTATTACTGGGGAATATTACTGGGATATTACTGGGATACATATTACTGGGGAATATTACTGGGATACGTGAAACTAATCAATGTTTTTTTTGAATTTTAGCTGGTAGTGCTGTTAGTTATTATATTCTCTTTTCATTTGAGGTTGATTCTTTCATATCTAGTAGCTTCAGCATGTAGGGTAGACAAATGAAGTTTTAAATGTTCGACAATTTACCATAATTTCATGCCGTTTCTTTTCAAATTTATAATTTCCGCACATGCCCCTAAAGGCAGTTCTCGACGTTTTCTAGCCATTATTATTAGAATATTAACATTCAACACTCATTTTGATGACAACGCCAAATAAATTAAAATTGTTTGTTTTTGTGCATCGAAGTTATTTACTATTCCCAATGCGTAATATAACTACAAAACATATTGTACAAATACTTTCTTAACTACTTTTTAAATAACTTTATATTTTGCTTTAATGATGGTAACAGTTTGTTTAAAACACTTTTGTTGTTTTTGCTGATATAACGTAATAAAATTGTATGCAACTAAAATAAATAAAATTGAGAAAAATCAGTTTACTGAAATACTTTTTCCTCCGCTGTATATTTATAAAACTTGTTGTTACTGGTACATTATTTATATTAATACTAATAATAACTCAACAGTTCTAGTAGGCTCTTGACTTGATTG
The DNA here is from genome assembly GCA_031761425.1 of Cosmopolites sordidus. Classification (NCBI taxonomy): domain Eukaryota; kingdom Metazoa; phylum Arthropoda; class Insecta; order Coleoptera; family Curculionidae; genus Cosmopolites; species Cosmopolites sordidus. The sequence goes on along the minus strand of JARFXV010000435.1, from coordinate 17,055 downwards.
ACTATTTCTGGCCATGTTTCTCTATTCGTAGTCTTCCTCTTTTAGTCATCAATTTCATTTCTCTTTAAATCTCTGTCTCATTTTTTCCATCTTGAATCTAATCTCCATCTTCTGTATTCTAAAAATAGGTCCTAGCCATCTCAATCTTTGAGATTTCGGGATTCATATGGATCATTATAAAGCTGCTTCAACTCTGGTATCCTCAACTGTTTTACTGCCAATCATTCTTAGTACCGTTCTCTCGTAAATTCGCAACATTCTCTCATTTGCCGCCCCCAACGTCCATAAATCATTTGTAACTGTACTATTTGTTTTATAACTGTCTTACAGATTTTTAATTTTAAACTGCGAAATGCAACTTTCCTGTACAATAATCCTTTAAGGAAGTTAATTAATACTTCAATATTTTGCCATTATCATCTCTTGTGTTACTTCCCTTACGCGTGGTTTCTTACTAAATACTTAGCCCAGGTATGTGAAATGTTTCAATTTTTCAAACTTATACAGTTCCTCTCTTTCTCTTGTTATAGTTAAATTTCTACTTGTGCACTAGTCTTTCCTGATTAAGTCATATATTTCGTTTTTTTTCTGGTTTATTATTAATTCATAATTTCAATAGTAATAATAATTTTAGCATTAATGCCATCTATTGTATATTAGACTAGACCTATTGATATCCACATCTCGTATAACGTTCTCTAATACAAGTTTGATCAATATAGGTGACTGTGGATGTCCTTGTCGAAGACAGTCTTAAATTTAAACTTTTTCTTATAGGTTCCCTTCTATTTTTTGTTGTATCCAGGGTAAGCTTGATCATGTAAATAATTTTTTTCGTTGACATTAGTTAAATGTCACCTGCTTTGGTGCATTGTACAAGTTTTCTTACCCTATTATATGAAGTTTTTTTAATATATCCCTCCTTTCTATACTCCAATTTCCTTACGACACTCCAATGTCCGTACTATATTCATAAATTTCAGCCTAAATATTTTTAAACTGAATAGCTGGTTTATAATTGAACTTTCTGAACTCATTTTAATATTCTCGTATCATGTCTTCCAATATTCAGTATCACCTTTTCCTTGATATACATCGTCTTTGATACGTTTATATACACATATATACATATGCTACATATAATAGTGCCAAATCCTTATAACTACTACATTCCCCTTTCTTATAGAGCATTCGCTTATATATGCAATTCGGCTTCGTTCGATGTCCTTGGTAATCTTTTTTCGATCCAAACTTTTTCAATACTATTTATAAATGTTAAGCGAGCTATTATTCTCCATACTTTTAAACATTTCTGCTGTCTGCTGTCATCGTTGCCTGAACTGTTGTTCTTATCTAGTATTTCTGACATACATCCTACATCTGCTAATACTGATGATTCTAACTGTTTTTCATTTCCATCTTTCTCACTGCCAGTTCATCGAAATATTCGTTCCATAGTGTTAATACTCTTCCATTTCCTTTATCCAATCTCCATTTTTTTTCTATAAAATACTGGGTTTATTTTATTTTTTCCTCACTCTTCGCACTCCCCTTTACAGGCTGGCTATTTCATAGCCAGCTTTTCCCCCATTCTTCCAGCTTTTTTCCATTTTTTCCATTACTTTCTTATTATACTTTATTTTCTTTCGTCTGAACATTTTTTTAATTTTTTTTCTTCAGCCTTTATATAATATTTTTTCTTCTTCCGATTTCCTTCATCAACATCCGGTGTCTCAACTCTCCCATAAACTATCTATATCTTCCTTTATTTCCATTCTACTTTATCCACCATTTAAGCCTTCTATAAAAAGTTGCCTTGGTTCTTTAATCTACATATTTGTTTTTTCCTTTATTAATCTTTCTTTGGTTCTTTACGGGCTCTATATGCGGTTCTAATAAAAACAAAAACCTTCCATCATTTCCATAATTCCCAATTCAAAAACTATTCGGATAAAACAATTTTATCAACGCAAACCGCTTTATATTCAAAAACCGGCCACTTTAGACCATCGATTCCGAGCAAACAAAAATGTTCGCACATGATCTAACCTTATCGTCCTGCTTTCATAGTTGCCCTCCCTCTCGGTTTCATCTTGGTCATTCGACCTAAACGATCCCCTTTTTTAAGGGTTTTCGGTTATCGGGTAAACTACTAGTGTTCTGGCTAATAAATTTTGTTTTCTTTGGAACACAAGTGAGTAATATGAGCCAAAGTTTTCTCTTATCATTTATCGCTTTCGGTTTTTCCTTTTCTTTTTGGTTTAGAATTTCGTAAAAAGGATTATGTAAATGCTGTCAGAAATGGCAAATAGTACAAGCGGAATGGAGCTGTCTGTTATCGGTGAGGCCATTTAAATAATTCAGATAATCAGAACAAATATTCAAAATAAATGTTAATGTCAATAAACATATTCTTAATACTAAATTAATAGGGATTTTTTTACAATAAGATAAGCGTAAATTGTTTGATATATAATCATTATTATTTACAACTCGTTGTCGACTTAGTGGTAGGCCCAGAATCTCTTTTTATCAAAAATTAGCCATTTGGCTTTATTGTTAGCAAATGTCCTCCGCTCCGTTCTTCTATTTTAAAATATTATTATTATTATTATTATTTATTATTATTTAAACAATTTTGGACGAAATGCAATATACAGTAGTCCGAGGATGCGATGTCTGAAGAGTGAGGTGGATGCGGCAAAGCATCCCAATTTAAGCTCAACAATTTTTGCCGGTTCCTTATTGAAACGTGTGGTCAAGCATTGTGATGATCAAGCACGACGCCTTTTTTATTTTCTAATTCTGCGCGGTTTTCTTCAATTGCTGCCTTCAGCCGATGTAATTGTAAACAGTAGATTAGTGGTTTGGTTGCGTGGAAGAAGCTCAATGTGCATTGGTGGCTTATTTGATCTGAACTGATCCTGGCAACCTACACGATTCTTTCATTGCACATTGTACATAATTCACTTCTCAACACCAATTATCGTCAGCTTCAGAAATGGAGCTTCTGTTTTTTTTCAGGGGAAGATCGGACAAAGACCTTCGCCTCAGCAGATTTCATTCACTAAGCGGGTAAGAGACCTACCCATCGTATCTGCAGTCATACCGATATTTTTTCGGATGATTAAAACCGGTCGATTTGCCAATATTTAACTTATCTGCTATCTCAGAGGTATTATGGCTTATATTTCCTCGACATCCACACCTGAATCCACCAAACCACCTTTACACCATGGTATCCCCAACAGAACTTTGTTTTAACTAATGAACTAATGTTTTTGTTTAGGCAGCGTACTTCCCTTTTCAGAGAGAATTCCCGAGAATGCGTACTCCCCGGCTGAATAACACCAAAGCTGTAATTTTTGCTGTCCTGGATTGTGCGACCTACGTAGTACCTGCCAATTTGCGTACGATGTTCTTTCTAGCAGCCAATTTGCCCTTGGTGTTCATTCAATGTTTTCTGTAGGTAATAGATCTATTTAGAGTGACACCCAAGTATTTTGGGGTTGGGCAGCGCTCAAGGGCATACCTTCCCAGACTATTCGTAATGTCCTCGTCGCTTGACTGTTTCTCAGGTGGAGGGCGCAGATTTGGGTCTTCGAGGCTTTAGATTTGAGTTGATTCTTCTTATAGCAGACAGAAAGTTGGTCAAGGACTTTTGATAATTATCTGCTTGCAGTGATGACACAGTCATCTGTGTATATAATATTTTGAGTGCCTTCTAGGAGTGACTGGTTATTGGTGTCAATATTGAAAAGCTTTAAAGCCAGCACGCTACCTTGTGGCAGGCCATTATTTTATATTCGCCACTGGCTTCGCTGCTCTTGGAAATCTCCAAAAGATTTTCTGTTTTAAAGGAGGTTTCCACTGATTTGTGTCAGGCCGTAGTCCTGAATTAATAATACGTAAATGAATATTACTACTCCGTCATAGATTTTTGTTAAAGAAAAATAAAGAAACAACAAAACAACAAACAAAAGATCAACGTTATTTTTCGAACGTTTGGGAAATCCCAATACATTTTAAAACGATAAAATATATAAATTACAGTTTGGGAAAAAGTATTTGATCCTATTTCTCAATTTTCTTTATTTTAACTGCATCAAATGTCGTAGCGTTATTTATTTCAACACGATCTACGAATAATTTTTAATAAAATTCTACCAAAATACGTAGCTTTACTACGTATGAAGTTTTTTAAACAGTACTTAATAAGAACCAGGATAAGTACCGATTTTTCATGGGAAATAGTATTTGAACAGTTGGTTTTGTTGATTTAATTCGCTTTAGAGGCAATAAATAACTTCAATACACAAAAACAAATACAGTAAATCTATCTTAAGCAACTATAAAGTAAGTGCCGAATGTTAATGATCTAATAACAATGTTTAAAAAAAACTAAAAGTTGCCGTGGGTATACATATGGAAATTGTTAATTTACAAAAAAAAGCCATAAAACTGCGGCAAATTATCAACAATTTAAAGCTTAATTTATTTTCAATATATAGTTAAAAAACATGAAAGAATTGGCCACACTGGAAACAAAAAGGCAGAAGGACAACCAAAAGAACTTTCACCTATAATTCAGAGAATAATGTTGATTTCTGCTAGATAAATGTAATTATTATTATTACAGATTAGTAATCAGTGATATTGTTTCTTGTTTTGGAATAAACGTCACGCTGTTGTAAGAAATTATTTGCATATTTTTAGTTATAGACGAAGGAATACTCGAAAGAAATTTCATTACAGAAAAACTAAGAAGGTCGAAATGGTCGTGGTCTGGGGGGTGTTTGTCTTGGGCCAATACTAGAAATTTAGCAATCGTCGAGGGAATACCAAATTCTCGGAAGTGTGTGAATAGGCTCTGAAAATATTTATTCTAAAGCTCTTCGAAATGAAGTACCAAATATGGACAACACCCATTTTCAGAATCCATACAAATCACAATACTCATACAATAAAGTCTATACTTACATACAAGAATCTTTTAAAACTAACCACTTATATTATGCATAAATGTCTTAATAGCAATAAAATTTAGTAATAAAATTTAGTACACCATATGTATATGCCTAAAATTCCAATTTAGATTTAGAGGAATATTTGTATTAATAACACATATTTTGAAAACTTGCGCCTGTTTTATTATTAATTTAATTTTTTTTTACATACATGTACGTTACAGCCATGTAAGATCTAAGGAAATATTGACAATTTTGATCGCCGTTTTCAATACAATCTTTACAAAACTCATAATCCAAGCTTGCAAATATTTCATAGGTATGGCCTGACTTAAATATTATTTCCTACTCTGGTCCAACATTCCAACAGTTGCGCTTCAGTAGCTGTCATCATTAACGCTGAATTGCAGATTATTGAAGAAGCTACCTTTTCTCCAGATCTGACCTCTAGCGATTAATGGAGCTTTTAGACATTCTATTCCGTCATTCGAATCTTGTTTCCGGCTTTTCACTCTCCGAGCTCTATCTATCTTATCTTGGTTGAGTCACTCGTGGTCCTAGGAATTTCTTTCTCTGGGATTTCTTTCTGGTCACTTTCATTCTCCTTGCCGGATCTGAGACTTCTTCTTCACAATAACCCCATCCTCGGACTGCCCCCTGCCACAATATTTCGTTATATTTTAAGGGACCTAAATCCTGCTGAGATCATCTTTACACAAGGTTTTAAATCTGAAGAAGGTGTATATGTTGCATTTGTTTGTGAAGAATTTTCATCTGCCTTCCAGCTACATCCCTTGGAGCAGTATTCTTACAGCTGAGACTATTGCCATCAGAAACTCCTTTTCACCCCCTAATTCGTTGCAAAATTCCTTTCCTTCTCTCCTCGTTATTGATATTATTTCTCTAATAAAAGAAGCTGCGGATTGTTGTTCAAGCATTAAGCTTATGTCCAAGTCATGTCCATGGATACCGAATCATGCGGCGAATAAAGGATAATTAACGGCGGATGATAAAATTAAATCTGATCTCAAGCAAGATCTCCCAGTTGATCTTTTATTTCTGTTAAAAATGGAGTCTCCTGGTCTATGTTCTGAATGCGGACGGTTCTTTTTGTCGGTTCGATATATATCGATTGAGTGCAATACTTTCTAGACACTCAGGTAGAAGTTCGGTCTCCCAAATAGCTTATTGCTCATTCTCTCCAATAGATACTTTTCTTTTCTAATGAATTTCCTACGAGAATCGGCCATTTCCCAAATATAATACGCAATAATTTCTGAATGTAATATTATCATTACGCGAAATTTTGGTTTATGTTTAATATGGTATATGTGAGTTTTACCATATTGTATCTGCGGTAACTTAGAATTTTATTCCAGATTTTCAACAATGATGATACAAACTCCTCCGATCTTATGACTTGAATCAGGATGAAAAGCTTACTGGAAAATAAAAAATGCAACACTGAAAAATTAATTGTACCACTTTCGTATTGTATACTATACCGCTAGTTTATAATGATTTAAAAAGCAAGACATTTCTGTTATATTCATTAGAAAAAAATTGTTATCTGCAAGTATAAATAACACTCTGTAACCCTGCAAGACATGGACCAAATTATGTAATCTATGTTTCTGTTCTGGCAAGATATTCGAGGAGCGTTGTACTCGTGCTTCAAGTTCGGTTGAAGTTTCTGAAGCAATCGTTCAAGGGTTCGACCAATTATCAATACTATATACTTTCTATCAGCAATAAATCTTTAGATCTCGCTAGCTTCTTCTCCTTTATAAACTATTTTAGTAACTTTACTGTTTGATGAACTATATAAGGTTTGGCGACATTTTGTTTAGATGTGAGATTTGGAAGAGCCTTCAGATACGCCCTAATGGGGGGCTATATCATGCGATGGTTACTAAGGGAACTGCTTTGAGGGGATAGCGGTTTATCGTTTTAATGAGAAAATTAATTTTGCATTTCACGTCGAAAAAACCTCACCTTTTTCTACTAAACAAAATCTAAGCAAAATAAAAATAAGCTTTACTTTGGGTCTTATTCAATTCTAACTTGTGCTATTCTAAGCAATATATCTTGTCGTGTGCTGTAAAAGGGACGAACACCTAGTAAAGACGATAAGGAAGTATTCCCATCGTAAGAAATGTCGATTAGTAGTTATATTAAAACAATCCTATGGTTGCTACAAAAGTAACACGCTCTTATCGGGTTCCAAGTCAGGTTCCGTCGGATTTTCATGTTAATTTCATATATAGAAGTCTAAGATGCCGTTTGTTATACCTTTGGATACTTCTAGGATAACTAGAACCTCATATTTGTGCATCGCTTGGATCCTCAACCTACCTTGTGCATATCCTCATAACGGTAGAGGCAGTAATGTCAAATCGCCTCGCAATTTGTCAACCGTTGTCTTTTCCATTTCCGATAATTGGCTGAAACGACGTTTTCCACGAACCCATGATAGTATCTCACTTTTAACAGGACCACAATAATACCTTAGCTTACACAATACTTGCTTAGTATGCAAAAAATACATCACAACATGATCTAACCAAAACTTTTTAAACCGTTGACTTTTCCACATTTTTTGCAATTCTATACAAAAATATGAGTGTAAACAAGCGAAAAGTGTATTCGTTTTGTGTTCAAGATATATCGTACAGTTAGTAAATTTTCCATTTAATTCAAATATAAACATCAGATTTTTTTTGTGTCTAAGTATCACCGTTGTACATTATTCGATATAAAACATAGTTGAATAAATGATATAAATATTATTCGTTATTCGTATTACCTTATTTGATATTTGAATCATTCGTTATTCTTTTTCCACGTTATTAGTTGGTAATTGTTATTTAAAATCTATTTCGAATGTTTTTTCAAAATCATTAAAATATGGCACTATTAACGGATAAAGATTACCAATATTTCCAAATACTGGTTAGAAATTAGTCTAGCAATTACCATCAGAAAATGAAGTCAAACATTTTTTAAAAATTAAACAAATATATATTTTTTTTTATAAAAAGTTCCAGTTTAGTTTAAAGTTTGTTTTTTTTTCTTCAATATCAAAATAGTTTAATTTTTTAGTAATTTTTACATAAAAAAATTCTATCTTAATTTTTCAATTTATTGTTTATAGAGAACTTATTCAATTTTTTAGACAAAAAAGTATGTTTAAGTGTTATTTTAACTCGGTGTTATATAATTAATTTTAAATTCAAATTGCATTAGTTTTTTAAAAATTGATGAAAATTCGAAATAATATAATACTTTGATATCTTGTAACAGGCTTTCTTCTCCTTCTCTGAAAAATAACCTACATATTTCAATTTTTAAAATGCCATTATTATATGCTTTACAAAAAAATCATAAACCAGGAAAATTATTGAGGCCAATTATATCAGGAATTGGTTCTCCAACATATAACTTAGCAAAATAGCTAGCAAAGGAGTTTGAAAATCTACTAAATCAACTACTTTTTTGTTCCGTGAAAAACTGAATAGAATTCATAAGAAAAGTCAAATATATATAAATATATATATATATATATATATATATATATATATATATATATATTATATATATATATATATATATATATATATATATATATATATATATATATATCATTGAAACAACATTGTTTTCAGTTTAACAGGTTTTTCGAACAATAAGAAGAAACGGCAATGGACAATTTTTTCTCGCCATTATGGCCAAGTTATTCATGAGCAAATTTGAGACCGAGGCGAACAATAATTCAGTTACTTTCCGAAGGTGTGGCTAAAATATGTGAATAATTTTTGATTCAAAAAATGAAAACTTAGAAGAGTTTATTAAGATTTTAAATGGCAAATTTGGAATCATAACATTCAGGATTCAAATCATAGCTTCCATAATAAGATGGCTAGTTTATATTTTATGGTAAATAGATTAATCAATTTTCCCTTAAATTCGTTAGGCAAATTTATTACAAAAAATGAATCACTTAGAAATTTGTCACCTTTAGCTTTTTTGCTTTTACCCAGTAATTCTTTATTTACATAAGAACAGATATTTTTTATATTTTTTGAGTTCTATATCGTGGCAAAAAAACTGAAATAAATAAAAAGATAATTGATAACAAAGGATTGCAATTAATTAGGGAGATGTCCAAAGTGAACGGTTATAATAAGAATATTATAGATATATTAATTAGAAAACATAAGTTTAGGCATGTATTGAAAGAATCTTCGACTTTCCAAAGGAAACCGAGCAAAAATTGTAATACCGTTTAATGTCCAATTAACACGAGGACTAGATAAGGTTTTGAAAGAAGTGGGCATGAAGCTAGTCTACAAACCATATCATAAATTAAGAGAAGTTCTGGATAACGGTAACCCAAAATATAAAGTAGATCAAAATGAAAATCAGGGATTGATGAAAAATATAATCAAAAGTCTAGTGGGCAAGCTTAAAGATCCATATTAACCACATATAAATAGCACATTGCCCACATTAGATATGAGAGAAAAGAAAAATCGTCCGTTGCCCAACATGAACTCCAACATGACCGTAACATATATATTAATAATTTAATACTTGTTAAAAGTGTAAATAATATGTCTTTGGATGTGTATGAAAGTATTCAAATGGAAAAATATAAGAAAACTATGAACCGGGATAAAGGACCTATTCCATTCAGTCAAATGTATTTATTAATGTAACCTTTAGTTCTTCTAAGGGTAACTTCACGGTTTATGATTTTTCATTAAGTACGCATGTCATTTAAAAAAAAACATACTTTATTTTTCAAATTAGATTAAATAGTCTCCTGATGATGATAACATGATTAGCGAAACGTGCGTCCAGAGGTTTAAAAAGGTGATTTGGTGTTTAGTGGTAAATCTCTTTGAGTTTAGAATTTCACACCGAAGGTTTCTGTAAAAGAATTGATTTAATTTATATAGTTTAGCTGTTTATTTAAATAATCTATGGATCAGGTTATCTATATTTTTATAATGTGGTTCGAAATTAATCTTTAAAAATTATTCCAAATTTTATTCGAAAGAAATCGAATAACGAATAACTTATTCTATTTACTTATTTCGAATAAAGAATAAAAAATTAATTTGTTATTCGCAAGTAACAAACAAATTTCATTTATTTATTAGAAATTTTTATTCACTATTCGAAATACATTTTTCACAACACTGCTCAGTATGTATAGTCATACAAGCATTTCATCTACCTTATTTAAATTAAAAAACAAAACCGTTCCTTCGTTTCCATAATTCTCTATTCAAAAATATTTAAATTGGAGAATTTGATCCAGACAAGCCTTTTGATCGGTCATCGTTTCTGCTTTATATTCAAATAGAGGCCACGTTGGAGTTTCGATCCCGAGTGTGCACCATTTTTTTCCATAAAATCTCATTGGCGTTAACTTATGACAACTTTTCTCTATTATTCTAGTTTTCGTTTAAAGAACGAATTATGTTATATCGGTAAGAAGTACTTAAAAAACCCTCTTGGTAATGTTTTTCAAAAATTATCAACATGATCAAGACGATATATCTTAAATGACTTTTCGTATTTGTATTTTTTAAGTGTTCAGTTCTTCTTGGTTGAACAGTATAATCCTTTTATCAGAGTTAACTCTCTAGAAGCCAAGAAATGCAAAAACGGATACTTTTGCTATTTAATGATGATGCTAGTTGGAATCATTAGTAATATAAGAATATCTTCAAAAATATGCTATTATGTCTCGAACCCTATTATTACATGTTCCTAAAATATATTTTTCCACAGTAATTAATAATAATAAAACTTAATAAAAAAAGAGCTCAATTCGCTCTTTGAGGAAACATAATATGCAAATAGTGTTTAAAACTTCCAGTCAACCAGTAAATTAGTTTTTAATGCCCAAGGAAAAAAGCATTACAAAAAAGCTGGAGTTTATATTTTAAGTTGCAATGAGTGCTGTATCTGCTATGTCAGACAAGCGGACCGACATTTTTAGACCACATTCAAAGAACACAATGTTGGGAACCATTTGATAGATATCGGATATATATTTCTCGAGATTACAAACTTAAAAATTTTACATACAGCGCCAAAAAGCCTAAAATTAAACATTTTAAAAGCGATTGAAATGTATAATCATAATAAAGACCCGTCTAGACAGTTATTAAACGATCAGACAGATCTCTGAAATTCCCCGCTATTTCAAAAATTGTAAAGAATTAACCCCAACAAAAGTGGAAAATTAGGTACCTAAATAGGATAAGCAGCTATACCTTAGTTTTAAAGTAGTGTTTGAGAATGTAACATTGTTTTACGAAACTATAGTCACGCAAAGGTAAAAATTAAAAGTGATAGATAACAAAGTAAAAAAATGTTTTTTTCGGCGAAAGAATCAGAAGTTTTCAGAGCAAAAAAATAATTTTTATTTCGCATTAGAATGACATGCAGCTATCACTACAGGAATTTAAATATGTTAAGCGTTAAGAATTGGAAGTTGGCGGCCACCTCGAGTAACTATTAGAGAAATTTTAAATGTAGCCCGATATGTAACCGAAATGTACCTCAGGTTATTGCTGCCATATCTGCAAGCAAATATTATCGTTCAGCAAAATAACGACATATCGCAAATATGTTGCCAAACGATACACTTTTCAAGAGAGTCTAGTATAACGACACTCGACTGAGGGGCGAAATCCCCAATATCGACAGTAGAACATTTATGGGATAACACTGTTGGACTATTGAGCGGTTGCTTCGGCCTCAATTAACTTTAAATAAACTTTGTCACAAGAAGATATAGGTCATCTAATTCTATCCATGTCTCGCAGGGTATTATAATAGCTGTAGTAAACCTAATTATAATTTTTTTTGTTTGAAACATAAATACATTTTTTTAACCCTACATAACATCGTCATGGTGTATACAAAAAATACAAAATCATATATTTTTCATCGTGTTTCATTTAGTTTGTTCTCAGAAGTCTATTTGTAAGAGACTTTACAACATAAAGTAATGGAAATATATCACGAATAATTTTAAACGATTAAAATTTTTTATGATTTCTTTTCAAAAGACTTTCAAAGAAAAAAAGACTTTCAAAAGTCTTTTCTGACATCGAAGTCACTCTTCAGACATCGAAGTTAAACCAACTAAATTTTTCATCCTTTGCATACTACCACAACACAAGACAGCTTCAGACAAATTGATTATTAAACTTGGCTTTAGACAGTTCACAACACTAAATAATGAATTTAATTACTCGATAGAAATTTACTTCCTGCCATCTTTACGAGAATGGTTTGAAAAAATTTCGATCTAATAGCTAACAACAATTCGACTTCGATTTTGTTTTTATTGTGATGCATATTGGTTTTAGTGCTGTAATAGAAATACAAGTATTGAAACCAAATGGTTGTTCAATACGAGATCATAACTTTAAAATGAAGCATAATGATAACCATATGTGATAATCCAGTATTTTTTATTTTATCCTAAATAACAAATAATTGCATTATATTTTGAAAATGGAGTGATTCAAATGCCCTCCTCGGCTTCGTCTGGTGGAATACCGAACAGGTGAAAGACAACACTGGTGAATACTGATACAATGTACTGAACACAGCAGTTTATGATAAACATTTACCTTTCAAACAATGTAGCCGGTATCTCATTTCAAAGTTCTGACACACTCATTGAAAGACTCTAATAATAGATGTCATTTACCACACTTTATTTGGTTTGATTGAATTACGTTACTACATCACTACTTATTTCACATTTTTTAATTGTCTATTTTAGTTATTTTATTTATATATATATATATATATATATATATATATATATATATATATATATATATATATATATATATATATATATATATATATATATATATAATTAACGACATTAATTATGCTTTAATCGTTATTAGTTTATTAAGTTTGGTAATGCTACTACCTTTGTTTTTTTATTTCAGAAAAAATTATGTTTGTTGGTCTTAAAATGTTGACTATAAGGATTTAATGAATTTATTATCTAGAATATCTCCATAAATATGAATTTTATGAAGAAAATGATAAAGACCTTTTTTGTAGAGAATTTAATTTCCTACAAAATTGCTCTTATCCCATCTTTTTATATAAAATTTGCTCTTATATCTCAAATCCGTATACTTTTAAGAGATACTTACAAAAAACTACGATTTTATCAAAAAATTAACTTAGATTGTATTGAGGCATATATATATATATATATATATATATATATATATATATATATATATATATATATATATCTACATATACCATTTCCCCGGAGATTCAAACGCAAATTTCCTTTTAATATTAAAATCTAATATCTTGGGATCATTTTTTTAACATTGTTGACAAAATGGCAACTACAGACCAGTGAATGTTTTGAGCGTTCCCGATCTAGTCGCCTAGAAATTACGCAATCTTTTTATACGTCCATGTCATCTTATAAATTTTTAATATTACATCACATGGTTTAACCCTTTTTTTCGCTCAGTTGAACAGGAAATGTAAAAAATCTACAAATTTTTTGTTCACTGTAATGTTTACAATAAAACAGAAACACCATTATTGTCAATACAATTTATATAACAGAACTTGTAAAAAAAGGGGTCTTTCAAATTAAGCGGTTTTTTAAATTCTTGAATAAAATACAGAATTTGCGTTGAATTCACAAAATGTTTTATTGATAATTGAAGCATAGTGAATTGATGCATATTTAAACACGAATGACAATATCTGCCAAATGGCCATCGCTTACAACTCGACAAATGTCCAATCTTTTGTCAAAATTTTCGATGATATTTTGGCATAACCGTGGCTCTAGCTCACGAATGACTTAAAAAATGTTGTTCTTTAGTTCAGAAATCGATTGTGGATTGTTCGTATAGAGGTGGATTTTCACGTAACCTCAAAGAAAGTAATTTGACGGTGTCAAATCACATGATCTTGGTGGCCAATTAACATCACCGTTTCTTGTAATAACTCATCCAGGAAATTTTTCTTTCAATAAATCAATTGTTTCATTAGCAGATTGGAATGTAGCGTCATTCTGTTAGAGCCACATATCCTCCAGATCAATATGATTCAATTCAACCAAAAAAAATCCAGTTATCATTTCACGACATCGAACACCTTTTATAGTTACAGCTTTACCAGCAGCAGACTGAACGAATTAAGGCCCAATAATCAAAATACGCACCAAACAGGAACTCGTTTAAGATGTAAAGGTTTCTCATGGATCAATCATGGATTTTCTACTTCCCGAATGCGGCAATTTTGTTTATTAACATAGCCACCAATTTCAAAATGTGCTTCATCTGAAAAGATGATTTTTTAAGAAAAATCATCTGTTTGTTCTTTGATCCAATTGACAAATTCACGACGATTGGAATGATTCAGTGGCTTTAATTCCTGTGTTATATGAATCTTATATGCCTTCAGAGCTAAATCCTTTCGTAAAATACGCCATATTGTGGATTCACTGAATCGAAATTTTTGTGAACGTCTACTAATGAAATTTAATTTTTTGTGTCTTCA
>JARFXV010000434.1:0-230000 GCA_031761425.1 Cosmopolites sordidus | reverse complement strand
AGAACTTTCTGAGAACACCAATTGTGACCCAATATTTTTAGCAACCACCAGTGAACCTCCCTTAGTAACTCAAAATGAATTACATGATTTGTTACGTGACCTGGGATTCTCAAAACAAAAATCGGAAATTCTTAGTTCCAGACTTCAACAGTGTTTCACTTTCACGGCCGAAAACGGAATATAAGATTTTCAAGTTTTTATATGGAAGGATCACTATGTGTCTGTTGTGATTGAGCTTAATATAGAACATGTACCTTCCTAGTTGCGTATTTTCATAGATTCATCGAAATGCAGCCTAAAAACAGTCTTGCTTCATAATTGAAACAAAAACACATCTATTCCTTTAGCCCATTCAGTGACAATGAAAGAAACTTGACAGCTTAGCAACCATACAAAATCTCGATAAATATGAACAGCATCAGGATATACAGTAGTGTAGTAGTTATATTTGTGGGGATTTAAAAGTGATAGGGGATATTGCTAGGACTTCAAGGAGGTTTTACAAAGTATTGCTGTTTTTTGTCTCAATAGGACAGTAGGGCAACAAAAGAACATTACATTAAGAAAGATTGGCCTCATAGAACTTCTTTTGAACCTGGTACTTTAAATATAAAATATACGCCCCTTGTTAACCTTCAAGAGAAGCACTGGATAAGGGATACCCAGGGGTGGATTAAAAGTGTTTTCCCTTATAAATGGTCACGTTGAGGGGATGACTATGAGTGGGGGAAAATTTTACTCTCCACAGTACAGATCCCCCACCATAGCCATCTTAAGATGTGAATACTAAAAAATTATAAGCGATCGTAGTCAGTCTATGGGTATATGTGACCCAGTGCTGTTATTGTGTATCAATTTTATATTTTCTAAAGTATTTTTATTGAAAACTTTGATTTTTAATTTTTTTATCATTTATTTATCGGTTTCTTTCATTTTCTATTTAACTCAAAATGAACACGTGGTCTCATACTCGCTGTGCGTGTGAAGTAGAAGCGTTATATGAAGCAGCTGATTTTTTCGACGACAAAGAGAGTGAAAGCGAGACCGAATCGGTTTTTGAAGAGCATCATACCAGTGAACTTTACCTAACTAAATAAATATATTTTTTAATTTAAAGCTAAATTATGTAATAAGTATCTGAAAGTACATTAAGTCCCATTTTAAATGCCGTTGGAAGAAAGTTTTTGTCAATTAATTTCGTCTAAAAATAATAGTTTGAATAGAACACCTCATTTTAACATTTTATTTTTATTTTTGCTGATATTTTCGATGGTGTTAGGAATACTATTATTTTTTGGAATATTCTATAGATATATTATTTTTCTATACTGATTGAGGTTTCAATTAAAAAAAAATTAAATTAGATAATTTAATCAAAATATATTAATAATCAAGGACATGCGGGTATGGCATACCCATGTGCTCTATCGGAAAGCACAAAAGTACTTGTGTTAAGGATTAATCCAGACAAAGTGCTTCTTGGGCATCTCCCTATTAAACTTGGACTAATAAAAAACTCAAAGCCATGGACAAAGAAAAATATTTCCTCAATTAAAAAGGCATATTTATTGGATTTATTGGACAGATAAGGAAGCTTCTATGTGATTTCCGGTTTTAAGAAAAACTAAATTAGGAATTGTCAGCTTGGAAGTGTTTTGTAATGGTAGTGAAAGGATTTTTGGGTAACAAGAAAGATGAAAACTATAAAAACCGCATAGATGAACTCTTGAAAACCTATGAAATACTAGAATTTCGGTGCAGCAAGCGACGAACAAAGAGAGAGGTTTTACCAGGACATCAGGACGATGGAACCAAGATACCGGGGATGCTGAAATCCATTTATGTTGGGCGAGTACTGCCAGTTTTTAAAAAGAGATGATGGTACAGAACACAAAAGGAAAAAGTTATAGTTTTTGTCGCTGAATGACATCTCATGTAATATATTTTTCATTCACAGAATCCTCAAGTAATGTCTATTTAACACGTTTTACCTGTTATGTTAAATGAATATTAAATTGTAAAAATATGTCCTCTCATTTTTTTCCCACAATAACAAAAAAACTGTATGTGTTACAGTAATTAACTTATCATATTCGCATTTAGGAGTACCAAATACTTCCCATACACCTATCTTCATAAATGTTACCTCAAAAATGTTTCAAGTTCTGTACTCTTGGGAGGAAATATAATTATGTTATCGATGAATCGTAGATTGAATTTGTATATAAAGCACAATTTATATACAGTTGCATCTTGTATATAAAACAGAATCACCCTGCCCCCTGTAAGGCAGTAACGGGCTTTAATAATAATAATAATAACAATAATAGTGATAAATACTTTGGTATATTTAGTATAGAGGCAATATTTTTCCTGATTTTAAGGCTCATAAACTAAATGCATATTTATTCTAGGCACTGTAATTATTTAGAATGGCTACCATACAATATTAATTACTATTTTTCACTTGAAATATATTATCTTTATTTTTTATTACTTCCTGTTTAGCGTAGATAAAGTTGTTTTCCTTATATACATATATATCAAGTAAATTATAGCGTTTTGAATAACTTGATAAAATAAATATATGCTCCAAAATTAGATAAATAACGACACACTTTCGTAAACAACACAATCATTTTTTATTGCCGGATCGAGACACAATAACAAATATGTCGTTTATCTTCTCAAAAAATCAATCAGCATTCAAGAGAAATGATCTTGGCCATAAATAAGGTAAACCATTACAATAAAATGTTAAACACGAAGAAAGGGAATCTACTAAATCTAGACAAAAACAGAAACTTGTTATATTTCTTTTGGCATTTATCGATTTCAAAATATCGAAATGGATCGTCTCATGAAAACTGATAGACCGTCATACCAAATATATTCCGGAACCCGTTCTGAATTTTCTATGGACGGGATTTTTTCGTTTTGTTTTGAAACCAGTTTGAGAAAGTTGATGACGATGACGTTTATTAAGTTTGGCCGTATTAAGAGTCCGATTACTATTAGGTGGAGGAATGTGAATGGTATCTGAATAAATAAATATTTTACTCAAATTAATTTAAAGGAGATTTTCTTTTTGATATTTAAAAGGCTTGTTAATTTCAGAGTTGTTTTCCATAATTTAATGCAATCAAAGAAGTGTTATTTTTTTTTACATGGGATTAAGAAAAGTATATTATTGACCCTAATACATAGATTACAGTTGGTTGGATATGTTTCTCTATTTTCTTCTAATCTTTGCCTCTTCTCTCCATCTGGTGCGTTTAAGCTGATTTAGGTTATTTTTCATCTGTGTCTTCCATCTTGCTTTTGATCTGCTTCTTTTCTTTTTCCCTCATATTGTATGTGACAGTTTGGCCTTGGACAGAGTGGCACCTTGCAGTCCCACTCCAATTGCTGGTACGAAATCGCTCTGTGATAAGATGTAATGTCGAGATGCAGCACTCGGGTGTTCTTGATGTTCGCTCTCACACGAATGACCCTTCCCTCAGCGTCCGAAAATCGGACCTCTCGTGAACTCTAGAAGAACATCATATCCAAACGGGTCACAAAATAGATTTCGACAAGGCCAAAGTAATTGCACCTATATATTCCTACAAACCCCGCAAAATTCATGAAGCAATTGAAATCGATTGAACACCCACACTGCCTAAACAAGAGGGACCACGGTCTTAGAGTTCCAAATAAATTCATTGACAAAAGTCTTGCACCCCCTTATTTATCTAAAAAATAAGTAAAACTCAATATGGCGTCTATGCGCAATAAAAGCTAAGGAATTTATGTATAAGAAAAATTAATAAATATAAACGTACCAAAAATGTTTTATTAACATTACCAGCAATGTATTTATACGATATTTTACTACATCAGCTTATTTGTATTAATCGTACAGTATAGCAATAAAAATATCTGGGGCTGAAGTTTCTGCGCTTAATAGGGAGGGTTTAATAGGAATTATTGCCTTGTACCAAGAAGGTTTCTCGCGACATCAAATTGCTACTCGTTTAAATATTGTTCGGAGTACTATTAGCAGAACAATTCGAAGATTCGGAGAAACGGGTGATGTTACCTCATTACCCAGAAGTGGCCGAAGAAGGGTTACAAATGTACGACAAGATCGTTATCTTGCTCAATATGCACAAAGAAACCGTTCAGTACCGATTAGAGCCATACAATTTCAATTTCAACGGACGTTTCTTTTGAAAAAATAACCCAATTTAATTTAGTATCAAGACTTTTGCCGATTTACCCAAATTGCCCATCAGAAATCCTCCCAATTAAACGTGAAGACGTTGGGGTCTGAGGAGTGGGGTGAGAGAAGTTTAACCCCTTAACTGAGCGCCCCACCCACAACTTTATCTAATATTGAAGAGGTCACACCAACCACGTTATTTTCTAGTTTTGGGACATGGGGAGTAGGCAGATTGATACATCATACCAGTGAACTTTACCTAACTAAATAAATATATTTTTATTATCGTTCTTACTCCTGCAAGATATAATAGACCAATAAGTGCTCTTACTTCGTCCGTATTTGTTTTATATATGTCCCTGCTGTGACTGAAATTATCTGTTTCTGCGTCTATTTTAATGTTTAAAATTCACGATGCTGCATATTTCAACAGGAGAAGTTTTTTCCTAATACAGTCTTTGGAATCAGATGAAATGTTAATTTTGTTTCTTAGTTCTTACATTTCTGGTAGGACAATGTTTGCTCCAGTTTGTTCTATTATCCCTTCCCATAAAGTATTGTCCAGTTTCATTTATTTCTCCATCTTCCTTTTCATCAAATTCTTGTTCTGTGTCGCTATCCTCAGATATTTCCCAATATTATGCTCTTACCCTGATTCCTCCTCGTCGTCATATTCATATACACTAGGTACTTCTTCTAACAGTCTCAATAACCTTCCTTACTCTTTCTCGTAGTCCATATCTAAATATATATTGATAATTATATAAATCTAGAATAATAATAGATAAATACTTACCACAAAATATACTTTTCAGATGCCAAGACAAATCACGTATCACAGAAATTTCATAGGGTTAGCAGTCGCACCCGGTCTGAGACCTCGTGTTTGCGTCTGTAATACGCTAACAACGCTCAGACAAAAAGTAACTGCGGCAATGTGTAGACTCGAACCTCTACGATCGGTACACAGACGGAAACTCACGAGTTTACTCGATCATTTAAAATATCATTGTTTTACCGATGCGCCTGTCTCACACACCGTGCGCGGCCACTCAAAATGTTAACAATGTTCATTAGTTTATTTGTAGTTTTTTCCTAAAATAATAACGAATTTATATTTACCAAATGGGTTTTTTCACATGTTTGCTTAAAACGATAATTCTTATCATGTAATTTATAAACTTTGCATTTTTTTCTGGAAAATTCTTAGAGTTTGTGGCTCTTGTAAAGAACGTTTTTCCTTAAAATAATGTGAAGGAGCGTTAGTTAAGGGGTTAGGTGGGTTTGAAAATTTCAAAAAATCGATTTTTTGTCTTATTAAATAGTACAATATGTTTAAAATATTCTCCAAAAATTTCAAATCGATCCGAGTAAAATTCTAAGAGATAGAAGTTCGGAAGTTCCACCCATCAGGCAACGTCAGTGCAGCGCTTCGCAGGTATACGGAAGCAGCTGCATAGCTATTGTTGGTCGGCCTTTCCCACTTTCTTTTACAATTCAAGGGCAACTCTAATTAGTTTTTAATATTTTAGTTGATTGTTACTTCTTGAGCCAATAGGCTGATTTGAGGTTATAAGTGTTCGTGAATTTTTACTATAAGTGTTTATAATTTTTTATTTAAAAAATATGAGTAAAGTTACAAGATCTGATTGAACAACCGGTGGTCGACGAAAAGATAGATCAAAGAAAAGAAAACAATCATTTAATCCGAAAACTGCTGACGATAGAGACGAAAAAACTCAAAAGCCAAGATGAAAAACATGTCCCAGAGGACGGTATTCTGCTGAAAAAAAAACTGAACACAACAGAATTTGAAGAATGACATATTCCGGAGTTCTTAATGCCAAACCTTATGGCGACGATTTTATTATAAATAAAAAATAATGTGTAGGACATGTGCAGAAGAGGATGGGCAAACGCTTACGTGATTTGGTCAATAAAACTTTTGAAGAAAAAAAAACAAAACCGGTAAAACAATTAGAAAAAAACTTACTGACAAATTTATTGATAAGTTAACAGTTTATTATGGCCTAGCTATAAAAAGAAACTGCTTTTCGGTGCAAAATATGAGAGACTCCACAGACAAAAATCCACAGCACGATAAATGTCCATATAACCCTAACTCATGGTCCACTTGGCAGCGTGCTTTAGCAATTAACACTCATCATACAAACACGACTACGATCAATTACCAAGTGAGGTTTTATCAGCTATCAAGCCTATTTATGAAGAACTCAGCAAAGAAGAGCTCTTAGAGAGGTGTGTTGGTGGCTTCACACAAAACAATAATGAAAGTTTGAACCAGTTAATTTCGAAAATTACTCCAAAAATACTTCCTGCCGGTTCAAAAATAGTAGAGAATGCTGCATTTGTGGCTGCTGGCACTTTCAACGAAGGAGTCTCAGCTTTGTTGCTTTTTATGCATGGCATAGACTTGAAACTTGGCCGAAACAGCCACGAGTATGCCCGAAAAGAAGATGAGAACCGCATATTCATTGCCGAAAAGAAAGCTGACGCTGCGACTCATAATGCAAGAATTCATCACAGGCAAAATCACGCCCTGGATAGTGCCGTAGCAGGTACTTTGCTTCATGGTGCCGGAATCGATGATTCTATGTAAGTTAAAAAAAAAAATTTGCATGTTATTTCAATTTAAAACTTTAAACGCGTTTATCTCAAAACTCAATTTTTTAAGTCGGTGGACACGATTTCTCGCACAGTTATGAAGAGATTTTAGCAAATTTTGCACACATCTTTGAAATAACATTATCTAGTCATTGAACGAAGGATTTTTTTTTATTCCAACTAATTTTTTCGAGCCAATACATGGCGAAAATTTGACCAAAAAATGTGTTTTTTGTTCAGTCTGTCAACAATTTAAATTTTTATTTTTTTTTTCTTTCGTCCAATAACGAGATTTATCCATGTACTAACGAACTTTAGTTTTTTGTTTTTAGATGAACCAATAATGAGTTATGCTGTCTACGGCAAGAGCATTATTTTTTGAGACGTCAAGGGAGATGAGGTACCAACGGCTTAGTTTTCGGAATTTTTAAATAAAAATTTCACAAAACACTGTTTAAATATGTATCTTTTATATGCTGAATTGTTTAAATAAAATATCTGATTGTATATATTAAACAAAAATAGTAAAAATACCCTTTTTCTGACCCTCTGAAACCCACCTAACCCCGTAAATTTACGAAAACATTTTTCCTTACACCCTGTATAAAAAATTATGATTATGCATATTTTGAATAATTTTTTAAAACACCCTAGCTTGAAATAGAACAATGAACTCTTCTACATGGTAGCCTTAAGGTTAATTCAGCTTTCACCCAAACACAGTTTTACATTTTTATCTAAGATAAATTACGTTGTAGTCGATAGAGAATGAAATATAAATATTATGGTAATAGCTAATACACCGTTAATTCTACATTGTATATTATGACTTTTCATTTTGATAATTGGACGAATAATATTTTATTTCGAAACTATAGTTGGCTTTGTTCACGTTCCAGAAAGGAAATTTAAATTTTAAAATAGCTTAAGTTATTAATAGAATTAAAGTTTAAACACATGATATCTTTTGATGTTAGTGCTGGGGCTTAATTACTAAACAAGCTGTAATTGTAAACACACTTTATTAAATAAGAGTCATGTGTAAATTATGCTGTATGGCTTTCAAAAAAAAAGTTACTGCTCAAACATTTGTTGTTTTGTTTTTTACATTAAAAACATTTGACATTAATTGAATTTTATTTTTTCCTTTACATTATTTCTTGGAAGTCAACAATATAAATATAGCAAAGAGAGACATTTTTTTTTATAGAACTAGATATTTATAATAGAACGAAAGTTGGCATACATACGTGATAGGTAGTGATATAATTGTCAAAGATGGTGTTGTGACGCCATTTTAATAATTATTTTTAAAAGGCAACAGTGCGATAGTAATGCCTCATTTCAAAGCTGTTAAATATTTATTCAAACGTTATTTTTATTTTGACATCTGTCATTTAATTTTTGAAAAAATCGATTAAATTTAATATTTTTAATTTTTTAAAATTAACTTATAAATATTAATTAAAATTAGATTAAACTTTTTAAACAGGGCCTTCCTGTAAAAAAATATATATTAGTTTTTTTTTCTGATAGAAATCACACAGAAAGACAGTCAGTCAAGATGTATATAATCGAAGTTATTTTGAGCTAGCACTTAAAAATAAAATACTAGTTTAATGGATTGGAAAACAATATATATATATATATATATATATATATATATATATATATATATATATATATATATATATATATATATATATATATATATATATATATTAAAGGAACCAACATTATCAATGAATGTTGTGCAATAGTTCATCAACATCTCTTCTTACATTCTCATACCATTCTGTTTTTGGCCTATCTCGTTTTTTATCGCCCCCTATTTACCTCTCTATGATTTTTGCTTGATATTCGGTTTTGTGGCATTCAAACCTCATAATTTCTAACTTCTTCTGTCTTTTAAACAGCCGGGTGCGGTGATCTGGTGGGTTAGTCACCTTCTGGCAATCTAAAGGTAGCTAATTCGATTCCAGCGTTCGAATGGGTGTTTTTCTTTAATTCTCCGGTCCGTCTTATTTCCTACCCTACACACACACACACGCCCACACATATCCACCCCTAAATATATGTGATTGTTTCTAGACAAGAGTGTTAAATCCGACAACGAATTACCCCTCAGTCACGCTAGTTTAAGGCTGGGTAAAGCCGGATGCCTTCTGAGAAGTGTTCTACGTTGGTCACTCGCCAGTCGGTAGGCTTCCTGATAGAGATGGATAGGCACATATAGCCTGAGGGGGGTGCTGGCCTAGGTTTGTCGGTAGCTAATGACTGTGGTTCGAAACCCTTGTTAAGCTGTAGGTCCAGTCGCTAAATAGCCTGAGATGCTGATGCGCCTCTAACCGTAAATCCTTTTTTTTTTTTTAACCATACTTCTACCAGGTGTCAAGGACATTTATACCAACTTTTAAATATTACATTATTAGATACCTGTTATCTCCCCTCACCTCCCCCGCCGCTTAAATATTTTTGTTTTTGGTCAGGAGATTTTTTTTTTTTTTTATATTTTTATCTAAAATATATTCTGCATAATTACATTAATTCTTCTTTAATACCATTTGATTCCACTTTCATTAACTATCAGGATTAATCAAAATGCCATTCAAAACCGAATCTTTTATCATAATGCATTGAAAATTATAGCCCTGGGCAATAGAAGAATCTCACACGGTGTCATATCCGGTCAGAATTATGGAAAGAACATATGCTCTATTTATCTGTATCTCTTATTATCAACGCTAGATCTCCGAGTACTAAATTCTTGATTTAATTAACATGCTGCTCGTCTGGTATCGTGGAAGGGTGATCTTAATCTTCACTTTAGCTTCGAAACGTTAATATCATTTGAAATTACATCTTCGGGGTCTGGAAAGTTCGTAGGGATTTTTTAAAGAGATTTTTAAGCGAAAAACGTAAATTATGCTGTTGGAAAGAGCATTTTTTCTGAATTCAACGAGGTAAATATTGTTTTTTTTTTAATAGATTGGCTAATGGATGGAAAGTGTTTCGATCTATTTTAGGGTAAATATATTTTTTATTTAGTAGTCTATGAAACTGTGGATGACAGATGAAGTATTTGATTACACTTGACAACTGTTAACGTCAGTCTGAGAATTTAAAATTTCTTTCAATTTTTATTTGAAATGCAAATAATTGTTGGATATTTTGGCAGAAAACGTACTTATGCTGAAGTTTGTCGAGTATTTAATAAAGTACATCCAAATAAAAACATCACTAAGTCAACAGTTTCAAACACGGAGAAAAGATTTAATTATACAGGTCGCAATAAAAGTCGCCCAAAATTAGGCGAACAAAAAAACAAAAACTGATGAGGAAAATTCGTTGAATGTTTTAATTGATGTACTAAACAATGGTAAGATATCTGTGCAACATTTTGCTTTAAATCATAACATGTGTAGACGCTCAGTTCAAAAAGTAATAAAAACGAAAATATTCTTACAAAATATAATTACTACAAGAATTAAGTGAACATGATTTTGAACGAAGAGTTTAGTTAAATAAAAGGTATACCACTTTTCTCTCGCCATTTTTCTATTCTATTTCTCGTCGAAATAAATACATCATAAACGACATGA
This sequence comes from Cosmopolites sordidus, assembly GCA_031761425.1. Classification (NCBI taxonomy): domain Eukaryota; kingdom Metazoa; phylum Arthropoda; class Insecta; order Coleoptera; family Curculionidae; genus Cosmopolites; species Cosmopolites sordidus. Next base: position 219,569 of record JARFXV010000434.1, on the reverse strand, counting down.
AATTCCTTTGGGCTTCTTGTAAACATAACCCCATTGCACCAGTAGTTGGTTTGTGTTTACATCATAAAGTTATTCGCGATTAAAAATGTCAGTTTATGAACCAAATTCTCGTTATTTGCGGAAGGTGTTAATTTATTTCTTTAATATGACGAAATCTACGGCTGAAACTTACCGAATGCTATCAAACACTTATGGTGAGGCCGCCATTAGAGAAAGAACGTGTCGTGAGTTGTTTCAACGCTTCAAAAGCGATGATTTTCATGTCGCAGGCCGGCATAGCAGTGGAAAAGTGGAAAAGCGAAAGTTTTTGAAGATGAAAAATTAGAGGCATTACTTAATGAAGACTCGTATCAAATCCAAGAGTTGAAAGTCGTTTGTTTGCTTGTGAACACTTCCGTGAAAGGCAAAAATGGAAGGGATTTCTGCATCGCATTGTGACTGTAAAACGGGTTTATTACGAAAACCCCAAGCGTCGAAAATCATGGGGATATCCCGGCCACGCTTCCACACCGACGGCCAAAACCGAAAATTCACTGTTCCCAGGTTCACAGAACATGATCTGTACTCGGTGTAGTGTATTGAGCTGTTAAAACCGTCCGAAACAATCACAGAGGATCGTTATCGAATTCAATTAATGCGTTTGAGCAGAGAAAGACAACCGGCCGTAATACAGCGAAAGACACGATAAAGTGATTTTGCAGCATAACAATGCTAGGCCCCATGTTGCGAAAGTGGTCAAAACATAATTAGAAACGTTGCAATGAGAAGTCCTACCCAACCTGCTGTATTCTCCAGACGTTGCTCCCTCTGACCATCACCAATTTCGATCGAGGGCACACGGCTTGGCTAACCAGCACTTCCGTCTATATGAAGTCAAATATTAGATCGATTCGTAGATCGCTTCAAAAGATGACCAGTTTTTTTAACGCGGGATTTGAATGCTGCTTTGAATCATAAATGCATAATTAATTTTTTACAATCAAGCTTAAAATGTTGGAAAAATTGTATATCTTTTATCATTTTCACGGATGAAATAACATTTTGTTTAAATGGCCATGTTAACAGACACAACTGTGGATACTGAATCCTCAAAAGTTAAATGATTGGACGAGATTTAACGTCAAGAATACTATACGATCCTTTTTCATTGATGACAACTTGATAGCAAAAACATATTTAGATCTGTTGAAAGAAAACATCAACCCTCAACCTTTGCGTCTGCTTCCAAATTTAGTTAACCAAAACCAGGAAATATGGTTACAGCAAGATAGTGCACCAGCACACTGTGGCATTAACGTTAGAAATTTTCTTAACACCACTTTTCCAAGCCGATGGATCGATCGACGAGAAGTTTTCGAATAGCGGGTAAGGTCACCAGATTTGGCACCACCCGTTTTTTTTTTTGTGGGGCTATTTAAAAAGCCGAGCTTACGTTAATAGGCCAGAAAATCTCGAAGACTTCAAATTACGAATTCGATTAGACATTGCCAATATAACTCTTATCTGGTGGAAAAACGCCCTTTGAGTTTTCGTCTGATGTATTCATTACTGTCGGGAAGTTAGTGGTGGACACTTTCAATATCTGTTGTAAATAGTTCTTTAATAAATACATTATTATTATTATTCTTCACGTATGGGCCCTAGTGGACCACGCGAAGTACAATTAGAGGCGTTTGTTATTGTTAGCCTTCCTTTGTGCCCATACTAATTTCATTCTTTCGCTATGAGCTTTTTTCCTTTCGTCAGACCAAGTTGTTCCAGTCTTCCTACATTTTTCTCTCTGGCCAACCTTCCAAACGTTCACCTTGTGTCTGAAACAGCCTCTATCCTGAATTTCACTTTGTGAAATATTTGCTGATTTTAGGTCCTCTTTAATTGCAGCAATCCATTTAATTATTTCTACTTTAGCTTTACTCCTATTTTCATAAAATTCGACTATTTGTCTAGTTAACCTACTCGGATTCATCCGTTTTATATGTCCGTAAAACTTAAGTCTTCTTTTTCTCATATCGCTATGTATATCTGTGTATTGTTTGATTTCTTCGTTTTCTCGAAGTCGGTATGTTGTGCTATTTATTTGTTTGGGGCCTAGGATTTTTCTTACGATTTTTCTTTCCTTCTTTTCAATGTCCTCGATGCCCCTCTTTCTATTCAAAATGAGCGTTTCCGCAGCATATAGACATTCTGGCTTAATAACTGTGTTGTAATGTCTCAGTTTTGTGTTTTTAGATAGGCATTTTTTGTTGTAACTATTTTGTGTAAGTCTCAATGCCGTTTCCATTTTTTGACCTTATTGGCCGCTATCTACCCTTATTGGCCGCTTTTTCCAACCCATTTTCCATGATTATTTCACCCAAATATTTGAATTGAGAGACTCGTCTGATGTTACCATATTTTGTTTTTAGAAATGGCGTTCTTAGTCTGTTGCAGGTCATGTATTGTGTCTTTTCAAAGGAAATTTGGAGTCCTACATTTTCTGCTGTTTCTTTTAGGATTTCAATCTGTTTCTGTGCCGTTAATACATCTTGAGCTAAAATTGCTAGATCATCAGCAAATGCCAGACAATCAATTTTGATGTTGGTCCTCCCCAGTTTAATGGGCTGGTCAATATTCAGGGCCGACTTTTTTTCACGCCACTCCTGTATTACTTTTTCTAGAACACAGTTAAATAAGAGTGGTGAGAGTCCATCCCCTTGTCTCACTCCAGTTTTAATTTCGAAGGGCTGTGAGATCTCACCCATGAATTTAACTTTTGACCTTGTGTTAGTTAACGTTGCTTTAATAATTGCCAGCGTTTTCAGATCTAGTCCTTGTTCTTTCAAAATTCGGAATAAAGATTCGCGGTCAATAGAATCATATGCTTTTTTGAAATCCACAAACGTACAGACGAGATTTTTATTGTACAGTTTTTGATGTCTTAGAATCAACTTCAGATTCAGGATCTGTTCAGGGCAGGATCTGCCCGGTCGAAAACCTGCTTGATATTCACCAATGTTGGGTTCTAACTGTCCCTGTGCTCTGTCTAGTAGACATTGAGATAGAATCTTGTAACAAACTGGGAGAAGAGATATCCCTCTATAGTTGTTTACATCCGTTCTATCTCCTTTCTTATGTAGTGGATGGATTAGAGCATCTTTCCAATCTTCCGGAATCCGTTCGGTTCGCCAAACTTCTTGTAGAATTTTGGTTATTTCCCTGACTGTACCTAGACCAGCGGATTTCAAAAGTTCAGCAGTGATTCCATCTTCACCAGAAGCCTTGTCATTTTTAAGCCGCTTGATTTGCCTAATTATTTCATCTTCATTCGGTGGTAATGCATCTGGGTTTGTTTGTTTAGGTTTTAGTCTTGTTAATTTCTTTAAGGGCTCAGAACAGTTTAGTATTTGTTCAAAATATTTCGCAAGTTCTTTGCAATTGTCTTGGTTATTTAAAGCTAATTGTCCGTTTTCCTTTTGGAAGCAAAGACTTTGCGGTTGATAGCCTGTTAATTTAGTTTTACATGTTTTGTAAAAGTTTCGGGTGTTATTTTTTTGGAAATCTTTTTCTATTTCATTAAGTTGATTGTTTTCATATTTTCTTTTAGTTTGTCTAATTAGCTTCGATGTTTCTGTTCTTACTTCCAAAAAGATGTTATAGTTTATTGCTGTTTTTTGACTGTTTGACCAATCTTTGAATGCTTTACTTCGGCTTAATACTGCTTGCTCGCAAACTTCATCCCACCACGGATGTTTTCGACGTTTTTGTAAAGGGACCAACTTTAAGGCTGTTTAATAATTTTTTGTTTTAATTCTTGCCAGTTCTGTGCTGGTTGTTTATCAAGCTCTTCTGTTAGGGCTGGTTTTATTTTCGTTGGGTCAAACTTTGGTATTAGCAGCCTCTTTTGAATAAGTTTTCGAGGTTTTAAGCTAAGTTTGATTCTAGTCAAGTAGTGATCCGTGTCTATATTAGCTCCTTTCCTGACTTGAACATTCAAAATCTCTTTATAATTGGGATACGAAATGGTACGAAATACATTATAATTTTGATTAAATTATACTTTTCTTACAGTTAGTTTAATATACACCACTGTGAATATAGAGTACAACACCAAGAAAGCAGATAAATAATGAAGTGAAAATTCGAGGAAAAGCTCATTTTTGCCTACACCTTACCCATCATAAACTCGCTGATGCAAGTATAATCGTTTCAGAAGCTTATGTTATATGACATTTGAAGATTGTCAGAAGAATCTGCGCTGGATAGAGTCGTTTGTAGTTTATATATCGTTTATAGTGACCTTCTGAAACTTTATCAACTTCAATACTTCCCAGACATAATCAGTATGATAGTTTTTAGGTTAATTTTTTCTGTAACTACGTAAAACTACAGACAATTTCCGTTAAGAAACGATTGAGTCAACACGTCTCTTATAATAAACTCGGTGATACAAGTACTATCGTTTCATTAGCACATGTTCTATAAAATTTGAAAATGGACAAAAGGATCTACATTCGATATAATCGTTTGTAGTTTATAAATTGTTAATAATCATTCAATCGAACTCTTGTTAAAAGAGGTGTTGTTACACTTTTGAAGATTATGTTACGTCCCTAAAGAATCAACTGAATTTCGTGGTATTTTTCTATGCAATCCACGATTTTGGGTGGAAACAGTTACCCTATATATATATATATATATATATATATATATATATATATATATATATATATATATATATATATATATATATATATATATATATATATATATATATATATATGTGTGTGTGTGTGTGTGTGTATACTAATCATAATCTAATCATAACTAATCATAATCATAATCATTTTGTAATCAGTTGATTCTTTTGTTTGCGGTTATAACAAGAGTTTAACAGTAACTACAAATATACGGGTACTACCACAAACGTTTATATTATTTTTAGTTTCTGGGTTAGGGTCGTTTTTTTTTCCCGACAACTTCGGTATTTTCTATTTTATCCGATATTTATTTAGAAGAATAGAGTAAAAAAAATCGTATGATCGTAAAATCGTAATGACAAGGCTTCTGGTGAAGATGGAATCACTGCTGAACTTTTGAAATCCGCTGGTCTAGGTACAGTCAGGGAAATAACCAAAATTCTACAAGAAGTTTGGCGAACCGAACGGATTCCGGAAGATTGGAAAGATGCTCTAATCCATCCACTACATAAGAAAGGAGATAGAACGGATGTAAACAACTATAGAGGGATATCTCTTCTCCCAGTTTGTTACAAGATTCTATCTCAATGTCTACTAGACAGAGCACAGGGACAGTTAGAACCCAACATTGGTGAATATCAAGCAGGTTTTCGACCGGGCAGATCCTGCCCTGAACAGATCCTGAATCTGAAGTTGATTCTAAGACATCAAAAACTGTACAATAAAAATCTCGTCTGTACGTTTGTGGATTTCAAAAAAGCATATGATTCTATTGACCGCGAATCTTTATTCCGAATCTTGAAAGAACAAGGACTAGATCTGAAAACGCTGGCAATTATTAAAGCAACGTTAACTAACACAAGGTCAAAAGTTAAATTCATGGGTGAGATCTCACAGCCCTTCGAAATTAAAACTGGAGTGAGACAAGGGGATGGACTCTCACCACTCTTATTTAACTGTGTTCTAGAAAAAGTAATACAGGAGTGGCGTGAAAAAAAGTCGGCCCTGAATATTAACCAGCCCATTAAACTGGGGAGGACCAACATCAAAATTGATTGTCTGGCATTTGCTGATGATCTAGCAATTTTAGCTCAAGATGTATTAACGGCACAGAAACAGATTGAAATCCTAAAAGAAACAGCAGAAAATGTAGGACTCCAAATTTCCTTTGAAAAGACACAATACATGACCTGCAACAGACTAAGAACGCCATTTCTAAAAACAAAATATGGTAACATCAGACGAGTCTCTCAATTCAAATATTTGGGTGAAATAATCTTGGAAAATGGGTTGGAAAAAGCGGCCAATAAGGGTAGATAGCGGCCAATAAGGTCAAAAAATGGAAACGGCATTGAGACTTACACAAAATAGTTACAACAAAAAATGCCTATCTAAAAACACAAAACTGAGACATTACAACACAGTTATTCAGCCAGAATGTCTATATGCTGCGGAAACGCTCATTTTGAATAGAAAGAGGGGCATCGAGGACATTGAAAAGAAGGAAAGAAAAATCGTAAGAAAAATCCTAGGCCCCAAACAAATAAATAGCACAACATACCGACTTCGAGAAAACGAAGAAATCAAACAATACACAGATATACATAGCGATATGAGAAAAAGAAGACTTAAGTTTTACGGACACATAAAACGGATGAATCCGAGTAGGTTAACTAGACAAATAGTCGAATTTTATGAAAATAGGAGTAAAGCTAAAGTAGAAATAATTAAATGGATTGCTGCAATTAAAGAGGACCTAAGATCAGCAAATATTTCACAAAGTGAAATTCAGGATAGAGGCTGTTTCAGACACAAGGTGAACGTTTGGAAGGTTGGCCAGAGAGAAAAATGTAGGAAGACTGGAACAACTTGGTCTGACGAAAGGAAAAAAGCTCATAGCGAAAGAATGAAATTAGTATGGGCACAAAGGAAGGCTAACAATAACAAACGCCTCTAATTGTACTTCGCGTGGTCCACTAGGGCCCATACGTGAAGAATAATAATAATAATGTATTTATTAAAGAACTATTTACAACAGATATTGAAAGTGTCCACCACTAACTTCCCGACAGTAATGAATACATCAGACGAAAACTCAAAGGGCGTTTTTCCACCAGATAAGAGTTATATTGGCAATGTCTAATCGAATTCGTAATTTGAAGTCTTCGAGATTTTCTGGCCTATTAACGTAAGCTCGGCTTTTTAAATAGCCCCACAAAAAAAAAGGATCTACATTCGATATAATCGTTTGTAGTTTATAAATTGTTAATAATCATTCAATCGAACTCTTGTTAAAAGAGGTGTTGTTACACTTTTGAAGATTATGTTACGTCCCTAAAGAATCAACTGAATTTCGTGGTATTTTTCTATGCAATCCACGATTTTGGGTGGAAACAGTTACCCTATATATATATATATATATATATATATATATATATATATATATATATATATATATATATATATATATATATATATATGTGTGTGTGTGTGTGTGTGTATACTAATCATAATCTAATCATAACTAATCATAATCATAATCATTTTGTAATCAGTTGATTCTTTTGTTTGCGGTTATAACAAGAGTTTAACAGTAACTACAAATATACGGGTACTACCACAAACGTTTATATTATTTTTAGTTTCTGGGTTAGGGTCGTTTTTTTTCCCGACAACTTCGGTATTTTCTATTTTATCCGATATTTATTTAGAAGAATAGAGTAAAAAAAATCGTATGACTACAATAAATTACAAACAATTTAGCATTAATTTCATTCCTATTTTTCGCATTATTATCAATATTTACTGCCTTGAACAATATCTAGTGTTTTTTCTGCATAATTACTGACACAACAAATAAATGAATTATACTACATTTCATAGCATCGTTTGTAAGCAAAAACAAGAAAAAAAAGTGAGAATTCCTTAGTGCAGGTTCCTGCGTGATGGAGCTCCACAATTGTAGTCATTTTACTATCTTTTTATGCATGCATGATTTATTAAACAAATTTTGTTACCATAACTCTCTTTTTTTGTTGGTGTTGCAATGTCTATTCGCAGCAGTATAGTATTTAAAAATGACACTGTGTGTCGAAATAATTCTGATACATTATTAAATATAGTGGAAATTTAGATATAAGTCCTAGTTTGTTTATTTAATATTAATTTTCATCAACTATCGACTGCCTCAGTTAAATAAAAAATACAAAATACATGAAACAAAATAAATTTCAAATAGTGTTACATATTTTATTATATCTCTTTTTCGGGGAATCTAAGAGAATTACAATTTTTTACGGAATTGCATGTTTTAAACAGAATTCCCATTAGTGTAAAGTAAAATTGCATAATGAGGGATCGTTTGGTTTTGTTTCCATCTGTCATGGTTTGATGTTTCTCAATCTAATTTAAACAATTAAACATAAGCCTCTAACGTATACCAAATACCGATACAAACTCTTTACGTACTTAACAAACTGCCTTGGCTCTCAACTGACTTAAAAGGGTCCTAATTAAATTTTAGACCCTTTGTTTTGTTTGTTTAGGGAGTTAACTTGACCCCGTAAATTGTTATTTGTCCGTTTTCAGTGTGAGTTTTACCAGGCATTATACTGCGAAGTTAAATATTACGCTCTAAGGTACACCATCGTGTTTGTTTGTATATTTAAATATACGAGTATTTGCAATCAAATAAATTTAAGAAAACAAATGGTATTAACTGAACTCATGTAAACTATAGAAGTTAATATTATTGTTACAGTTCTAATTTACATATTACCTTAATAGTTTTAGATATTTGCTTTGTTCGAGATAATTATTGTATGTTCCCTTTTGAGTTAATTGAATTTTAAAGTTAATTATACTAACTCAAAATATTTTTTATAATTCAAACCAAGTCAGCGTTTCTTTTGCTTCCTTTTTTCAATATACCCACATGATGTGATTGATGGTTCGTCTGTGATTGATGCGTATCATATTGAATGATATGCAGGACGATTATAATTTACAGTTTTCGTTATCTTTCTCTATTCACGATAGATTTATTGTGAGCCAGTATAATTTCCCGTCAATTCGATGAACGAGCTTTTCTATACTCTCTTCATAGAAGATTGTCGCCAACGTGTTGAGATAGACCTTCGTCCATCGTGATATGGATGCGCACACACTCTCCGAACAAACCCAAATAGTTCAGACATACTTTCAGCAATAGAAAGACCATAGCTACGTTTTTCTGTGATCAAATAGATGTGTTGTTCGTACAGTCACAGTAAACGTGTATTGTTATGTTCCTAAATCATTCCGGGTGTCGATCCGTTCGTTCTATGAACAGTCATTTCGCCAAAATCTCAATTAGCATTTTCGGACGTTTCGACCAAAATCTTATTTGGCATTTTCGAAGCGAACAATACTTGAAAATGCCTTGAAAAATAACTTGGAAAATAATTTGTGACCTATTATTTTCTCTTTTGAAACAAAATAAAAAATATAGATCACAGCGACGGCAGCTGTTCGCCGGGAGCACTGGCAAGAAGGTCCAGGACAGAATGAAGCCACGACAAAAGTTGAGCGCCACCCGGTTACTTCATATATCGGAAAAGACCCTGGAACCGGGAAGGGGTCTATCTTAAATAAAACCGTTTACTAGAATCTTATACATATATATTATAAAAGCACACTCAAAAAAGAACGACACAAAGCACACAAAAAAGGAATAACTAAAACTATCAAACAAAAGACACGGGAAGGTTTAGGGAAGGTGGTTCTCCAAACCTTACCGTGAAAGGAATCAAAAATCAAATAAACTGCTCTGAATTACACCAGCTGGTCTCTATGTCCCTATACTTACAAATTAGAGGTTATTTCCTCTATTCTGACAATAGTAAAAAGATAAATATATAACGCTAGGGTAACCAAGAAGGGTCAGACGGCAAATAGATACAAAATATAAGGTGATAACGTGACCATTATCTGACCTTATTTCCTGATGTTGTCTATCCTTGCATATCCGGTACGGGGTGTCCAAAAACACTGAGTACGACTGCGGGCAGTCCGGTATCCCTATGCGGGGGTCCCGAAATAATCTCGTTCTGACCAACCGGTTACTGTGCCATGTGGCCCCAAAAAGGTGCAAGGTTTCCACGATGGTCGGGCTCTGTAATAGGTGGTCGTTCAATGGCCTGATGTCTGTTGATCGGATTCTCTGCTGCCGGGTCGTAAAACCCTCTATAAGAATATCAGAAAAATCAACCCAAGCATGACTTGGCCAGCAAACCTACGTACCTCGGTCGGAAGGGTAAGGCGCGAAAACGTCCGCTCACCTGGAGATTTGGAGTTAGACTGTCTTGCCTTGTCCAAACGATACCGGAGCTCTTTCAGTTAAGAATTTGTCCGAAATAAACCTACCAGTGGTGATCAACAATTTACGAATGCTACATGTAGCGATCAAGAATGTGTGAACGCTACAAATTGTACTATTGTAATCTTCAACCTAATATTACTGTTTTACTTTTTATTTTTAAAAATTGAGTGTTCGATCCATCCAAGGAAATTGATTTCTTGCGATGGACCACTGGTTCCTCAGAATGGACCATTAAGTACAACTAAAATAAAAATACTTCCTGATCTTTGGACTCACACCAGCTCATTTCATATAAACCCAAGCGTGACATGTAATACATTGAATCATCTCTTCTTGCCTTATTCTATCAAAAATGGTACAAAACCATGTAGTTTTCATTTGTACTTTTTGTTTTTTCTTTTTAATCTTCTCTTCTCTGCCACATCTTTCCTTCTCCATTTTTTGTGGTTTTGTCTTTTTAATTTTTTCTTCGATGCAACATTTTAATCCCAGAACGTTATCAATAGTTGATAATAAATGTGCTTTCTTAGCAATATTTCTTTGTGCTCGCGAAGACGATGGGCCTGGCTGTGGATTTTGTGTTGGTAGCGACGATATTTTATGAAGAATATCCTCAAAGTTTTCACGCTTTTTCTCCTGAGAAATATAAACAACAGCAGAATCACTGCCACTTTCACTGTAATTGGATATTGACGTACTTGCTGAATTTTCAGTAATTATTTGAATTTCAGTAACATTATCACAATGTTGAGGTTGTAGCATATCTGATGTCACAAACCGGTGATTCTGAAGGACATGTCTGTTAACTGGCCAAATACCAGTGGCACGAAAGGCATTTTCAGCTACTGCTACAGTTCAGCTCTGTCATAGGCTTCATTTAGTAATTTAGAAATTTTGAGTTTGATATATCTTATCACCTTTATATTGACAAAGAAAAGTTTCTTGCGTCTGAACAAAATAGTTCTGTAGCGGCCCAAATAAAGCAACATCTAGAGGTTGCAAACGATGGGTGGTATGCCCAGGCAACTGTGATAATACTGTTCCATTTTCTCTAGCAAAGGTACAAGAGTTTAAGTTCTTGCTATGGGTAGTATGCCCATCAAGCAGTAACAGGACTTTCTTATCTTGATTACAGTTTACATGATTTTTGAAATGCTTCAACCACTCAACAAATAATTCGGAATTTATGTAACCTGATTATGATGTAGTAAAAAAGCTTGCCGGGGGTGCCTCAATTTGAAGATCTTTGTACTTGAAGTTTTTTGTACTGTCGAAAATCCCGATTCATCGACATTAAAAATAGTTTCTGCAGTGAAATTAAACTCGTCCACATTTTTTTCTAAAATATCAAAAAAATGTTGAACATTTTCTCTATTGAAGCCTCGTGCTCTTGCCATTGAGGTACCTTCAGGTTTTCCTATTGACAGCTGTGGATTTCCGCGCATAAATCAGTGGAACCACATTTTCCCTGCTATTGTCTTTTCTTTATTAAATGTGTGTGGCAGAGTATTTTTCAGCGACTTCGAAACCTAGTTTTTGCACTTCTGGTATAGTCAAATCGAAAAAACATTCTTCAAGTTGAAGAAAATATTTGGTTAGGATTATTTTCATGTCTTTAGTAAATGTCTACTGAGCTGTCTACCAAGTGTTTTCATTTTATAGCCAGTAGAGTTTATTTTATTCGCATCTCCTTATAGTTGCTTTAGGTACATGATAAATACGACTACACTCGTTCAAACCAGTATTCCCATTCCTATAAGCTGCAACAGGCTTTAATAAATCACTTTCGGACCAACGTCCATAATGTCCTCTTTTAGCCATATGGATCCTAAAAGACATAAAGGATTAATTCGGAATTGTAGTTTATCAGGGTTGCCTAAATTGAACCGCAGTTGACTCATAATGCCAAAATATACTACAAAACCCTACTTTTAACTTGGGTTAATAAAACTATCACTCGAACTTGTACGTGAATAAATTTGCTTTAAAAATATGTAATACGATCTATTGTTACTTACTTTAACAATGACCAAAAGTGTTTCGTTGCTTGTTAAATTATTTAGTTCAGATCTATATAGTGATCAATATAGTGCCCACATTAGGACATATATGAATTATCTGACCTAGATAGAGTGGTGGCCCAATCTAGGCGACAGTCCAAATTCGACCACTCTCCCCTATATATAATAGATATATATATAATAGAAAAATATAATATATTTATATAATAGAAAAATAGTGTTCCACGCCAGTGCTTTGCTGGCGCTTTGGATGGCGGATGAAAGAATGGCAAAGTACCGACGTGGAGCACGGGTGAACTTCCTTTGCTTTTTAATACTTTTCTCCACGGGCCCAGTTCACTATTTTTCGATCATACCTGGTACTTAGCAGGGGCTAGACGGGCCATGAACGGTTTTGCATAGTCTGACTGCTGCGCCCGTTTACCAAAGGATAGTGGCTGCATACGATAGCAGCCTCTATTCGACATGGCCAATTTTTATGGTCATGGTTTTAGTCGTTCCTTCATCATATATATATATATATATATATATATATATATATATATATATATATATATATATATATATATATATATATATATATATATGTACTGTCAGATTTTCCTGGACTGCGTCCAATGAGACAGCAGTACCTAAGTGTCATCACACACCCAACCGTTGGGTTTCACAGTCTCATATGGAACACACAACAACCTGCATCTCCGCCTAAATGAACACTTTTGTTGGTTGCTTGACCGGGAAGGAGCCCCACCTATCCCTTCAACTGGATGACATATGTTTCGTCTCTCGAGGTTCAGATTCTTCAGGGCGCCGACATATAGCATACCATCAAGAATAGGGAGACCCTATCCACAACCAACAACCCACGCAGTCCAGGAAAATCTAACAGTACATATATGCGCCATTCGACGGGAAGTCGGCGAAAACATGGGTTGTTGGCTGTGGTATATATATATATATATATATATATATATATATATATATATATATATATATATATATATATATATATATGTTTGTGCGTACTGTTTCACGGATGGAAAAACATGTATTGGGTTTTTTCCGGGAGTACATCCGGTTGTTGGGTTGGTCCCTGTCGGGAGCTTGCAGACGTTTCGCCAAAATCTCATTTGGCATCTTCGGTGCTTACTGTCGCGAGGTTCGTGACTGTCTGAGAGAGATCGGTTCGCCGTGTAATATTTATGTCTTCTGGCCTCGGTCTTAGTCGGTAACGATTGGCTGGCACTGGCGCTAGTTCCGCCCCCTGAGGCGTTTACAACGTCTTTGTTTCCAGTCGTGCTCTGGATGTTGTGCTGTCCGGGTCTGCTGGTCTAAGAACGCTTTTCCACGTTGGCGGCAAGTGTAGAGCGTCGTCCCTGTTGTTTAGGCTTCCCTGCTTTTCGATCTCTATGGCTTCTCTGACCAGGTGTGTCCGAAAATGGTTTATGTTGGCTATTTCGTTGCAATCATCAAAGTTAATTTTGTGGCCTGTTTCTAGTTGGTGTTGGAATAATGCCGATGTTGTTTGCTTGTGCCGTATGCTTACTTTATGTTCCTCGATTCTGGCAGATATTTTTCGGTTTGTTTGTCCGATGTAGATTTTGTTACAGCCTGAGCATGGGATGCGGTATACTCCTTGATTTTCTAGCCTGACCTTGTCTTTCGGGTTTCTCAAGGATGCGCCTATTGTTCGGTGAGGTTTGTATGCTGTCCTTATATTGTGTTTTCTTAGAAATCTTCCGATACGGTCCGTTGTTCCTTTGATGTATGGCAGTATTACGTTGAATGTCTCTTCGGCTTGTTCTGTCGTTTTTTGTGTTTGGTGTTGTATTGCACGGTTGATTGTCGTTTTTGAGTAGCCATTTTGTTTTAGAGTGTTCGTTATGTTGTTAAGTTCTGCCTGCTGTGCATCGTTGTCCATAAGGCGGATGGATCTTGAGATTAGGGTGTTTGCTACTGCCTGGATTTAAGTGGGGTGGTGGTGTGATTGTGCGTTGAGATATCTGTTTGTGTGTGTTGGTTTTCTGTATACCGTGTGTCGTAGGCGCCCTTCTGTTGTTTTTGTAACTAGAACGTCCAGGAACGGTAGCTTGTTTTGTTCTTCAATTACGAGTGTGAACTGTATTTTTGGGTGTTGGGAGTTCAGATGTTTTAAGAAGTTGTAGAGCTCCGTTTTTCCGAAAGGCCATATGACAAATATGCCATCGACGTATCTTAACCAGAGCTTTGGTTTGAGATGGGCCTCTTCAATGGCTTGCCTTTCAAAATAGACCATGAATAGGTTTGCCACAGCGGGAGAGAGGGATGACCCCATTGCTGCGCCTTCAGTCTGTCGGTAGAATTTGTTGTCGAATAGGAAATACGAGTTCTTTAGATAATGTCTTGCGAGATCCAGAACGTGGTCTTGAAAGTTATCCTTCTCTTTAATTAATTCTAAGGCCTCGTCTATTGGGACGCTGGGGTACAGCGATTTTACGTCAAAACTCGCGATGATATCGTCTTTGCCAACCGATGTGCTGTTGAGGATATGCGTGAACTCTTCTGAGTTTTTGATGTAGGAATCGGCTCTTTCTATAGCAGGTTGGCGAGATATTTTTCCAGTTATTGGAGCGGGGAGTTGAATGCACTGACGATAGGTCGTAGAGGTGCGTCTTCCTTATGTATTTTTGGTAGGCCGTAGAGTTTGGGGCATCTGCTAGACTTTTCTCTTGGGATGAGTTTTTTTCTGGTTTTCCGGATCTATGGGTGAATTTTTGATTTTGGTTTTCGTTGTTTTTTCCAAATATGTTGTGGGATTCTTGGCTGTTTGTTTGTAAGAAGCGTCACTCAGTAGATCTCTCATTTTCTTTATATAGTCTTCGGTGTTCAAAACAACGGTGACATTGCCTTTGTCTGCTGGTAGCACGGTGATATTTTTATTTTTGTTCAAGTTTTTTAGCGCCTGGAGTTCGGCTGTGCTGATGTTCTGAGTGTTCTGGCGATGTCTTGTCTGATATTTTCTGCTTCTTGTTCGCCGATGTTGTGTAGGACGGATTCCACGTTGGCAATTATTTCTTCTGATGGGATGTTCTTTGGTATCATTGCGAAATTGAAACCTTTATTGAAAAGTCCGTCCTCAATAAAGGTTTCAAATATTACCCGCGAACCGATCTCTCTCAGACAGTCACGCGACAGTAAGCACCGAAGATGCCAAATGAGATTTTGGCGAAACGTCTGCAAGCTTCCGACAGGGACCAACCCGACAACCGGATGTACTCCCAGAAAAAACCCTAGTTTAGTTAAAAAACCCTCCCAGTTAATTCCTAGTGCTTGTTTTAGGATCTGTAGTCACAGCTGCTCGTAAAATGTCGGCATCGAGAGACCGTGAAGTGTAAGAGACAGTCTAATCGTTAACTATCTTCGAGACTCATGCCTCTCCCGGAACTTTTTGAACCAAAGCTGAGGAGTGCGGATTGATACGGCACTCTCTCACTCTAATTCGTAAATATCACAACAGTTGCTTTGAAGCGTTTTTCTAAATAATATTTTAAAATCGTAGCTTATTTCACTCATTTTAATGTTCTTGGTAAAAACCGTCCACTGAATATTTCGAAGGCATGTTATTTGTTTGAGTAAAAGTTGTTGAGTTAAGCAAAAGTCGGATTAAATCTCGTCGAAGAGCTAAAAAAATCTTTTTGAATTTAGTCACATAATAAATATAATTAAATATTAATGTAAAATCTGAATATCTATGAACACTAAGATAGAGAGGCATCCTGGATAGTCAATTTTCCGAATTAATCATATAGTTCCTTGTTAGTGCTCCAACGATGTCATGAATTTATCTTTAAGGGTTTTTTTATTTTTCGTGAAAAATCATCACAGATTAAATTTTCACACCGAGAGTTCCAACTCAATAATCAAATCATTTAAATCAATAATTTAACTTTAAACGAATCCAATCTTGCATGCATCTCCTTCCAAAAATTATTTTATCAAACCCATCTTCTGGTTTATTGCGTGTCGAAAATTAGTTAGTCTACGAAAACAGATTATTGTCTAATTTAAATTAACATTTAAATTGAAAAAAAGGAAACCAAATAAGAGATAAAAAACCGGCCACTTTAAATTCCCCCTGCGAATTCGACGAGGTCGAAAATCGTTCCGCGAAGAACAATTTAAAGGGCAATAAAATGTTGGTTTTAAGTTCAGGAATGGATATTACAAACAAGATATAATTAAAATCTATAGATAAAATTGATAACAAAGATTAAGTTAGATAACTTTAACCTATGAAGTGAATGTACATTAGAATAGAGTTCAACAATTATAAGAATTTATAAACAAAAATTTTTCCACTCTAAAGAACTTTCCAATAAGAATCTGGTTTTCTTGTTTGCCTTTCTTCCTGATATTTTTTCTTGGAAGTAAACTGTCTTTCTTGCTGACATCTTGTCTTGAAAGCGAACTCCTGCTTCGCTTAACTGGCGCAATAATAATCTGCTCATTTCTGTTCCAGCATCTTTTTGTATGAGGACCTTGTTTAGATTTCAGCTTTACGACGTAGCTCTTCTTTTCGAAGCATCAAGAACAGGTGACAATTTTGTAACTATTGTTTTAAAATTGTCAACTCATTGGTCAATGTCAGTTCTAGTTTGGATCTCCGATTGTTGAGAAGTGGCACTTTGAAGTTCGGAGTCAGAAGTGACAGTTTAAGCTGAAGGTGTCATTTCTAGATGTCGAAAGTTTAAATTCGTCAATTCTGGCTGTTCAGCAGTTGAAGCTGTCGGTTGAAGCGATAGTTTTGACACTGATTGATGACTTTCTAATCACAAAAGACATTTCTATTAAAAGGTTGAATGCCAGTGTAACGAAAGCCAATATTCACTCGAGAAACGCAATTTAAATCAGAAGCAACAATCCCTTCGATCTCATATTCACTGATTCGTACGCCAGGGTTTGATCTCATCCATAAGTCACATGGATCATTATAATCAAATCTAAAAGGCTTCATAAAAATTCGCTCGAGTGGCTGCAGTTTGTGGGTCGTATGGAGTGCTTAAGATATGAATATATTTTTTTGGCAAATTCAATAACATCCAAGTCTTTATGACTGGCGTGTCCATCAAGAATTAACTGAACTGGTTCCTGTTCTGCAAGATTCGAATGTTTCGTGAAATAACGCATCTATTTCAAAAATAATTCGTTATTCATAATCATGAGTTTTTAATTAATTCTGGACCTTGGAAACATGAAGAATGGTGGTATTCCAACACTCATTGTAAAAAGCAGTGAGTTTTCCAACTTGTTTTTGGTTTTTAGAAGTTAAAACTTTAGCATATCTCTGGACAATACTGACGCCCATCTCACAGCAATTCCATATTTTATAAAGAGTGAATTTAAACCTTTGCATTAAACTCTCGAGACTTTCAGAGAACCGCTCTACCTGAGGTTTAATAAAACCTACAGCTCTAATTGAACTTGTTGATTCGGCAATCTGCAGTGATCGGTCGCTGTGTCTTTTCATAAAAGAATAATAATAGTTTTTCCTGGTAGACATCTTCTCATTATTAAATTGGTGATGTAACTTTAACTTTTCGGCAAGTTGGAAAGTGAGATGAGAAAATTCTTGTATGTTTAAAGGCATTGCCTAAGTCCTTAATATTTTCTGCCAACACTTCTTCATGTTTGGGCAAGAAAATTTTGTATTTTTTCCTTTATTTGGATTTTTCGCCACTATCTAAAACTCAAAAAATATCAGAAATACCTGTTCTTATTTAAAGAAAGAATCACTGCGTAAAAACAAAAAACCAAACGGAGACAAATTTCTCAGTGATTCTTTTTTGTAATAAATTTGCCTAACGAACAAAATTTTAAAGATATAAAAATGTTATAAAAAATTTTACAAACTTTTAACGTTAACGTTTCGGAGGGTACTCTCGCCCCGTTTTCAAAACTAAACTAAAAAATAAATTATATTAATTTGTAATATACAAAGTAACGAGTGAAAGTAAATATATTTTTTTGTATATGTCAACGATACTTACATTGACAACAATAGATTTTCATGACAGTGACATACTACAAAAATATATATATATATATATATATATATATATATATATATATATATATATATATATATATATATATATAGGTAATGTTTACTGTGTGATTGTTTATTGTACTGATTGTGTATTCAAATATTTAAATGTGTTTAATTGTATTTTTTAGAATGGGGAACCATATTGCATTTAAATCTACCGAAGGCATAGCAATACAGTTATTTTTATTTAAATTAATTATAGCGGTTTCTTTTAATCTTCTGTATTTGGTTACCGATTCTTTTAATACCGTTTTGGAATTATTCCAATTGATTTTATGACCTGGTTCCCATGCGTGTTGACAAATTCTAGATTAATTAAAATCGCCCTTTCTAAGAAGGTTTTTATGATGCTCTTTTCCTCTTTGCTTCCTCTTTTACCTTCCTTTTACCTTCCTCTTTTACTCTAACATCTAACGGTCTAGATATCTCACCTATATAGAATTTGCCACATTCGCAGGGAATTTTATAAACCACATTTTTGGTATTTTGTTGTATATTGTTTAGCTTGGTCTTTGTTAATAGAGATCTAAGAGTATTTTTTGTTTTAAATATCGTTCTTATATTGTATTTATTTCCTACTCTTTTAATTGTGTCAGAAATACCCCGGATATAAGGAATTGTGAGGTTAATTGTTTGAGAGTTATTATTATTGTTATTAATAACTTGTCTGTTTTGTCTAGTATCAAAATTTTTAAGCGATTTATTTATAAATTTTTTTGGGTAATTGTTATTTATTAAAATGTCTTTTATGTGATTAGTTTCTTTTTGTAGTGTATCACTCTCGGTACAAACAAGTTTTGCTCTGTCATATAAACTTTTAATTACTCCTAATTTGACCGATTTTGAGTGATTTCAAAAGAAATTGAGATACCCATCTGTGTTTGTCGGTTTTCTGTAAACTGTAGTTTTTAATGTGTTGTTTTGTTATATTATTAAAGTGTCGAGGAATGGCAATGTATTCTCCTTCTCCATCTCGAAAGTAAACTTAATTTTGGTTCTCGAGAATTTATATCTTGTAAAAAAATATTTAGATCGTCAATGCTATGTTGCCATATAGCAAAAATATCATCAACATAAGAGATTTAAGAGATTTATTTAATATGTCATTCTCGAGTTCCTCCATAAAGATATTACTCATCAAAGGAGAAAGAGAAAAACCCATTGCCATTTTCGATAGTGGTGAAAAACCCAAATAAAGGAAAAAAATATATGAACACGCCACAATCATTCAGACATGACTAAGAAAGTTTTGTAAAAACGACCCATATCTGGCTTAACAAAATAAAATATTAAGTTCGACCACAAACAAAAATGTACACATAAAGTTTAAATTTAAACATATATTCGATTAATTATATAATTAATCAATTTATTTCGAACTCATCTCAAAACTTCAGCAATCACCCGCAGAACTTAAATTGTGAATTGTACATTCACTAAGCACAACATAAATCTTTCTATCTAAGTACTAAGTAAGCCGATCGCGACAGGTCGCTGCCGAGCGACAAGTATATGTACTTGTGAGAGTGGATTATTTAAATAGCCATAACCGTCCCTGGTCCCTAAGATCATACAATCTCACGATATTGGATTATTTTTTGAGGAAAATTGAGTCTTGAGAACGCATTCTACCAAACGAAGCCAAGGGAATATAATATCATCATCTATTCTTCAAGATAAAATAAAAACCAACGGTTTATCATTAGTAGCTATCATTGGAATTCATTTTAAAGTTTCGGTACTCTTATTGGACAACCCTTTCTATAATTTTATATACGGGTTTGTCTCCTTTAAAATCTGTTCTGTTTTTGATGCATTTCGTAAGACAATTTTGCAGAGACGTTTTAAAATAACGTTCTTTCAGTTTCTTTGCAGAAAAGTATTTGCAAACAATAAGAAGAAATACGTATGATATAAATAACTTTACTGTTTTTCAAAATATTCTCCTTCTTTATCAATACACCTCTGTGTATATGTACTTGATTGACTTAGCACATCTACTTGCCAGACCATGGATTTCCATTCTCAAACTTATGAAAAGATCTTCGTCAGGATATCCGCGCTATTTTGAAAATTACTAAGGAACCTGAGCGTGTGCCTCTCCCAGAGAAGAAACGTGAAGCTTGTCATTATTACCCAAATCGACTGAGGCGTATGACCATCACATATTGTGTCAAGTTCGGGCATGCGATTTGCGGTGAGCACCTCTGCAACTATTGCACTGAGTATATAATATAATTGCACTATTATATAAACATATCGTTAATTTAGTCTTTAGAAAATAAGAGAAGAATTTTCAATTCTATGGAATTTTGTTTAGACAAATGTTTGATATCAATTTCATTGTTTTTTAAAACACATCGTATAATTTACGATATATTAATATTTACGTGTGTCAAAAACATATTAGTGTTATAGAGTTAAAAAGGAAATCCCGAAGTATCTAGGGGATCTTTTTATTTGAGTGGGATGTTTAATACACGTTCGTCCGAAATATCTATCAATCTACCTAACCTTCATTTGGTAGTCGGTAAATACGACACCAAGGACTTTTTTAACAAGCTCTTTACGAGAAACAAATAAACAATAAACAATAAATTACTTATGAAATATGAAATGAGAAAGAGTAAAGTCCCTATAATATTTTTTTTATCTGTTCTTCGGTTTGCAGGATGATTTTCCCTCGCAATAAGTAGCGTTTAGTCAAAACACGAATTCGTTTTTTTTTACGATGGTAAAATATTTCTCAAGACTCTTGAAAATTATATGTCAATCTGGTTGAAATTCGTGGTGCGGTACCAGAAATGAAGCTACTAAATCCTCATCGCCATCTATCGGAAAGGTATTTGACTTCTCACTCATACCTCGTATATAATTAATTATCGAATATAAATTGCTGCACACTCAACCTTTCTAAAATGATTGGTTAACACTTAACTTTCTCGCCAGAATGTAACTAAAAATCAATAAACTTAACATCAAACTGGTTTTTATGATCTAAACAAATCCGATATTTGTAATTGATATCAATAATCCTGCTGTTAGATTAATTTCTACTCTCTTAGATTGTATCTCTTGGAGCAATTAATTGATTGAATGCGATTTAGTATTCATTCCTGCATATTAACCATTAATAACTCGACTTAATAAGTGGTACTATTTTTTTGCAACATAGAATAAGAAATATTAATAAGCCCACAGAACATTTCCTGTTGTTTAAACATTTGGATTATTTAAAAAGCACGCTAAACAGAATCATGAAATAAGTGCAATGAAGCATGAAATAAAATTACATGCTAAAATAAAATCATTAAAAAAATTACTCCCAATCGGAATAACTTTCTTTAAACACTAATTCTTATAAACCCAATCAGATCATCTCAGGGAATGAGATCAAGTTAATAGTTCAACAAACACTTTTGTATATTTAGAATTGCCATCAATAAAAGACTACCCCACTCATCATTGAAACGGCATCAGGGTCATCAGCAAAATGACGCACATTCTCGCACAAAACTTTCCGCACTGTGCAAAATTTCTTGCGCCGGCGCCCAGTCTAGCTGAAACGTGAATCTAGCTGGGCCAAAGTGCTGCGCCGCCCACGGCTCCAGTACGTCGCGGAGGACACGCTGTTGGTAGCTGGCAGCATTGATTTTGACGTTCCGCTCGATGAAGACCAGTGGCGTCTTTCCGGTAGCGCAGATCCCGGCCCAGACCATGACGGAAGCCGGATAATGGCTGCGGCCGAAGGTTTTTGCAGCCGCGGTCTTCTGATGACCTTTCCTGAGCAGTTGACTGCGATTCTGACGGTTGTGGAGCGGCTCGACGGTAAAGACAGGCACACACTTTCGACAGGCGAGCACCACCAAGCAGACGAAGCATCCGACGAGATTTCTCTAGTCGTTTCACCTTCATCGCATCGTAGAGGAAATTGACGCGAGCGATCTTGCAGCTGCGCAGTCCCAGCTTCCTTCTGACGATGTGACGGATGCTTTTCTCATCAACGCCGAGCTCTTTCGCCATCTTCCGCATCTGGACGTTCTCCGGAGTGGTCGCGGTGGTTGGACGACCGCTTCGAGGACGGTCCGCAGTTCCGCCGTTCTCCCCATAACGCTTCACGGCATCGTAGACGGTTTGCTTCTTGTAACCAGTCGTGCGAAAAATGTCAGCCGTCTTCATTCGTTGTTTGTGCAATTCGACCACAGTGACACGCTGATTTTCACGAGACATAACTTCAACGTAACTGAAAGTAAATAAATAATTAACGACACATTCTGGACCAAAATTAAACAAGGAATTCAATAAAACCATCAGAAATGACAAATAACTTAATTAACTAAACCAAAAATGCATAAACAAAAAAGTACGGGAACTTTTTTCGCACCCTATATATATATATATATATATATATATATATATATATATATATATATATATATATATATATATATATATATACGTAAATTATACATAATTCGTTGCAGTTCGACTGAATATTTAATAAATAAATGTTAAAGGCGGTTCAAATTTGGAGAGTTAAATGGAAGATCTAATAAAAGTACCCGATGTATTATAATCAAATTAATTTACATAAAAAGCAATTATTTTTATTTTTATTTAAAAATAAATCCATGTGTGGAAGCTATTCATTTATTCAAAGCTGTAAATCCATTTCTCCTCACAACAAACAAGGTAATATGCAAATATGTACGTATCTTAAAAACCAGATTCATTCTGGTACCAGTAATATCATTATTTCCACATATTTCTTAACAAAACAAACACTAAACCAACCACGTATAGCAACAATAAACAGAAAAGAAACTAGTTCTCGTTAAAACAAATTCTAAAGACCCACAGTTGTATATACCTAAGACGATTCTCGGAAAGCTCTACAATGTCCTAAGTACATATACACGACATCTTTAAACTTGTTATATTGTTGTTCAGCTTGTTTTTTTTTTCTTTCAAAATGGCTTTTATGTCTTTACTGGGAAAATAATAATGCCTCATTAATATGTAGTAAATGTGTGCTGAGAACGAACGTAGTGAAATATTTGGTTAATTTATTTAAATTGTTATTGTAATGTTACAATTTAAAAGTTTATCGAGTGAAAAAAGGAAAAAGTTAAGATCTGGAATATCTTGGCGGGTATATAACTGATGTGGAATGTGAAGAATTGCATTGAAGCTCTCGTGAGTCATTCAATATTCATCAATAACGAGTAAAATTGTATATAAATTATTATATAAGTGGATACATCAGAATTATTGCTTTTTATAGCGAGAAAAAAATATCGGACAGGATGTGGATAATAATTTCTGCATATTTAATAACAAAATTATACATGAATTACTACAAGCAGTATAAAACATCACTCTGGAGGTATTTGAATTGGATTTCTTTTAGCCTGTTTTATTTTTATTGACACAGTTAAGAGATATTATTATAAAAAATAAGGGTGTTCAAAACACTATACAATGTTCTCAAATAAGAGCTATATATTGGGATTTTTTTTTTATTTTAAATATTGTTTCATGGTATTTTTATTTAAAAATAATTTCAAATTATATTCTGGAACACCAATTTTTAATCACTCTGCCACATAAATCGGCATTTATTTCACCAATGACAAGAATAATCTTGGTTTTAAGATCATTGAGTGTTTGTGGTTTATTAATACCAGAGAAAAAATCCAATGGCGTTATATCGCATGATCGTGGTGGCCAGATAACATCGGCATTTCTTGAGATTACACGATTAATGAGGTTTTCTCTCAATAAATTCATTGTGTCACGAGATGTATGACATGTCGTCCAGGTCAAAATCATAGAATTCACGCCAGAAAAAATCAGTAATCAAGTTTCTGTAGAGTTCTCCATTGACAGTAATGACATTTCCATTTTCGTTTTCAAATAAATACGGTTCAGTTACACCTCCAGACCATAACCCACACCAAAAAGATATAAAGATGTTTCAAGAATAACATGTGGGTTTTCTTCACTCCAGATACGACAATCTTGCTTATTCACGAAGCCATTTAACCAAAAAATGAGCTTCATCGCTGAGGATGATCTTTTTATGAAATAATGGATCCGTTTCAAGTTGCTCTAAAACCTAATCTGTAAAATTTAACTATTGAAATGCAAATCTTTATGAAGATTATTCCATGTAGTGTCGTAAGAAAGTCCAAGTTCTTGAGAAGGACGTGTAATTGATTGTTCCGGATGTTCATTCTGACTTTGATTCACATCATTGATGTTTTCAGCAACACGTTTAAGTTTTTGACGGGTTGGATTCTCAGCATCACAAGCACTACCATTTGGTTCGAATTTTTGAATTAAATTAGGAACAGTAAGCTCTGTAGGTCAAGAAATCAAGCCTGGAAAATGAAAGTACGAGAACCTTATATAAGAATAGACTAGATGGAAGATTAATAAAGGTTCCCGGGAATAGTTCAACTGAATCTCTACTTAAAAATGTAACAGAAGGAATACACCAAGCAGCCAAAGAATCCCTAGGAATTAAACAAACATATCCCAAAGCTAGGAAGTACTGGTGGAACGATCAACTACAACAAATGAAGAACAAAAAACAAAAGCTCCATGAAAAATGGATGAGTTCAAAGAGGCAAGAAGACAGACAGAAATACAAAGAAGCTACATCGATATTCAAACAGGCTGTGGTTCAAGCAAAGAATCAAATTTGGGAAAATAAATGCCAAGAATTAGATGGATATATAGGTGGGCGCAAATCTAGTGAATCATGGAGATTTATAAAGAATCTAAGGTCACAAACGAGAAATGAAATAAATATAAACCCAATTACAGCCCAACAATGGGAGGAGCACTATAAGTCACTTCTGACAGAGCAAAGAACAGAATATATGAACAAGTCTCCCAAGAAAATCCGAATTGTTGGAGAACCCATAGCTCTTGATCTGGACAGGACAAAGAAAGCCATATACTTATTAAAAAATGGTCGGGCCGCAGGCCCGGAAGGTATCCCTGCAGAACTAATAAAAAATGGAACGGAACAACTTTTTAAGATCCTGACAGAAATTTTCAACCGATGTTTAAATGGGGAACCAGTTCCACAATGCTGGAAAGAAGGCTGGTTTACATCTATACATAAAAAGGGCAACAAAAAGAACTGCAACAACTATCGAGGTATAACGGTGACGAGTACATTAAGTCGACTTTATGGAAAAATATTAAAGGATCTCATATGTGAAGAATATAATCCCTACGAATCTGAAGAACAAAACGGCTTTAGGGCAGGTAGATCAACAATAGACAATATTTTCTGCCTAACACAAATTATTGAAAAGAAGACAATGCGGTCACAAGATGTACACCTACTTCTAGTAGATCTAACAAAAGCATACGATACGGTCCCTATTGTGAAACTATGGGAAGTCCTAGAGAAATCTAATATTAATGTGACTATTACAAATGCCATTAAGGAATTCTATAGAAACACAACATCTAGAATAAAAAAGGGTAATAAACTTTCAAAAGGCTTCAACGTAACTAAAGGCTTACGCCAGGGATGTTCTTTGTCACCTACCCTATTTAATATATACATCGATGAAGCGCTGAGGTTATGGAAACGGAAGTGTAATGGCATGGGAATAACAATAGAGGATACAACTCTATATATATTACACTACGCTGATGATCAGGTGGTGATCGCCCAGGATAAGGAAGACCTGGAATATATGGCGCGGAAACTATTCGAAGAATACAGGAGATGGGGATTGCAAATTAACACAGAGAAGACACAATATTTGAACATTGGACAAGAACAACTACCAGGAGATCTGATTCTGAACAACGAATATATCAAGTGCTGCGAGGAATACGTATATCTGAGCTCAAGACTCAACAAGACTGGCCGAAACAACGAAACAATAAAAGACAGAATAACAAAGGGAAAGAAGGTTATCGGAGCATTGAACTCAATATTATGGCAAAAAAATATTAGAGCACAGACAAAAAAGAAAATTTATAACTCTATATTACAACCCACACTGATTTATGGCTCGGAAGTATGGCAGCTGACAAACAAGCAAAAAAACAGCCTACTTGCAGTGGAAATGGATTTCTGGAGAAGATCGGCAGGTAAATCTAGACTTGAACATGTTAGAAATGAGGACGTCAGAAATTTAATGAGGGTAGAACACACAATAATTGATGACATCGAAAGGAAACAACTGGGCTGGTATGGACATGTGAGGCGAATGCCAAGGGAAAGACTACCTAAAAGGATTCTGGAGTGGATGCCTACGGAAAGGAGGAAAAGAGGAAGACCGCCCATAACATGGTTGCATGGAATAACAAAAGCTATGTCGGCAAGGAATCTCTCGGAGGATGACTGGGAGGATAGAAATAACTGGCGATTAGGAACCCAAAGGCGGATAGCGCTATAAACGGGATATATGATGAAGCTCTGTAGGTTGATTATGTTGACCAATAAATTTCACGTACGACACAAAAAGAAACTCGAATAGATTCATTATTTTTGTAATAAATTTGAACAATTTATATTCGCTGTGCAACTCATAATGATTTGCCAAACAGTACGAAGACCAAATGATAATTTTGGCGGGAAAAAAGGCTGTTATGACGTTTTACAAAAAATATATAGTATTAATTTAATAACCCTTTACTAATATGACCAAGAAGTAAGCTGGCCTTAGATAAAACACAAATTATTTATTTATTTATCCAAATTTATGTTGTTTTCTTCAAAGTAATCCCTCCTCACTCAAATGCACTTATTTCAACGTTTTGAACTCGAAACGGTGTCCACGAAGTGTTTTCTTTAATTAAGAGAACAGAAAAAAGCCACACAGTCACTATGATGCCTGCCGAATGGTGTTTTTTTTATTTTTAGTGAAAATTTGACGAATAATTACTATGTGATTATTGATTCACGTGAAAAATCTTCCTGAACGACATTCATTTTCAATTGATTTTCTTCCTTCACTAAAGTCCTTGTATCATCTGTAAATAGTTTTCTTTATTGGCAGTTTCGTTTTTTAGATAAAATTTAACGCGCTAATAAAACTCGCCCATAATTTTTTTAACAAATACAAAAGACGCTATAATTTTTAACTATAACAAGCGAGATGATATGAAATTTCTATCAGATAGCAAGGGCAATCATATCATGTTAAAAATCATATGGTTCTTAAGACATGGCGACTTTTTAAAACAAACGACATTTCGCTTTTTGATCATAACACTATTTCAAATTTTTCACCAAACTATTATACTATCGAAAAATTAGAAAAAGGAAAGCAAAACTTTAGAATTCGAAGATATTCGACTAATATTTGATACAAAAAAATATTAATGGATACGTTAGTAAAGGGTGATGTTTGTAGTGGGCCCGAACTTCCGATAGTGGTCGCTGTCTAACGAAGCGGGTGTTTTCCAACGTGATAGGGACGCCTGTCCCCTGAAGGGGACAGACGGTACCCCTCTTGGTCTATGCTTATTAATTAATTAATTATTAATTGAACAATATTAAGGCAAACATTTATCGAAGAGATCGGACCTTGAACGAGGTAATCTTAAAAGAAAAATTTGCTTCTTCTTGTTGTGCTACTTTCTTTATTTATTAAAGACAAATAATATTGCTATGCGAATCTTCGATTGGTACTGTCAAAAAAACAAAAAAAGGTTGAGGGCGGATCCCACAAGATGAACCGTGGTCCGGGAAGTACCAATAACCTTCCCATCCTCGTCAGTAAACAATATCTTTTTTATTAACATGGGGCCTCCGTTTTTTTTTATATAGTAGATTTTGACAAAATTCTGATCTAGCCGGCAAATCTTGTGGCAATAAATTTTGAACAGGCAAAAAAAAAATGGTAGGGAAACAATTTTTCTTTATGGATAACTCTTGAAACGGTAGATTTGCTACGTGCCTCGAAACGCGTAGTGCTTAGTTCAGGATTTTCCGCGATACTAACGAAAATATCCTTTTCTTAAGTAATGCCCGAATGATTGTGGCGTGTTCATATTAACAGTTAAATAAGAACAGGTATTTTTGATATTTTTTGAGTTTTAGACAGTGGCGAAATACCCAAATAAAGGAAAAAAATCCTTTTCTTGTTCTACCGTTATAAGTTTCGGTCGTCCGACAGGATTGTTGTAATTAAACGTACCTGTTTCACCTAACTGACTGAAAATTCATTGAAAGTTTGTCGATTTGGGATGACTATGGTTGGGTAGAGCTCTTCATACCTTCTAACTACAGCGCGACTATTTTAATTTACTTATGCATAAACGCAGATCATATTCCTTAAATCACGGTTAGGAAACTGATTAAGTCATTTTTTACAAATTATTTAATAGCAACCGAAAATTGGAGAAACTTATTTCCACGTAGGTTTAATAGAAGAGCTGGAAAACAATGACAGTTGCCATCGAGACAAAATAATTTGTACATAATATTCAAGGCACACTATGAATTGCATATTTTTCAGCCATCGACAAGATATGCAATGGAATATTCGAGCAGAAATATCTCACAAAAAGCGTGACATATCGATATTGACCAAGGATACCTTTTTAACGTAGAAATTATGACTCTTCTTTACTTTGAACTCAAAATATTCCCAGCTTTATAGGGTAAAAATATAGGCGACTTAATTCCTCACAAAGTAAATAGCAAGCGCTCTCTAGGAACTAGGCTCAAACTAGTACCAAATTCGGATTTGTCTCCTGTAAAAATCCAATTAACTCACGAATTGGAAATTGATTTCATAGACCACCCACCGTATTCACCGGATCTGACCCCTAGCGACTTTTTTCTTTTTCCTAGGCTCAAAATTTCGTTTGTAGGACATAGATTTTCATTGAATGAGGAGACAATCAAATTCGTAAACGAAAATTTGACAGAATAAGATGCCAACTACTATTCAGATGGATTAAAGAGATAGAAGCATGACTGAGAAAAATGTATAAAATTACAAGGAGATTATGTTGAGAAATAATACTGAACTTGACAAAAAATACTGGGCTGGAAACTATTCAGACTACCCTCATAATGAACACACAAGTTCCAAACACCCAAGAAGAATTATTGGACTGTATTCAGCAGATTGCCCAACAATTATGAGAAACCAAGCCTCACTTGGTTGTTAAAACCAGTTGTTAAAACTGTCACTTCTAAACTTGAAGGGATTTACCACTAAACACCAAAACACTTTTTTTAACTGTTCGACGCACGTTTCGCTAACCTTGTTAGCATCATCAGGAGATGATTTAATGATTAATGTAGATTAATGTAGTAGCATCTAGATTAATGTAGATTAAATCATCTCCTGATGATGCTAACATGGTTAGCGAAACGTGCGTCGAGCAGTTCAAGAAAGTGTTTTGGTATTTAGTGGTAAATCTCTTCAAGTTTAGTGTTTCACACCAAAGGTTCCAATAGAAGAATTGAACTGTCACTTCATCTTTTAGTATACTAGCTCAAGTTCGTGTTCATCAAAGAGGAGGGTATTCGTGAAATAAGATAATATTTATTTGGTTTATGGAAATATGGGTATATGGAAATCTGATTATTTACTGTTTATAACTTTATGGACCTGTCACTTAGGAAACAATATTTATATAATATCATTATATTAAAGTATTTGGTAATAAAATAATCATTCAATTACAATATAAGTGAACTTAAATTACTGAATAATTCTGTATTCGTTAATGTAATTGAGAGTTCCTGTTAAGCTCATAAACAAGCATTAGAACAATTATTATTAATGGCTTTATATAAAATAATCTTACTAATCAATATAGTAAATCAAACGCTAGTCCTTGTTTCGAATGTTTTCTATTCAAAACGTGTTTAACTTCCTCAAACTTTATTATACAATCAACGTTAACTACATAATAACAGGTTAGCTTAAATGGGGACGACCAAAAAAACAGGCAAACAAAACAAAAAGTCGGTGTCATTGCACGATCTTTATTTTTCATTCGTCATTAATAATGGTGTCCCAAAAATAGCTTTTCATCAAGAAACCCAACCTCTGACCGCATTCAAAAACAACTAAACAAGGTAAAGAAAAAAAAATCTACCCGAGTCGTTATTCGATTTAAAAAAAAAATGCTTTTAACCAGAGGGTCATTATCTTATGAAAAAAACAACGAAAACATCTTTCTTTACAATAAAGCCTTACACATACACATATACACACACACTTTAATTTACCAGCAGACTTCTTTTTCTCCTCTCGATGACCTTGAATGTACAGGAATCCGGTTCTACTGGAAACATGGCCGGGATGCTGTTGTAATACAAAAGGGCGCAGGGCCGTAGTTAAATACATTCGAAATAGTAAAAAGAGCTTGTAAAAAACCTACTTCAATTATTATTACGTTAAACATTTAAACAAAAAACACCAAACAATATTTTATTATAGATATAGATATAATTATTAAAATAATATATCATTATATATTTATAAATTAATATTAAATAATAAAATTTAATCTTAATTATTTCACGGCAACTTGCTTATAACTCCTACCAAACTGCGCTTCATTAAACACGTGATCAACATTTTAACCTCTCTGATTGTGATTAAACATCATAACCTGGCGTTAGCGAATCATTTTTACAATTTAAATTTTAATAACAATTAATAAAAACAACTCTAAATTAAATACAAATTTCTAAGTAGGGTAAAACGGGGCTAGTTGAACGTAGGGGCAAGTTGTGCAATAGATATATCTCGAACACTAAGCAACCTACAACAAAAGTGTAAATGGCCAAAAGAAAGGGTTATGGGGACTACGTAGGGCGACTGTCAGTTGCGGTCCGATGCCGAACCCCCCCCCCCCACCGAAATAAGCCAAATATTACCTAATATTATACCGAAAAAATACGAGGAGTGAAGAGAGTTAAATTGTTACATTTGAATTGAATATATATCCACACATATATATCCGACATATAAATATCCGAATCCGAAAAAATCCGAATATATATCGGACATATAAATATGTCGTAATTTTTCCGATGAATATATAGATATTAAATTTCATGTAAGTATATTTTTGTTGTTTTATTTACTTCAAACTAATCAAAAATGAAACTGATTCTGGCAAACTGTTTTCGATCGCAAGGTAAAAATCAAAGTAAACGTTCAATATAATATATATATATATATATATATATATATATATATATATATATATATATATATATATATATATATATATATATATATATATATATATATATATATATATGTAGTGTTAGATTTTCTTGGACTGCGTCCAATGAGACAGCGGTAGTTGAGTGTCATCAAACACCCAACCGTTGGGTTCCACAATCTCATGTGGAACACACAACAACCTGCGTCTCCGCCTAAATGAACACCTTTGTTGGTTGCTTGACCGGGAAGGAGCCCCACCTATCCCTTCAACTAGATGACATATGTTTCGTCTCTCGAGGTTCAGACTCTTCAGCATGAGAGGGACCATATCCACCTATATCATCTCCATTTTTTAAATATGTTTAAGTTTATTTCATTCACACAGACATATCAATTTTTTCATATGATCAAAAACGGTCGATTTTCCTGTTAACTTTCATTCAGTTCATGTGGAACCCATTTTTCCATCTTCTCAATCATTATCATGGCTTTCAAACGTATATAGGGGGCTTCTCGTGTTTAATTGATCACATTTAATTGATCCGTGAGTTGTTGTTGCGTTTGAGTGCCATCCTCATCCAACAATACTTGCAATTCGCTGTCTTCAAACTTTTTCGGTGGTCTTCCACGAGTAATAACCCCAAATCAACGGTTATCGCTTACCTAGCGCTGACTAAGGCTTTATTATAGTATATAAGTAAAGAATTGTAATATTAAAGTTAATCAGTATTATAGCGTCAAAGTTGCATTGCTGTTCATAATATTGTATCATTAATTAAGTGCTCTTATTGTAAAATAAAGTTTTTTAAAAGCAAAGTTGTCGGTCTTCACATTTAGCTGGCGCTGCAAACATAATAGTATCATTCTGTTCTTTATCGGTTTACCGTTGTGCAGCAGTAATTCTCAAGTATTAAGGCAGTACCGAAAAAGGTGCGAATTCGATATCAGCTGTCGTCTACCGTGAGATCAGAGAGGCTGAGGTCCAGTTCTTGCCTACCCCAGAAGACCAGCAATTCAGACAGCCTTTCAGCCAAGCTTTTAGGGGAAACCCTTTGGTTGTAGAATTAGTCAGTATAAGTTTTATGGATCCTTCATTGATTATATTCTTATATAGTGATATATTTATGGTAAAAACAGAAAAGAGATAAATCAGTTCCAATGAAGCTACTACAAAAACTTGTCGATGAGGACATCGAAAAAGCTAAGGGTGGAGGAGTAATAACCCCAAACTGACGGTTATCGCTTACCTAGCGCTGAGTAAGTTCATCAATATTATAGTGTCAAAGTTGCATTGTTGTTCATAATATTGTTTCAATAGTTAAGTACCCTTATTGTGAAATCAAGTTTTTTAAAAGCAAAGTTGTCGTTCTTCACATTTAACTCACGTTCTTCATTTCTCACGTCAAAATCGTCACTTATGAATTTTGTAAACCACTCTGTGTAAAGTACTGTGATTTGCCAAGAGCATGCTCACAGAGGCTTCGACAAGCTCTCGATGCGCTGTTATATGAAACTTGTATTGTTGTGAGTTGAAAATCTTTGACAGATGTCAACAAGGAAATGGCGCCAATGATGCGGTTTGATGGAAACTACATTGACAGCTAGGACCATCTATGGGTTCATTCCGGTTATATATTTACATATCTGATATTCTCATGAGGATGTTCGGGATCTGTTACGTGACCGGTCTGTGAGTGCGGTTAGAAGATATTTGTAGATCAGGACTTATTATTCGTTGAATTATTTTTTAAGGAAACATATGAAAATGGCGTTTTAAAGGTAGTCAGTTGCTCTTCCGGTGAGAGTATATTGCCGCTCGAATATCTCACTCTGTAATTCGCGATATTTGCTAGCAGTTGACAGATGTCAAAATCAATTTTTTGACATGTTTATAGGTGGATGGTGAAAAGAAAAAAATCTGACCACCTAAAAAATTAACGAATTGAACGTTCAGCTTCTTACTTGTCCAGCTCCAACTCCAACCCAGCTCGTTCAGATTACTACTTTATCCGGTGCACGCCTTACTTTTTGCAAGGAAAGACATTCATGACTGAAGAAGAGGTAAAAATGATAAAAACGCGTCGAATTTTTCCCCTCCAAGGACTGAAAAATGGGTTTGAGATAACTGAAATCAACCACCTATATTTTGAGAAATAACCTCTAGGTATAACATGTTTAAAACAGTGAATAACTCAAAAAGAACCTCAAAAACGGAAACATGTTCTTTCCACTATAGTAATTGCATCTCGATAATATTAAACCACTCTGTAAATGACTTGTAAAATAACTCTCTCACGTTACCATTTATACTAAACGTAAAAGTCGCTGTATCTTTCTTATGAGAAACAAATGACTAATCGGCTTTAGTTGGCGATTAAGTCATTCTACCAGGTAAAAATGCTGCGATTATAACTTGTTCAAGATCGAAAACAGAAAAATTATGTCGCTAAGCTCTGTAAAATATCATTATTAATTATGAATGATTCGTCATTCTTTCTGCATTAAAGTCAATTAAAATACAACGAATTTATTCAGTTGGCAGTTCAATTGAACGAATCTCGGCTAATGCCGAATATTGTGTTTAATGAAAACAATAATCTGTCATTGTCACGTATGATTAAAATGGCATAATTTTTTGAATAATAAAGTACCGAATTTATTAACGATTCGTGTTAATAAAATGAAGTACTGAACTAACATACGGGCACAAACAGTTTGTGTAGTTATTCATTTGAATAATTAAATCCAAAATTAATATTTCGTATGGCAATCAACTGTAATATTAATCGCATAATTTGTAATGTATATTAAAAAAATAGATTAAATTAATTAAAGTTGCCAACAAGAGTGTAAGAAGTTTTAAATGAAGTATAATGATAACTGCAAGTGATAATACCATAATTTTTATTTTATCTTGGAGAACAATTATACTATATTTAACTGAGGTAGCCGATGCTTGATGGAAATTCATTTTAAATAAAAAACCAAGATTAATATCTAAATTTCCAATATATTTAAAACTTGTAAGTATGACAATTGTTTCGACACACATTGTCTTTTTCAAATACACACTAAATTAAACTTACAGTAAGAAAAGCAGTTACTATCTAAACTAATCTAATAAAACCATAAATAAATGATAATAATGATAGTGGGAGTCCCGCGTCTCAATGAAAAAGACACTGTGTGTCGACAATTGTCATACCTACAAGTTTTAAATTTAATGGAAATTTAGATATTAATCTTGGTTTTTTATTTACAATTATACTAGTTTACAATTTTAACTTTTTTTATATACCTTGAAAGAAATATATATAAATATGTTAACGTACCTTCCATAAAACTAAAAGTGCTAGCAGAAATAATCTATCACGGGTTATGTAAAGAAATTTCCCTTATCAATCAGAAGAATGCAGACTGTGATATACCAAACAGTTCTTTCATCAATATCAGGAATTGGGGGGGTTCAAACCGCTCCAAACTATAAAAAACGATCCAAAAACTATAAAAAGAAGGAAAAAATTAGCAATTTTATGGTACTATATATAGTTTCGTTTAACACAATTTTAAAACAATTTAAATTTTCGTTTAAAACAATGTTACATTTTCAAGCACTACTTTAATACTATGGTTTTACGTCTGTTTATCTTATCTACCTAATTTTAAATATATGTTCGGTATCTATGAAATGGTTTGCAAAATTAGAAGTTTGTTTCTTTAGTAGATATGCAGACTTCTGTTCATTGAATCTAGTCTGAAAATTTCGGACCGTTTGTCGCACATGTTTTAACTTTGGCATACACTTCGGTCTCGTTTTTCATGGTGTGCGCATCGTGTAAAACGAGACGAGAGTCAGTCGCCGTGAAATCCACGTGCATCTTTCAATATCGTAATATTTTTGTTTTGTTCGGACGGGTTTTATCGAGAGAAAGTAGTGACGAAAGTCAGTGAAGTATATTTTGGTAGCCCGTCTACAATAAGTATATAGTCGGTAGCCTAGAAATGGCCTAAGAGCCAGACAACCTCTGGGTCGCTAACAAATTGAGCTGGCAATTGTCTCGCAGCAAAGCCAAATGGTCAACTTCAGGTGACCTCAAGCAAGCAACTTTGGCATTAAAAAGTAATGGACTGGTTAACTGGGGGGTTTTAAACACTATTTGCAAATTATGTTTCCTCAAATAGCGAGCTATTTCTTCTGAAATTAGGCCGAAATATGTAATCTTACAGTATTTTTTATAATTTGTTTGTTTTGTTTTTGGGTACACTTGATGAATTAATAATTGTTTCCGTTTTTTATTTATTAAATAACTAATATTTTTTTCATTGCAGTTCTATTTTTCGATTATTTTTGGATAATGAAATTGTGAAATCTCAGTGGATCATAGACTTATATGCTGCATATTTATGTGTAATGGGGTGGATTGATTATTTTGTAATTGTTATATCTGAGTATGTGGGTTTTCTATAGATATTAAATTCTAGTTTGTTATTTTGTTTGAACATTGAAAGGTGCAGAATATTTATAGTTTGATTTTGTTCTCTTTTAAAGTGTAAATCTTATTTTTGGATGGATTATATTTAAATGTTTTAATGTTTTTAACATCTTTTTCATATCCAAATGGCTTGTTAAAAAATTCTGCACCCATTCAGTTGGATGCTCACAGTCTCAACAATCTCATGCATTTTCACTCTCCGATCGTTTATTACGATATCGTGGATGTTTTCAATAATTTCAAGTCATCTCCATCAAAAATGCTTGTACTGCCCCGTTGGAATTCAACTGTCTAATATTTTATGGTTGATAACGAAGGGCCAGAGTTCCCATAAACTTCGATTTTAATTTCATCATTTGTTTTCTTTTTCAAAAATAAGTATTTTATTTCTGCTCGATATTCAGTTGTTGTATTCAACAATTCCATTGTAAAATAACAAAAGTTGTTCTATTTAAATGACTACCGTTCACAAATTAAACCACGCAACGACTTGACAGTTTGACAGTATTGCTGTGAAAAGTTATATTTATGAAAAATATCACGTTTTAAATACTAGCAGCGTCATCTCTGGTCTAGCCCAGGTACTTATCATACAACCCTCGTATCATTGTACCTCTTTTAAAAGTTCTGGCACTCTTACTGAACAACCTTTTATAAATGTTGTCCAATTCAATTTTCTTTTCATATTTGCTTTTGTCTAACGTGTGAATTTCGAGAAAAATATAGTTGGAATGAAAAAGGGAGCAAGTGAGAAAGAGGAATAAAGTGAGAAAAAGAGAGGAAGAGAGTGTGAAAGATAAGAGAAGAATCAAGATTTAAGAGTGAGTGTGGACTGGGAACGTTGGGAAGAGAGTTAAGGGAAGATAAACAGGGGTTAAGTTAGGGGAAGAGAGACAGAGAGGGGAGTGGAGTTGTGGAAGAAAGACGCGAGGGAGAGAAAAAGCAATAATGAAACTAATACGAATATGAAACGAATAAATTCACTAATAATTTGAAACAATTTTTTTAAAATTATGTCAAACAAATGAGAGCAAATAGGTACAGTGCAACTTTATGTAATTTTTAACACATTTTCCATAAATGTTGCCAACATATCTGGTGTTATTGTAGCGTCTGTAGACATAGGCCTTGAACAATTTGAATTTTATAAGGAAACATGTGTAACTCAATTCTTAAAATTTGGTGCATATGGCAACATATGTGAAGTTTCAAATTTGGCAACATTTGGCAACATATGTGAAGTTTCAAATCGATTTGTCAATTCATTCGCACAAAAACAGCAGCTTAATGTAAACCGATCAGTGTAATTTTATAAAATTGAAAATATTGAAAATCGTGCAGTAATTAAATTCTTTGTAAAAAAAGGTTTAAAGGCAATGAAAATTCAAATATATTAGGGGTCTGCTCCTTCAAAAACAATGGTTTGTAATAGGGCAGGTGAGATTCAACGTGCTCGTGAAAGCCTGGATGATGATCCTCATTCTGGAGGTCCAATAAGGCAACTACTGAACAAATAATTAATTCAACCCATAATATGGTTATTGAAAGACAATAACAAGGTTATCAACAGAAAATTGACTTTGAGAGAAATTGTTAACGCCATGGATATATCAACTGAACTGTTTTTCAATTTTATAAAAAAGGAATTGGGCTTGAGAAAGCTAGCTATGTACGAGATGGGTGCCGTATTTGTTAAATTCTAATCAAAAACTTTCTAACCAACATTTAGATCTTTTTCGAAAGAATAAAATCGATTTTAAACGTCGTTTTGTAACTATGGATGAGATTTGATTATACCAGTAGGTTCCTGAACTGCGACAACAAATCGCAGAATGTACTGAGCGCGGGTGTTCAGTTCCGAAGTAACTAAAATGGTCAAAATCGACCAAAAAGGTTATGCCGTCAATTTTTGGGATGCAAAAGGCATTGTTAATTAATTACCTTCAAACTGGTAAAATAATAACAGAACAGTATTACTCAAACCTTTTGGATGAATTGGATACAAAATTTTGTGAAAAAAGACCTGGTTTAGCGATGAAAAAAATCAGTTTTCATGAAAACAATACGCCCGCTCACAGAGGTGTTCTTGCAATGACCAAATTAAAGAGTTATACTACGAATTGTTGGAGAATCCACCACATCTGGCCTCCTCTGACTTTCATCTGTTTCCAAACCTCAAAAAATTCCTACGTGGCAAGCATTTTTCATCAAATGAAAAAGTTATATCAGCCGCAGATGAGTAATTTAAAGGACTTCCAGAAAATCACTTTCGATGTGGAATAAATGAATTGGAGAACCGCTGGAAAAAATGTATTGAGCTTAAGGGAGAATATAGGGAAGGAATAATGTTTTTAATGTTTTATTCAACTATAATCTTGTTACATCCTTTCCGCTGCGCGAACTTTTCAATTAGCCTAGTATAAGAATTTTATTGTGTTCTTTGAGCAAGTAAAACTTGCATGTCTGCACTATTCAACACTCAAACCCAAACTGTCACAAATATTTTAAAAAAGGAAAAAAACAATTTTTAACTTTGTTATCCATCACTTTTATTTTTAAACAAAATTTGTGTGACTATAGTTTCGTAAAACGATTTTACTATAGAAACTATAGTAACACAAATTTTGTTTAGAAATAAAAGTGATAGACAACAAAGTTAAAAATTGTTACTACTACTGGGGAACAGCAATTTTGTTGACTTGAATCTGTGACTTGCTTTTGACTAATTTGTCATCTCTGAATTCAAAAATATTCACAGTTTTTCTCTATCACGTCAGCTATAGCATACCCCTCATTTTACCTTAAAAGTGTACATTCGACAGGAAATAAGGTGAGATCTGACCAAATAGATTAAAATATTTTATTCATACAGAGGTTAACATATTATTAAAAGTTAAATTGTGTTTATACAAAAAATAATGGTAAAAAAAATTTAATGGTAAAAATTTCTTCTTATAGCTTTTCCTGGAGTGTTCAGTTTGTGGACATTCTCGCTTGATGCTCCAACAGTAGTCAGCCATCATACTGACATCCCATCTACCTTGATACCGCGCTTTCATAACCTTTAGATCTTGGTGGAATCGCTCCCCCTCATCATCACTTGCATTACCAAGATTTTCTGGGAAGTTAGCAAGATGACTATGTAAGAAATGCAGTTTGATGCTCATGTTGCAACCAAGCTATTTAAAGCTCTCCGAGAGTTGTTGAACAATTTCGATGGAATTCGGGGCTCGTGTATTTCCAAGAAAGTCTTTAACAATATTTTTAAAAACCAACCAAGCATTCCTTTCAAGTTCGGATATTGTTTCAGTGAAATTTTCATCTCTAACGAGTTGCCGAATCTGTGGATCATCAAACACACCAGCCTTTATCTTTTCATATGACAGGCTAGGGAATGCGGAAATGATATACTTAAAGCAGTCTCCTTCAATTGACAAAGCCTTAACAAATTGCTTCATGAGACCTAGTTTTATATGCAAAGGCGGAAATACAATGTTTTTTCTGTCGACAAGTTGCTGTTTTAAAATGTTTGGATCACCAGGACTTAGGTCAGATCTTGGCGGCCAGTTCGATTGCACCCATTTTTTCTCATAAGCTCTGCTGTCCCACATGCACAAAAAAACAGGGATACTTGATATACCCGCGTTGCTGGCCAAGAAGGAAACAGACCATTTTAAGGTCAACACAGATGATCCATTGGTGCATGTTATATTGCAACAAGTCAATGGTTTTCTTTATGTCGCCATATTCTTCACGCAAAGAAACTGAATAACCTATTGGGACTGAACCGTATAAATTTCTATTATGGAGGAGAACACACTTCAAGCTACGCTTTGAGCTATCTATAAACAATCGCCATTCAGTTGCGTTATAGTTAGAAATGGCCAGTTCTTTCATTAAACCTTCTAGGTTCTGGCAATATACAAATCTATTATTTCTGAAGTACTGACTAAATTCACTGTCTCTGGATCGATAGTAACTGGCTTTAGCTCCTTTGTCAAGCAAATTTTTTTCGTGCAGTCTTGATGCTTATAATTAAGATGCTTTTTTGGATAGTCCCAAATCTTGTGCTAAGTCCTTTAATTCATGTTGATTGAATCCTTTACGAACAGAATCATTGGAAACTTTGAATTCTTCGTCGGTGGCGCCACTTCGATCTTCCCTTGATTCACATTCTTGTATTTCTAAAGAAGGTAATTCTTGAAAAACTAGCACTGGAATTTCAACTGAATGATGCAGAGGGCTTATAGCTGACGGTAAACTAGGGTACTCAATTTTATGTTTGTTTTTCTTGTTGAATCCTGATGTTTTAACTATGCAAAAGTAGTTAATCAGTTAAGTGATCTTTGGGCTCTGGCCAAACCATTGGTATACCAAACGAAAGTTTATTACGTGTTCTCTTCGTCCACATTCGTAAACTCGCTACACACTGCTTGCACACTTTATGAGGGGCCCATGATTTATCTTGGTCACCTATTTTCACTTTAAAATAAGCAAAATAGGCTTGCCTGACAAATGTACTAATATTAGTCCGTTGACTGGGGATGGTAAAACTGCCACATATATAACAAAATGAATCAGGGCTGTTTAAGCACTTGCGACGAGACCTACCAGAGGCAGGCATCACGAAAATCTGTAGTTGTGTATGTATACTTTGACTTCACTATATCAGAGCGACACAGACCCGCGTACTTTAGCATCTCATGCGTAACTGACCGAACTAGTTTTGGATGACGCAACGTCACTCACGCCCCCACTCCTAGGTCGAAGAAGGTTCGCCGGTAGGAGAGCCGTAGTGACTTCTGTGATTCGCCAAGCTTAGTCGGATGCCCAACAACTGTAGAAAAAAAAATTGACGTGATAGAAAAAAACTAAATAAAGTTTTGGAATTAGCATGTCAATTTACGTATAAAACAGCTTAAATATCGACCTCAACAAAAAGTATTTTTCAAATTGTTCCCCAGTGTAATTTGTCACAAATATCATGAAAAACAAAAAATAGAATCAATAGAAAATGGTATCATGATACTTGCCCGTCCCTTTATAAGGTCATCAGCAAACATTCTTTAACTATTAAAGAACGTTATTTTATAAGAAATAAGAAAGAATTTTATTTTTAATATTTATAACCACCTGGTCTATTATCATACCATAATATCGTGCACAGTTAGATAGTGAAATATCAAGAATAAGCAGATTACCTTGCAAGAGTTTAATAAAAATAAGATTATTAGTTTGAGATCTACGGGCAAATAGTAAAAGTACTGAAACTAATGACCTTCGATATCGAGAGTTTCAAATCCGAACGGACCAATCATGAGCCGTACTACATTTACGTTTTCTTTAATTCAATCTGGTTTAATGAAACGTACGTTTATATCTAATAAAGCTCACAATAATGGGAAAACCAATTTATGCATTCAATTAATTTATTACGGCAATTAAATCATTTATATAAAATAATTTTAATAAAGTTGCTTTCTATTGCGAGCATAAATAAATATGTGTATTATAATAAAACGATTTTAATGAACGCACTTACTGAACAAACAAAAAATAATAATTCATTATAATTTGATAAATAATTTATTTCGTTTTAGTAGATAAAGCGGGAATTGCCAACTGATTATTTTCGAGTTCCATAATTAATTTTCTGTATTTTGTATAATACAAAAAGATGATAATGTTTATTATAATTTCGTGCTGCCAAAGTCATGTCGGTAGTGCAAAATGAATTTTATGTCGATATTTGATATTGAATTAGTATAACATTTTATCCAAAACAATATCCTGTTTTTGGTATAATACATTTTTAGGACAACTATAATGTTATAATCAGTTCTTAATTACTAGTAGAACGTTTAGCATAGAGTAGAGTGGGATAAAAGTCCGTGTGGTGCAAGCCCTATCTATGAATTTTATCCAATAGCGGCAAAATCAGGCAACGTGTACTCTAATCTTAATTAGTTTTCCATATGTTTAAGTCTGCAAGAAATTTAAATGGTATTGTGATAAGATTTGTGAAAAATATAAGGTCAGTTGTATTTTAGATAAACATAATCTTATTTTAATATTTACGATATTTCATGAAATCAATATTTACAAAATACCGGCAACTTTTAGGTTATGTTTTAAGAATCTACATTTTTATATAAAACTAACCGGAAGGAGCCTATCTTAATGCACATATAAATGAAGACGAAAACGGCCATAACGAAACACACCAGATGACTCATTGTTAAGGAATTTTGGTAGTTGTTGTCAAGTTAGTTGTTGTCAAGGTAGTTGTTGAAGTAAACGAATTGATTTAGGTAAAATAATATAATTATAATGTTATTGAAGATAGTGATTATATTTTCTTAGAACTTCATTTTTCTTGTATGTTAGTTTTCTGAGATACTGGGCCTTAAAAATTCAGATTATGTTTTAGTTTTCATTTGATACATATAAAACATGTTACTTTACTCATAATCTATAAAATATAACTAATCATACAGAGTTTTACCTTTTTAATAATCCTTTTCAGAAATTATTTTACTAATAAATGTAACAGTTACTTCCATTTTGATTTGGATTTCATGTTATTAAAGCAATTTATCTTTTTTCATGATTTCCCAAAGATTTCAAACAAAAGAACACAGTAGATTAAATTTATTAAAAAGCCAGACTTTATTCCTGCGCTTATCATTGCGCTGAGGATTGTTTTGATCGAACACCTAAGGTAAAAGTGAGACTACTCAAGTACTGTCCCAACAATCGAAGTGGACTGTTTAAAATATGTTTTTTTTTATTTTATCATTTTGATAAGAATCCTTCATAACATTTACTCTTGAAAGTTAGCTTTTTTTAGTTGTTTGTTTAACAACTAACACTTTAGTTTACTGACTATTTAGTATATTCTAAATTATATTTGCAAAAACGCTGTAGTAGATGAAAAAATTCTATGATTTCCCAAAGATTTCAAACAAAAGAACACAGTAGATTAAATTTATTAAAAAGCCAGACTTTATTCCTGCGCTTATCATTGCGCTGAGGATTGTTTTGATCGAACACCTAAGGTAAAAGTGAGACTACTCAAGTACTGTCCTAACAATCGAAGTGGACTGTTTAAAATATGTTTTTTTTTAATTTTATCATTTTGATAAGAATCCTTCATAACATTTACTCTTGAAAGTTAGCTTTTTTTAGTTGTTTGTTTAACAACTAACACTTTAGTTTACTGACTATTTAGTATATTCTAAATTATATTTGCAAAAACGCTGTAGTAGATGAAAAAATTCTATGATTTCCCAAAGATTTCAAACAAAAGAACACAGTAGATTAAATTTATTAAAAAGCCAGACTTTATTCCTGCGCTTATCATTGCGCTGAGGATTGTTTTGATCGAACACCTAAGGTAAAAGTGAGACTACTCAAGTACTGTCCCAACAATCGAAGTGGGCTGTTTAAAATATGTTTTTTTTTATTTTATCATTTTGATAAGAATCCTTCATAACATTTACTCTTGAAAGTTAGCTTTTTTTAGTTGTTTGTTTAACAACTAACACTTTAGTTTACTGACTATTTAGTATATTCTAAATTATATTTGCAAAAACGCTGTAGTAGATGAAAAAATTCTATGATTTCCCAAAGATTTCAAACAAAAGAACACAGTAGATTAAATTTATTAAAAAGCCAGACTTTATTCCTGCGCTTATCATTGCGCTGAGGATTGTTTTGATCGAACACCTAAGGTAAAAGTGAGACTACTCAAGTACTGTCCCAACAATCGAAGTGGGCTGTTTAAAATATGTTTTTTTTTATTTTATCATTTTGATAAGAATCCTTCATAACATTTACTCTTGAAAGTTAGCTTTTTTTAGTTGTTTGTTTAACAACTAACACTTTAGTTTACTGACTATTTAGTATATTCTAAATTATATTTGCAAAAACGCTGTAGTAGATGAAAAAATTCTATGATTTCCCAAAGATTTCAAACAAAAGAACACAGTAGATTAAATTTATTAAAAAGCCAGACTTTATTCCTGCGCTTATCATTGCGCTGAGGATTGTTTTGATCGAACACCTAAGGTAAAAGTGAGACTACTCAAGTACTGTCCCAACAATCGAAGTGGACTGTTTAAAATATGTTTTTTTTTATTTTATCATTTTGATAAGAATCCTTCATAACATTTACTCTTGAAAGTTAGCTTTTTTTAGTTGTTTGTTTAACAACTAACACTTTAGTTTACTGACT
The DNA here is from genome assembly GCA_031761425.1 of Cosmopolites sordidus. Lineage (NCBI taxonomy): Eukaryota > Metazoa > Arthropoda > Insecta > Coleoptera > Curculionidae > Cosmopolites > Cosmopolites sordidus. Next base: position 175,518 of record JARFXV010000434.1, on the reverse strand, counting down.
ATTTAGTATATTCTAAATTATATTTGCAAAAACGCTGTAGTAGATGAAAAAATTCTATGATTTCCCAAAGATTTCAAACAAAAGAACACAGTAGATTAAATTTATTAAAAAGCCAGACTTTATTCCTGCGCTTATCATTGCGCTGAGGATTGTTTTGATCGAACACCTAAGGTAAAAGTGAGACTACTCAAGTACTGTCCCAACAATCGAAGTGGACTGTTTAAAATATGTTTTTTTTTATTTTATCATTTTGATAAGAATCCTTCATAACATTTACTCTTGAAAGTTAGCTTTTTTTAGTTGTTTGTTTAACAACTAACACTTTAGTTTACTGACTATTTAGTATATTCTAAATTATATTTGCAAAAACGCTGTAGTAGATGAAAAAATTCTATGATTTCCCAAAGATTTCAAACAAAAGAACACAGTAGATTAAATTTATTAAAAAGCCAGACTTTATTCCTGCGCTTATCATTGCGCTGAGGATTGTTTTGATCGAACACCTAAGGTAAAAGTGAGACTACTCAAGTACTGTCCTAACAATCGAAGTGGACTGTTTAAAATATGTTTTTTTTTAATTTTATCATTTTGATAAGAATCCTTCATAACATTTACTCTTGAAAGTTAGCTTTTTTTAGTTGTTTGTTTAACAACTAACACTTTAGTTTACTGACTATTTAGTATATTCTAAATTATATTTGCAAAAACGCTGTAGTAGATGAAAAAATTCTATGATTTCCCAAAGATTTCAAACAAAAGAACACAGTAGATTAAATTTATTAAAAAGCCAGACTTTATTCCTGCGCTTATCATTGCGCTGAGGATTGTTTTGATCGAACACCTAAGGTAAAAGTGAGACTACTCAAGTACTGTCCCAACAATCGAAGTGGGCTGTTTAAAATATGTTTTTTTTTATTTTATCATTTTGATAAGAATCCTTCATAACATTTACTCTTGAAAGTTAGCTTTTTTTAGTTGTTTGTTTAACAACTAACACTTTAGTTTACTGACTATTTAGTATATTCTAAATTATATTTGCAAAAACGCTGTAGTAGATGAAAAAATTCGTAGTACATATACAAAGTTAATTTTGTTTAAGGGACATTAAACACTGAACAACTAAATACAGAAAGGAAAAGAAAGGATTTACGGTTAGAGGCGCATCGGCATCTAAGGATATTTAGCGACTGGATCTACAGCTTAACGTGGGTTCCGAACCACGGTCATCAGCTACCGACAAACCCCAGGCCAGAACCCCCTCAGGCTATCAACCCTTGGTTATGTACCTACCCATAAGTCTATCATAAAGCCTACCGACTGGCGAGTGACCAACGTAGAACACTTCTCAGAAGGCATCCGGCCTTACCCAGCCTTTAACTGGCTTGACTGAGGGGTAATTCGTTGTCTGATTTTACACTCCTGCCTAGAAACAATCACAGATATTTAGGTGTGGATATGTGTGGGCGTGTGTGTCAGGGTATGTGAGTATATATAAGTGTGTATGTAGGGTAAGAAGTAAGACGGACAGAAGAATTAAAAAAAAACACCCAACTGAGCGCTGGAATCGAACCAGCTACCGGCAGACCATCGCGGCAAGGCTAAATACAGACAAGTGCATATTTAATTTAAATGTGAACATTAACTCGGTGCAAAATGCAACTGATTACCTAACCAATTTTTGGAAATAATATGATTTTATGACAGGATATTCCAATTTTTTAATAACTTTTTGTCATATTGACCACATAAAAGACACTTTACTCTTTAAAAAATAGACTTTTTTTAATTAATTTAAATTTTTATATTTATCTACCGTATCTAGTAACAGCTGGACAAAGATTAAATGAAGGTCTCTCCAAAAGAACTGTCGCAAAAGAGCTTCGAATAGATGAATCTACTCTACGAAAAAGATTAAGAGCGGAGCATGGTGTTGATACCTTGTAAATAAATCGAAGTGTTTTCTCAGAGGAAATGGAACGTGAACTTCTAGAATACTGCCAAAATCTGAATAATCGGTTTTATGGTATCACGTTTAAAACTAAAAAAAATACAACCTGTATTTTTGAATTTCAAGTTAATTTGTTTTGTGAAAATCTATCAGATTTGTTGAACAAATTCAATTTTCCATCAAGTTTTATCTGCAATATGGATGAGAATGACATTTCTACCGTTCCTAACCAAATACCAAAAATTATCAGCACGAAAGGCGAGAAATTTGTGGGAAAAATATCTTCAGCTGAGTGTGGGGAATTAGTGACTATTATTTGCGCTATAAGTGCGGTGGGTAATTATGTTCCTCCCGCGATATTTCCTCGAAAGATAATGAAAACCGAGCTGATAGAAAGAGCTCCACGAGAATCTATAGCAATGTGTTCGGACTCTGGATAATAGAAACTTATTTATAGAGTGACTTAAACATTTTCGCTTTAAGGTACATCCTGTTCTTTAATACTCGACAACCATTATTTCCACCAGAGTTTTGAAGCTGTAAATTATTGCAGAGACAACTTTATTTATCTATTGATGATACCACCCCACAGCAGTCATAAAATCCAACCTTTGGATTGGACCAGCGGTAGAAATATTACTCACTTTCGGGTCACCAAATTATTAGGTAAAGCTTATGAACGTTGCCCAACTATGGACAGGGAAGTAAAAGGCTTTGAAGTTTGTGGAATATATCCATTAAATAAACATGTGTTCACAGAAGAGGATTTTCTCCCATCAAAGGTCACAGACAAAAATGAAGCCTCTAGTTGTGAATGAATCTCTATTTAAATAGCAGCGATTCTGTTCACTTAGCAACAATATCAGAAGAAACGGCTTTAATAGGAAACATCGAGGTCAAGCAAACACCTTTAACACCAGAGAAGTTGGGAGCCTGCATTCGCTCAGCAACATACAGAGAAAATATTAGTGTCACCTAAGGATATAATTCCACTTCCAAAAAGAAAAGATGAACAAAAAAAAAGAGAACAAAAAAAATGGCTAATACTTTCGCTAAAAATCGCTCCTAATAAATTGAGAAAGGGAAATTGAGAAAGTCAACGCGTGTCAAAATAAAAAGAAAAATTACAGAGGATGCTATGAGTGAATCAAAAAATGAAGGTTAAGGTAAAGGAGAAACTATTGAAGAATGGTCAATTTCAGTGTTATATCTGCAAAAAGTGGTGACATGAAGAGTGAACGTCGTATGAGAAATTGGAGATCTTCAATGCGATTTATACATTTAAAGCGCGTGGGGATATTTGCCATATATTAATCGAATTATTGCCCCACATGTAGGGTAATGTATGGCAATTGTATGTCATGATATTTTTATTTAATAATATATAAGTTTTCTTATTTGTCACATGTCGAAATGTATTGTTTTGCATTATTACAATATATACAATATTTTTTCGGATTTTTTGTTTTTATTAAGTACGTAATTTTGCCCCACTCTACTCTACTATTATTGTATAAAATATAGACCAACCTACCAGATCAGGTGGCTAACAATTCTTATTTTTTTCTTAAATAAAACACATTTGATTTTTCCGATTCCCTTTTAGGAAAAACGTATATATTTTGAAGTTGTCCGGTCATCAAGTCATTTTTCCACATCTCCGTAAATGTTGAAGCGTTTTATGGAAAGTGCGTGAGACATTGATGAAAACAAGTGGTAATCGGAAGGGGCACAGCCAGATGAATACGGCGGGTGGAGTAAAAATTCCCAGGCAGTCTTGTGAATGGTCGCCTAACTGTTAACTGTTTCACCTGGTTTCAGAAGCTTAAGGTACACGACACCCTTCTGATCAAATGCATTGTCTTCTTTCCAAAGCGATTCGGTCTTGCGGTTGATGTTAATGGTTGCTCGAAATATATCAATTTTTCGTCTTCAGTCACAATTCGATTCAAAACATATTTCTTTAATTTATTTAAAAAAAAAACAACTAATTTTCATTCACTAACAAAGCTTAATGAATGGTATATAATTCCTTTTCGTTGAGCCTTATTTATAATCAAAAAGCTCTCCCTTTGTCTGTGTCCAAATCCGGACGTGAAATAGAATGGTAATTTATAAACTTTTTATTTCTTTCGGTTGCATAGAATTGCAAATATATGCAAAGAAATGTTCACATCTACATATTTCTCCGGAAGTTTTAACTTAAACGATGTACAAATTGCAGAATCATTAGAGTTTATTTGGAAAAGACGTTTCGTCTAGTAAGTTTTTCACGGAGTTTTACGTGCAGTGGAAAACCTAGTTTAGTTCTGGAAAATCTACACAATTTTTAATTTGAAGCACGCTTTATTTTACGTTTAGCATTTAATGTTTGAAATAAAAAATATCTACTAGAGAAACATAACATTTTTAAATTCATTTAAATGAATTTTTTCACTCATTTCAATATTATCAAAACAGAATTAAAAAATTAATAAGTATAATTATATATATATATATATATATATATATATATATATATATATATATATATATATATATATATATATATATATATATATATATATATATATATATATATATATATATATATATATATATATATATATATATATATATATATATATATATATATATATATATATATATATATATATATATATATATATATATATATATATATATATATATATATATATATATATATATATATATATATATATATATATATATCATATCAATATATATACCATCTCAAAGCATGCGATAATGGATGCACTACTTAGCCAAGATGTAGAGAGGGCCTATGTAAACCTATTAGAATCGATATATGATGGAGCTATAGCCACAATTCACCTTGATGATCTTGAAGTGGGAATTAATATAGAACGAGATGTACAACAGGGTGACGCAATATCGCCTATTCTTTTCTCGGCTGGCCTTGAAGAAGTATTCCGTAAACTGGATTGGGAACCGGATGGTGTAAAAATTAATGGTGCAAACTTAAACCATCTTAGATTTGCAGATGATATTATTCTCATTTCACAAGACCCAGAGGAGCTGCAAACACGCGTACAAGAACTGCAAAGGGCTGAACCCTTTGGCTTGAAAATAACCTGAAAACTGACCTGAAAAAGAGTCAGATTATATTCAATAACTTCACTTAGGACAGAAGAATTTCAGTTTTAGGAAGGGATTTAGAGGTGGTGGACAGCTTTATATATCTTGGGCAGAGGATTTCAAAGGAGGGGAATACCGCCCCTGAGGTGGAACGGCGTGTTAGATGTGGCTGGCAGGCATTTGGTAGGCCCAGCATAGTGTTTAAGAGCAGACTCCCACTCTGCCTGAAAAGAAAAGTCTTTGATCAGTGCGTTCTACCCGTTATGACATACGGAAGTGAAACCTGGACACGCACATCACAATCAATTCAAAAACTTCGGGTGGCACAGAGGGGATTGGAAAGATGTATGCTTGGCATTACAAGACGAGACAGAAAGTCCTGCGCATGGATCAGGGAACAAACAAAAGTCTATGACATCATTCGAAGAGTAAAGCAATTGAAATGGAGATGGGCAGGCCATATAGCGAGGCGATGGGACGACAGATGGATCAAGGCAATCCTGGAGTGGATACCGCTTGATCACATACGTCCGCGAAGAAGACCGAAAGCACGATGGATTGATGACATCGTTAAGTATATTGGACCCGAGTGGCAGAGGAAAGCCCAGGACCGTGAAAGTTGGAAGCGGGCTGAAGCGGCCTTCATCCTGCAGTGGATCGATACAGGCTGATGATGATGATGATGATATATATATTTATATATATATATATATATATATATATATATATATATATATATATATATATATATATATATATATATATATATATCTTCATCATCATCATGTTCTCTATGTCCACAATAGAAATGTGTGTGTATGTTGTTTTAGGCTTATGGTTTCCATATTCATCACAATTCTTCTCCTGTATCAGTTCAATAAGTCAACAAGTAAACTGAGTCACTAATTTGATCAACTGGTGACGTAGTAGAATCTCTGTTAACTTTGATATCCGCCATTTTGTAAAAATATCGGAGTTGCAAACTCTATTTTGCAGTGTGATATATCATTTATTTTTTGATATAGGATTATAATTCTTCGTAGGGATATTAGTGAAACTATAACTTAACGTTTTGTGCAAAATAAAATTTGTCTGTTATAGAGGGTATCCGGGATCACTGAGATAAATGAAAAAAAATTAATAGATTATATGTTTTTTTAATGAACTATCTAATTTTTTTTTTTTTTCGGTATTGTTAAGACAAAATACTTCAATTTTTCTTTTTATTGAACATGTCTATATCTATCTGTCATAATTTCGGAGATTTTTATATTTTTGTTTTTAATAGAATTCGCCTTAGACGTTTAATTGAAAATTAAAAATTTTCAGTATTCTTTCTTCAGAAATTTTACGACCGTTTAAAAATAACTGGTAAGTTGATTTCAACCATTAAAATGACTTGTAGTTTACATTAATATCGTTTCATTTCCACTTTCAGTCGATAAATTACTGTCAGTTGACGTAAACAACTTTTAATATTGAATAATAATAAATCCAGGGCAATTACTTGCGAAATTTTCCGATTTACTTTATTGTTACGACACGGCAATATATATTGTTATAATCCCGTTTTAAAAGAATAATTACTCCAATAATTGTTATTATTAGTTGAAGCAATATTTATCTGATTTGTATGTTTCGTGTTTCATTGTCCTAGTGTTGTAATTATATTTTTTTCCTCTCTTTCGGTGGCTGTGTTGAAATATGATTTATGTGAGTGTGTTTCTTGTTTTTATTGCAATTATTTGTATTAACGTGCGCGGTTAAATTATCACGGGAATATTTGTGACTGTTTTGTTTTTTTTTTCTGTGGCACATCTCAATCGTGTGTTTTCAATGTCGAATAATTTTTTAACGATTTGAAAAAGCGAAAAAGCATTAATTTCTATTTGACCTATGTATTATTTATTATTGTTTTTCATGTATTTTAGTCACTGTTAAATTTTGTTTTACCTGAAGATTATTCCTTGAAGTATGGACTGTTTTGACCCAATGATCCTATGAGAAATATACAGGTACCTACATTTTTGGTTTTTTGTTTTTCCAAGATTGTCCAAGACAAGAATGACCAAGATGGATGGAATAATGATGCTATAAAAAATATTCTGCAGAGGGTTATCTGGTGCGACGTTGTGGGAAATCCTAACAACTTCCCTCTTCAACAAGAGGAGAGTTCTTAGGTGAAATTGTTGAAAACCGTTACGACGATATTCCGCTTTCTTTTTACAAACTTTTGTTAACCCTGAATTATTGCATATACTGGTGACAGAGATAAATCGGTTTGCTGAGCAAAACATTACTTCAAATGTTACCGAAAAATAACAAATACGAGGGTAGTCAATGGGCTCATTCTTTATAACAAAGCTTTGAATAAAAATATGGAAATATGGATAACCACATTTAGAGAACATTTAGTTGCTAGACTGTGTAAAGCGCAAGACCCAGAATCTCTCATCCGGCTAAAAGAGGACGTTGTGTCGTTTGCTATAACAATTTCTCAGAGAAGTTCGGTCGAGCTCACGCATCTAAACAGTACAATACTAGATGCTCTGGATGTCCTAATAAAAAACCAAAGTATCGGCCATCCTTAGATATTACTTTTTGCCATCTTTCTGCCAAAAAATGGATAATGCGCCAAGAGAACTTTTGGTTTTTTTAAGTCAGCCATTTATCATTTTCACTCCTTCGTAAAAATGTAAGTGTTGTTCTGAAAGTCCGTACTGTGTCGATCGAAATAAGTAGGGGCTAAGTCCGCTGAATACGGCGGATGGGATAGGACGTCCCATTTAACGTTTTCCAAATAGTTTGTTACTTATTATGTGACCTGGGACCGAGCATCGTCATGTTGAAAAACGACTTTATCGTGTTTTTGCTCTTTTCAATCCTCGGTTCAATTTTATCAATTATTGTCCGTATCGATCACCAATAATAATTTCACCAAGTTTCAGTAGTTGGTAATATACAGCTCCCCTACTAGGAAAGGTTTATTTCCATTTATATTTCCCACTGGTTGTGATGTTAAAGGCTGGCCTGGGTCTACCCATGATTTTTTACACTTTGGGTTTCTCAAAATAGATCCACCTTTCATCACCTGTCATAACTCGATGAAAAATAGTTTTCTTTTCTGTGAGGCAACCAAATTTCACAGGTGGTTTTTCATTTTTCAATATCTGTTTCCTTCAACTCATATGGAACCCATTTTCCTTCTTTCTGGATCTTTCCTAATATGTGTAGGCGTTCGGAAATGGTGAATTGGGCAACATTCAATGCTTCCGCCAATTGTTTCAATGTATGAGTTGAGTCTTCATCCAGTAATACTTGCAAATCTACATCTTCGAATTTTTTCGCCTGTCCTGGATGTTCCTTGTCTTTTATTTCAAAGTATAAGCGATTTATTTCACTATAAACCTCAACCCACAATCGATAACTTTCAGCAGCTGTTTTCTTTAAATGAAGGTTATTAAACTTCCTCGAAAAAACATCTTGTTCTGGAACATAATAAAAGTTATGAAAAACTGTGTTTTTCTTGCACAGTGCCAATTAATACCGAACTGGCTTTTAATGACGTATATTTACCCTCCAAAACGCCATAGACGTCATTAGTCTATACCAACAAATGTATTAATAACGCCCTCTCAGCAAAATCGACATTATTAACCGAAATACCTATTAACATTTATATGGGGTACAGGAATATCCGGGTTTTCTATTTTCGTCTACACAAACATCAAAAAAAGCGATCACGATTTCATTTCATGCTACAAATTTTATTTCCCATTACATACACATTCATAGAAACATCTTAGTTCCGGTTCCTATTTTTAAAATATATGAACTAAATATTTAGATTAAAAATATGCGTCTGATGTGTATAATGCTTAACGAATGTAGATCAGTTTACTCTACAAAATATTTAACTTAAAATGAGACATGTTGCAATGTTTTAATATACAGGTTTAGGCACTTACTTAACGTCAGATAGCATTAGATGTTTTATTTCAACAATAAAAGTGTTGCAAGATTCAACTTAAATTTTTCAGTAAGATCTATTTAAAAGGTGACCCATAAATTACATCATAATTACCCGTAGGTAAAACAGGAACTAAACAATTCACATAACATATTTACGGGGCATTTTTTTCGAGCAACTTGTTAGCTAATGAACTAATTAGAAACTAGTTTTTCAATAACCAATTATTCATTCATAACTTATTTGCATTTTTCAGAATTGTAAAAAATGTGAGAATATGTCATTTTCACATAACTGTTGATCATAAAATTAAATGTTTTATGGTATAGCTTTTTTTTCATTTATGCATATTAAAGATGGAGAACAAGAACTGGCCGACGAAGCATTTAGTAGAAATGATTAAACATCATAAAATATTTTATAAATGAACATGTGCGTGACAGTAAACTACTTAATAAAGAACTAAAAAACATTTGTTTGTAATTATAGATTAATAATTGTATTGGAACCTTCGGTGCATTAAACTCGATGAGATTTATCACCAAACAACAAATCACTTCTTTTTTTTTATTTTTGAAACCATATAAGCATTATAAGTTTTACCAACCAGACAAGCATCATCAGGAGATGATTCAATGAACTGTTGAATTCACTATATGCATTGTATATAAGCAATTAGTTATTTAGACACAATTATTTAAACTTGAAGAGATTTACCACTAAACATCAAATCACGTTTTTTTAACTGTTCGACGCACGTTTCGCTAACCATATTAGCATCATCAGGAGATGATTTAATCTAAATCATTGATTGATTTGTCCGTTACTTTGTGATAGTTAATTTTTTAAAAAGGAATAAAAACAATTTATTACTTTGCTTTTTTTCTGAAAGTTTTGTTTTGCAAAAAATAAAACTAATAGCACAAAATAACGGTTTCAAAGAAAATAAATTAGTTACTTAATAAATAAAAAATCGAAACAATTAGTAATTCATCAAGTATATCCAAAAGTAAAACAAACAAATGATAAAAAGTACTGTAAAATTTCATATTTCGGTCCAAGTTCAGAACAAATAGCTCGCTCTTTGAGGAAACATAATTTGCAAATAGCGTTTAAAACCACCCAGTCAACCAGTAACTTAATTTTTAATACCAAAGATAAAACATCAGCAAATACAAAATATGCAGTTTATAGGTTAAGTTGCAACGAGTGCAGTAGCTGCTATGTTGAACAAACCAGCAGCAATTTTCAGGGCAGATACAAAGAACATAAATCTGCATACATTTTAAAGAAACAACACTCTAATTTTGCAAACCATTTTATAGATACCGGACATATATTTCCCAAGATTACAAATTTGAAAATTTTACATACAGCGCACAAAAGCAAAAAATTAAACATTTTAGAAGCTATTGAAATGTACAAATATAATAAAGATCCATCTAGACAGCTATTAAACGATCAGACGGATCTCCGAAATTCCCCATTATTGGGGAAAAAATATTGTAAAAAAGGAATTAACCCCAATAAAAGTATAAAATTAGGTACATAGAATAGATAAACTGCTGTAAAACCTAAGTTTTAAAGTAGTGTTTGAGAATGTAAAGTTGTTATACGAAACTATAGATAGTCACACAAAATTTTGTTTAAAAATAAAAGTGCAATAACAAAGTAAAAAATTGTGTTTATTCCTTAGATTTAATCTAATTCTAAAACGAAACTATGTACTATTTATATGAAAAACCCTCCCTAACGAAGCGTGTAAAAATCATAAACCGTGAAGTTTACTAAGCCTTACATTAATAATTGAAAAAGTTGACTGAACGGGATAGGCCCTTTATCTCGGTTCATGATTTTCTTACAATTTTCTATTTGAATGCTTTCATATGCATCCAAACCCCTATTATTATTAACACTTTTAATTAGTCTTAAATTACTAATATCTATACTGTGGTCGTGTTCGATTGCATGTTGGGCAACAAAAGATTTTTCATTTCTTCGATATCTAATGTGGGTAATATGTTCTTTATATCTTGTCAATATGGATCTTTTCATTTGCCCAATATACCTTCGATGACAATATTGACAACTAATTTCATAAATCCCCGACTTTTCATATTGCCCTTCTTTATCCTTTAGATTACCCAGAACTTCTCTTAATTTATTATATGGTTTGTACACAACCTTAATGTCCACTTTTTTCAAAATATTGTCTCGTCCGTTTGTTAATTGGGCATCAAATGGTATTACCATTAATTTCTTTGTATTCTGATCCTTCTGAAAAGTCGAAATTTTTTTTCTATTTTGAAAATCGATATTATATACGTTTTTTTTCCTTTCTTGGGATATTTGTCGCAATTTACAGCAATTATTAATTAACATTGTCAGTCTATTGACAATTCGTTGCCCCCATACTTCGGACAGTTCTATCGCTACATTTCCGAGTCCAGGAGATCTAATACTTTTCATTTGTTGGCATTTTTTCATTTGTTTACGCAGGTTTCTAATAGTCGAAATCAGTGAATTCGATGATATAAGTAAATTGTAAAGGATGTTTTTATTTATGCGGGTGGACGTTGATATTCGGGAATAACTTCAAGTGAATAATTTTACCTGCTCATTGCGGGCTTTTTGAGATTCTTCGCTAAGCTACCCAATAGGTACTATGAAGTTTCCGATGATATCTGAACCATGGATTAAAAATCATACATTTCCTACACTTCTCTTTATTAATGGTGTAGCTGCTTGAACATATATCAGTAAAACATTTTGATTAGCTCAACAACAACACCAATGATTTCAGCTGAATTTTCGGCATTCTCGAAGAATCTTCTTACAGTATTGCCATCGTTTGAGCTACCAAAACCGAGTTTTGGCTTGTCCACCATTTGTTCATGGTTCCACGATTTTTTTTATCTTTTTTCCATCTTGCCTGTCCATTTTCAGGGGTGAGCGTAAGCACCCTGTATATACTCACCCATGGATATAAATCCATGAGGTACACACTCAACAAACCGGATCCAGACCACTTGGTCTTATATTAATTAATGAAACGCAGCAAATGGAGAAAACTGCTTTTATTCCAGTAACTGGGGAGCCTAGCCGAGACATAAAAACTTGACCGCATTTACCTTCAGTGGTAGGAGAACTAGATACGATACTTGAACTACCACCGAATAATCGAGAATCATCGGGGACTGTGAAAATCTGTCAATTAATGAAATCTGTGTGTGGGGCGACTTAGAACAACTTTATATAGGTATAAATTGTCAATAATATGGGTTAAACCCCTTCTTTAATAATTTCTTGATGATTTTAACTTAATTAGCGAAATCCACATAACATAATTTAAATGCAATTTGGTGTAGACCATAAATCAGCAATAAAAATAGCCAGATATATGTAGATTGTTTTAAAAAGATTTTTATCAATGTCGTAATAATAATTTTATTTTCTGCTTCCATACCTTGAATATTTTCCATATAATCTAATATTTGTGTCAGTTAAAATTCATTATTTAGTCATGCTTTATGAAATTACTGAAATGACATGAAGAAAAGGCTTGATAAAGTAAGATTAGGCGAGTCAGCAATTCCATTAAATTAAATAAAAAGCTAAAAAGAACATTTCGCCTCCCCTAAACCGTTTTATCTCGCAACGAAGGGGTGCAGAAATAAAAAAAAAGGGGGGTGGTGGAAAATGTAAAGGGAGCCCCGCGAAAAGAGGACGCGCTCCAACCTATTAGCAATAAATCATTTTCATAATTGGATTTTGGCACTGTAGCGAAATTTCATACCGCCAGATAATATGCTGCCTTTCTACCTTTTATAACGGTTTGAGTTGTCAGATAAAAGTGTCATTTGCTTAATGAAGGTTGTCAGGGTTGGTACAGGCAGTTTGGCGAGTCAAAGTCATATATTTTCATTCAGTTTTAAACTTTTAATTATTCAAGTTGCCGCAATATTTAAAATATTCAGCGTTTTTCTTAAGGATATTTTGCAAACTAGCGTTAATAAGATTGATGCTCTAATATATATATATATATATATATATATATATATATATATATATATATATATATATATATATATAAAATTAATAAAAAATGAGTAACGAGAATTTCAAAAGGCACTTTCAGTTTCTATTTTGAAATCACCTTCAGTACAGCGACTTCCATGAGAACATCCTTACAGATGAAGAAAATAGTCATAGAAAACCAAATTACTTGATTGGTGTAGATTCTCAAGGATTTTAAACTACAAATTTACAAACTGCACTCCAAGAAACAATACCCCACTATAAAATAAAACTAATTCTAAAGCCAATTTCAGTAGGATAGAGTAATATGTTGTAAAAGTATTGAGATGAGAAAATATAGAAGAAAAAACCAAACATAGAAGGCAAAATGGGAAACGAAACTTTCCGTGAAATCGATGTATTGTCAATATATAGAGGGTGGTTTACTGAGTGCGTCCGAACTTTAAATAAAAAAGCAACCAAATTAGATGCTTTGAAACTATTTAGTTTATGTGAAGTATGGGAACTAATTTTCCCTCCATGGCAACTAATTTTCCTCGAATCACGCTTCGATGTAAAGTTAACACGTCCAGCGCGTTCTGCGTCATCTAGTAATAATAACAAACAAGTAATTAAATATTAACGACATTTCTGGACATCTGTTAATTGACTATTTGCAGTAAAAGATGAAAGAAATTTGATTTGAACTTATTATGACTACTTTCCATAGGAAAGGGGGCATCTCCTGTAATCCGGCTACTCGGATGTTGAAATGTACCATCGCTTGTTGCGTTTAGTATTGCATAGGTGATCCTCCGAGGAGAAATCAGACTTACGTACTGAATTTCAGGGAAAAGTGTAAAATCCGACAAGAAATTGCTGCTAAGTCACGCCAGTTCGAAGCTGGGTAAGGCCGGATGGCTTCTTAGAGATATTCTATGCTGGTCACTCGCCAGTCGGCAGGCTTGTGGAGAGCTTCGAGGGCAGTGGTGACCGAGTTTATCGGTATCTGATGACCGTAGTTTGGAACCCACATTAAGCTGTAGGACCAGTCGCTAAAAAGCTTCTTACCGTACATTAACGTTTTCAAAATTTATCGGGAAGAGACACACAACTATTTACATAATTTTCCATCGCGTGCTATACAAAAGTTTTAATTATATTCATTTTTACTAACTACACAAGTGAAGAACAAAAAGGAAATTTTCAACTTCCTTACTGCTACAATAAATTGTGAATTATTACCCATTAGAAAGTTTGTAACCATGCAGTAAACCGGATAACGCAAACCAATTTATGTAAAAGTAATTTTTAGGTTAATAGTTACATTGTAAAAAAAATGTAATCCATTCAAATATATTTTACCGTTTTTAACGGATATTAAAAGTGTATTAGAGACTATCTAGCAAGATGCTCGAACTTCAAATGGCTCATTTATATTAATTATACTAAAGCGTTAATAAAAACGGGATTGACACTAAAGCAGGATATATTTCCTGCATTATGGCTAAGTAAAAAAGAAGTTTTGAGTGTTTTTTTTAGGTTGATTCTTCAACATCTTCAAGAAATATTGTTAATTAACCATATGTTATATTAATCAATATTTAAATATGACATATCGGTATTGATATTATATTACTTGGTAGAAAAAAAAAAGATTGATTAACTTAAGATTGATTTTGACTTATTTTCATCTTCTAGGTTAAATAATATTTCGATTTTTTTATCGCGTAGGAAAAAAATACTTACATTAGATGTGTTACTTATTATGTATTCAAGATCCTGTGATTTAATATGGAAACTCATGATTACAGTTCGTAAAATGATGTTATAATTCGCTAGGAATATTTATATTGCTTTTTAAGGTATTTTATTTACATCTAATTTATTTGTACTTCTTTTTTTGTTAATGTTATGCAATACAGTTTTAATTTCCTGATAAAACTGACTTACAGATATAGATATAGTCATATTGCTTTATGATTATTTTCCCTGTTTTCCTGTCTGTACTCATTACCTTCCAGTCCTATTTCCCCTTCTCTTTCAGATCTTCCATGACATTACTTCTACTTTGTGATCTTCCCTATGAAATCTTCCTCACTATTCTAAGACCATTCTTCCTACTTTTGCATAATTTATGGTTTAAATTAGTAGAATTATGTTTGTCCTAGTCCATATGCTAAACAGACTAACAACTGAAGCTCTGAAGGTCGGCATGAAAATTAATGTAACAAAGACCAAGTCGCCGAGAATCAACACCAAAAACTTCAGCCCCTTCTTCCTCGATGGATTATCCATAGTAGATGTGGAGAGTTTTACAGACTTGAGCAGTATTCTCACAAAAAAATGGAGGAGCTGATCATAACGTCAAAAGCATAATAGTTAAAGCTCAAGGTGCTTTTGGAGCTCTAGCACCTGTATGGAGATCAACACAAACAAAACTTCGCATATGTTACTGCGGTCTTGCTCTACCCAACATACCAATGTTGAGCGGTGTTGCTCTACGGATGTGAAACTTGGAAAATAACGAAGACAATGACAAAAAACATAATTCATAACTAAACATTCATAAAAAAAAGGTTGCGATAAACATTACACATATTCCGGGCGAATAAGATTCTAAACGAAGACTTGCTTCATCACACAAACCAAAAGAAAATTGGACTTCGAGATAGGATTTCGTAAGTGGAGATGGACTGGGCACACACTCACAAAACAAAACAACTGTTTAACCAAAATAACATTGGACTGTAATCCGCAGGGTAGAAGAAGTATTGCAAAAGAACTATAGGAGCTCCGCATAGGAGTTAAAGGACCATATATATATATATATATATATATATATATATATATATATATATATATATATATATATATATATATATATATATTGGTCCATCTGTCGTCGCACTGTCTCGCTATATGACCTGTCCACTTCCATTTCAATTCTTTCGCCTTTTGAATGATGTCACATACTTTCGTTTGTTCTCTGATCAATTTGCAGGTTTTTCTGTCCCGCTTTGTAATGCCAAACATACAGCTTTCCATTCCCCTCTGTGCAACCCCAAGCTTCTGAACTGACTATGATGTGAGTGTCCTTGTATCACTTCCTTATGTCAAAACAAGCAGCACGCACTGATTGAAAATCTTTCTCTTCAGACAAAGTGGGAGTTTGCTCCTAAATACTTTATTGAGCCGGCCAAATACCTGCCAGTCACACTTAACCCGCCGTTCCACCTCCCAGGCGGTATCACCCTCCATTGAAATCCTTTGCCCAAGACATATGTAGTGGTCCGCAACCTCTAATCAGATCCTGCCCAGAATAGATCCGGAATCTAAAGTTGATCCTAAGATATCAAAAACTGTACTATAAACATCTCGTCTGTACATTTGTGGATTTCAAGAAAGCATATGATTTTACTGACCGCGAATCTTCATTCCAAATCTTGAAAGAACAAAGACTAGATATGAAAACGTTGGCAATTATAAAAGCAACACTAACTAACACAAGGTCAAAAGTTAAATTCATGCGTGACATATCAGAGCCGTTCGAAATTAAAACTGGAGTGAGACAGGGGATGGACTCTCGACACTCTTATTTATCTGTGGTCTAGAAAAAGTAATACAGGAGTGGCGTGAAAAAAAGTCGGCCCTGAATATTGACCGGCTCATTAAACTGGGAGGAGAACCAACATCAAAATTGATTGTCTGGCGTTTGCTGATGATCTACTAATTTTGGCTCAAGATATATTAACGGCACAAAAACAAATTTAAGTCCTAAAAGAAACATCAGAAAAAGACAGACTCAAATTTTCCTTGGAAAGACACAATACATGATCTGCAAGACTAAGAACATTTTTAAAAACAAAATATGGTAACATCAGACGAGTCTCTCAATTCAAATATTTGGGTGAAATAATCATGGATGATGGGTTGGAAAAAGCCGCCAATAAGGGTAGATGTAAAAAAATGGAAACTGCATTGAGATTTACGCAAAATGTTTACAACAAAAAAATGCATATCTAAAAACACAAAACTGAGATATTACAATACAGTTATTAAGCCAGAATGTCTATATGGGGCAGAAACACTCATTTTGAACAGGAATAGAGATATCGAGAAGATTAAAAAAAAATGAAAGAAAAATCGATAAGAAAAATCTTAGGCCCCAAACCAATAAACCAAGTCTTCGAGAAATCCAAGAAATCAAACAATACACAGGTATATATAGTGATATGAGAAAAAGAAGACTTAAGTCATACGGACACATAAAACGGATGAATTCGAGTAGGCTAACTAGACAAATAGTCGAATTTTATGAAAATAGTAATAGAGCTGAAGTAGAAATAATTAAATGGATTGCTGCAATTAAAGAGGACCTAAGAGCAGCAAATATCACATAAAGTGAAATTCAAGATAGATGCTGTTAGAAGTTAACGTTTGGGAGGTTGGCCAGAGAGAAAAATGTAGGAAGACTGGAACAACTTGGTCTGACGAAAGAAAAAAGCTCATAGCGAGAGAATGAAATAAGTATGGGCGCAAAGGAAAGCTAACAACAATAAACGCCTCTAACAGTATTTCGCGTGGTCCACCAGGGCTCATACGTGAATGATAATATATATATGTATATATATATATATATATATATATATATATATATATATATATATATAGATATATATATATATATATATATATATATATATATATATATATATATATATATATATATATATATATATATATATATATATCAAGAATATTAGACCCGAATGGCAGAGGAAAGCTCAGGACCTTGCGAATTGGAAGCATGCTGGGGAGGCCTTCATCCTGCAGTGGATCGACAATGGCTGAATGATGAAGATATATATATATATATATATATATATATATATATATATATATATATATATATATATATATATATATATATATATATATATATATTTAATGAACTTGTGAATTTTTGAACCCGCCCAAAATTAATTATGTACTCATAAGCATAAAAACGTTAAAATATGTAAATAGGTTCTTAAAACCAGATTTTTTAAATTCCTCAGAGTTATAATTTTGTTTTTGTCGCGGAGAATACTTTCACGGCATTCAGAAAGTTTCTCATAACGTACACCTGAAATTATGTTCTTATTTTGTCGTACAAAAACCCGCATACAAATATAGATGCGGTCGTGATTTAATATTCATGATTCAGTTAAGAAAAGACGTATGATTTCTGTGTGAAACCAAAAGGAAAATGGGATGGTGCCAATCGAATCCTTCATATTCCTTAGAATCAACGTATTATTTGGAGCATCTAATAGTAGACTCGGACAAGCCGTTTCGTGAAATTATGTATCGTTTATCTTCGCATAAATGAATTTCAAAGTAGTCCGTACTGTTTGGAAACGGGATATCACTTTATTTAAACGTTAAATTAGCATGTCGATACAGTACGTGACTTCAGCTATCTAAAATGAGGTTAGTACGAGTAGCTTTTTATTACATTAAATTAATTTTACTATTTTTGTTCGATACCAATAACATTAATTTATCTAGTGGTGTCATATACGAGTATCACTCTGTATGTAGAAGAGAAAAAAAATTAACAGTACACAGGGAAAAAAATATTTGAACCAAGACAAATATTCTGAACTCAAGAACATTTTAGAGCGTATATAAGGAAAATCAAATTTGTTTTCAATGAAATAAGCATTTTTCTATTATAATTTAATCTTGAATCATTTTGTTTTTCTTTACTCGGTATATTACACACTCTTAAATCAAAACTTATATGTCCACTTGAACATTTATTAATTCTCAATATGAGTACTATATTTTTCAAGCAAGATCTACAATTCTTTTATTTCAAAGTTAAATGTTTTAATTAGAAAATAGCAAAATACAGTCAAATTTGATTACAATGTACCGGAGGGGACCTTAATAATTGGTACGTTATATAAGAATTTTGTTAAAAAAAATTAAATTATGTATGTACCTACATATACATATATAATTACATTTTCAAAGCTTTCATTCATCATTTTATGTATTATTATTTTTTTGATATTATTTAATATTTTTATTTCATTAGGCATTATTGTATATAATCCAGAAGATAATTTATTTATTATCCCAGCTTTTATCATAATATTATTTATATTATTTTGTTTTAAATTTTTAGTAGTAAATAAGTTATATTCTTTTGTTTTCATATTTTCAATAGTTAATATATATATATATATATATATATATATATATATATATATATATATATATATATATATATATATATATTTTATTATTAGTAATATATAATTAATATAAAATGGTAAAGTGTTAGGGTTAGAGGCGTATCAGCTAGGCTACTTAGCTATTTACTAGGCTATTTAGCGACTAGATCTACAGCTTAACATGGGTTCGGTACCACGGTCATCAGCTTCCGACAAACCCAGGCCAGCACCCCCCTCAGGCTATAAACCCTTGGTTATGTGCCTACCCATAACTATCTTATATATACATATATAATTACATTTATATTAAATTAAATATATTAAATTTTTAGTAGTAAATAAGTTATATTCTTTTATTTTCATATTTTTAATAGTTATTTAGCGACTGGACCTACAACTTAACGTGGGTTCCGAACCACGTTCTTTAGCCACCGACAACCCAGGTCAGCACGCCCTCAGGCTATCAACCCTTGGTTATGTGCTACCCATAAGTCTACCAGGAAGCCTATCGACTAGCAAGTGACCAACGTAGAATACTTTTCAGAAGGCATCCGGTCTTCCCCAGCCTTTAACTGGCGTGACTGCCAGGTAATTCGTTGTCGGATTTTACACTCTTGCATAGAAAGAATCACAGATATTTAAGTGTAGATATGTATGTGCGTGTGTGTGTATATATGTATATGTGTAGGGTAGGAAGTAAGACGAACAGAAGTATTAAAGAACCATAATCAACGAGCGTACCAATGCGGTTTCGGCACAGCAGTGGCAGACCGCCACTCTACCGTCTGCGCCAAAGCGACCGGCCGTATTCTAATGGAAGCAAGAACAAAATAATAGAACATTTCATTTTTAAAACTTAAAATCTACTCTAAAAATACATACAAAAAAACTTATAACTGCTTTGTAAAGAAGTCTGCAATATGAAATTGCTTTTGGCGATTTACAAGAATTTGATGTTGTAAATACATTTCTATTTCAAGCGTTGCGCACAAAATGGCATCTTCTGTAGTGCTTCTACATTCTAAAAATCGTTTTACGTTTTTTATCCCTATTATGGCAACATGAAAAGTTGGGGGCATTTTTTCTAATGGTACTTCTTCATCTTCTTGGTTAACATAGGAGCTACAAAAGCAGGAGATATAAAGAATCTAGAAAGACATACTACAAGAGTTACAAACCTAGGGGGCTAGAGAACCATTTGGATTGCAAATAAACCTGAAAAAGAGTCACGTCGTGGAGGTGGAACGGCGCGTTAAGTGTGGATATTTGGTAGGCTCAAAATGGTATTTAAAAACAAACCCCCACTTTTACAAGGCATAACAGAAAAACCTGCACATTGATCAGAGAACAAACGAACGCGTATGACATCATTGGAAGAGTAAAGGAATTGAAATAGCGGTGGGCTGGCCCTATACCGAGGAGATATGATGACAGGTTGACCAGGGCAGTCCTGGAGTGGATACCGTTTGATCAAGAGCGTCCACGAAGATGACCAAAAACACGATGGACTGATGACATCATTACGTATATTGGACCCGAATAGCAGAGGAAAGACGCCTTCATACTGCAGTGGATCGGCATGGTCTGATGCTGATATATGATGCTGATGATGATTAAAGACCGGATTATATGCAACCAAAAACCTTAAGAATATGCGCATATATATGCACATACTTTTTTTTATTTATGCAGGATATATGCAAAAAATCCATAAATATGCAGTGAATATGCAACTAAATTTTGATTTCCTAAATTACATTTTCATTTAATTAGGTGATTGAGTATTGAATAAAGATAAATTCAAGTTATAATATAATATACTTTATTAATTCAGATAACACCTAATACAATGTTTTATATGAAACTTATACTAAATATTAATACTAACTCGAAAAATTATAAAACGCACTAGTTATAATGTGTGCTTCAAGGTTCTGAACTAGAAAATTGTAGCGTCTATCATTAAGGAAATGTTTATACAAAGAAAACGATCTTTCTACATCTACTGATGTTATAGGGCAAAATTTTAATTTCGGAACTAAGGCAGGCTCAATAGCTAAATTATTTACACTTTTCCCTGACATTATGTCTACGACCTGCCTTAAAATCTTGAAACCTGTGTTTTTTTCTATCAAATTTTCTAATTTTGCCACTACTGTTTTCCCTACCTCACCTCGTATATTTTTGCAATTTTGTACACATGTCTGTATTATATCCATCGACTCTGGTAAACTTGTACACGATTCCTCTAGTTACACTTAATATGCATTAACTGTTCTTCCACTACAGTACTTTGAAATATTTCTTTCGATTTTTGGATGCACTGTGAATCATCACCAGACATTTGTGAGATTAAGTCCTTCAATTTTTGAAAATTATCTGCATAAAATAATGCCGCACGAATCCAGGTGCCCCATCTGATCACGACAGGCTCAGGTGGTAATGGTACTCCGGGCAAATTCTCTTTGTAAAACTGCACTCTCAATAGGGCCTTTATGAATATCTTTTTGACATTTGCTATTAGGTCATTGACCAACGGAAAAGAAACTCTAATAGTTTCCGTAAACCTATTTAATCCGTGAGCTAGACAAGTCACATGAATCAAATTTTCATAAAATATTTTTAAATTCTTTCCTGCCTTTATCATATACGGCGCAGCATCGGACAACAGGACAAAAATTTTATCTGTAGGAACTGAGTTCGGCAAAAAGAAATGTGTTAAGGTTTCTTGAATAAAACGTATAACTGTAAGATTGTTTGTTTTTTCCACTTCTTTTACGGCTATAAGGTAAACTTTTCCAGGTTCATCTTCTGTGAGTTTTCCGATCATTAAATTAACTATGTAACGACCACACGAATCAGTTGTTTCGTCGGCAACAATATACATATAGTTACCAATTTCTCCAATCCCATCCATATACCTCCAATTTCTTTTTTTATTTCATCTATCACGGTACCAAATACCTTTCCAACGACGTTTTTTCTTAATGTTGATTCATCTGGAGTATTAAATTTTGTATATTTTTGCAGAAAGGCCTTAACTTGCGGGTTGGTTAACTTGTTTAAAGGAATATTAGCAGCCAAGAACGTTTTACATAGATCTACGTTAAATTCTGAGTGGTCATGGTTTCCGTTTTTAAAAATCTCAAATGACTGCTTCAGCGTTGACTGTATGGGCCCAGACTTCTTCATGTTTCTAACCTTAGCTATGTGAGACGGCGTCTTAATATGTTGGTCTATTTGAAATTTCTTTGAGCAGGAAAGAATTTTTGAACAAGATTTGCAAAAAACCTGGTCGCCGTCCAAAGCAAGTTCTGGGTAAGGCTTAATCCAAGAAGTGCATAGTATTTTCGACATAATCACTGCTTTCACTTTGTTTACACTTACTAACTGCACAATAATAACTGCGACTACAACAAACGACAACCTGAATAATACTGACAAACAGCAAAGTTTACAGAATAAATATAAGTTAAGTCACTAGGCGTCGGTACTTCGAGCAACGAATTTAGACTGGCACCAAAAATAAGTTTTTGTACTTATTTTATTTTATTGCCCCATTAGGGAAAACCCAATCTGCAGACCGGGATCGCCCAGACACGCCGCCGTTCGTCCATAAAACGTAAAAAAAGAATACAGAAATCCCAAAGCATGCTTAGATATGCAATAGTTCCTAAAATATGCATTTTTCCTTTAAAATCACAAAATATGCAGAATTTGCATATATATGTAAAATGCATAAAATCCGGTCTTTAATGATGATGATCCACTGCAGCACTGCATGATGATGATCCACTGCAGCTCATCAGCCTGTATCGATCCTCTGCAGGAGGAAGGCCTCTTCAGCATGCTTCCAACTTTCACGGTCCTGGGCTTTCCTCTGCCACTCGGGTCCAATATACTTAAGGATGTCATCAATCCATCGTGCTTTCGGTCTTCTTCGCGGACGTTTGCGATCAAGCGGTATCCACTCCAGGGTTGCCTTGGTCCATCTGTCGTCCCATCGCCTCGCTATATGGCTAGACCATCTCCATTTCAATTGCTTTACTCTTCCAATGATGTCACAGATTTGTGTTTGTTCCCTGATCCATGCGCAGGTCTTTCTGTCTCGTCTTGTAATTCCAAGCATACATCTTTCCATTCCCCTCTGTGCCACCCGAAGTTTTTGAATATATATATATATATATATATATATATATATATATATATATATATATATATATATATATATATATATATATATATAGATATTATTATTAAGATTTCATTCTTTGATAACCCTCAATATATTTCGTGGGATCTTTTTCTAGCTTCTTCAGGAGGAATAACAAAATGTTTAAATTTCGGTTGAAATGTTGAAATGAAATGAAAAATATATATAATAAAACAAACAGAAAATATATAGAATAACACTCACACGTAGAAAAGAACGTTTCCAAGTTTGTTTTGTTCCTACGTGTGACTGTTGTTTTATATATTTTCTGTTTGTTTTATTATATATATTATGTGGGGTTTGTAGGAATATATAGGGGCGATTACTTTGACCTTCTCGAAATCTAATTTGTGACCCGTTTGCATATGATGATGGCGAGAGAATGCTCGTATATGCGATTTTGGATACGTCTGTTGGTTTGGCCGATATATGATTAGGAGTAGCCTCTGTTCTGGAAACTTCTTATTTCCAAATTGCCCATCCGTCCACCTTCCATCTCACCTCTACCGTTCAATTTAAATTCCTCAACGTTCAATTTCCTACAAAAATATGTAATAGTCTTTCCACAGTAATGTTCCGCTAAAGAGCTATAAAATTCCATAGTTAAAAAAAAATCCTATGTTATTTAAATGGAAAATTGAAATGTTTGATGCGGCACCTGTTTCACAGTTTTTTTTCGTCATTTCTAACAATATGTTCGATACCTTTAAGGAAAAAAAATGCCGCTTTTTTTTTAAATAGTTTAATATTACGAATTAATTTATTACTAAATTTAACTAGTATTATGTACAACACCTGCAAAAATGCCGAAGAAATTAACAACAATTACCAAACTCTATTTCTTCTATGGTAATTATATTATTTACAAAAACCCCATTAGTTTTTTTAAGATAGTAATTCAATGTCAGAAATGATATTAACTGATTTCCACGTTGTGATTTATTAGCATTTAGACATCTTGCAATAATTAGGTACAAAATAATCAACGCAGATTGTGAATATTGATAATGATCATCAATACATCATCTATAACGTGAAAAGGTATATCAATACCGTTTATTTACTATCGTTTCTTGAAATCACTTATACACAAAAGGCTTAAATAGACAATAATAAATCTATCTACGAAATATCGCTCAATTTAAAACCAAATAACATTTACGCCTCTAAAAATTCAAATTAATATCCGAACACCTGTTCAAAAAACCCACGACACGCAGAACACGGCCAGGTACAGGTTCAAAAAACCCGCAAATGTCATTAACACAATACTGAGTTTATTTGGATCGACGGCCATTACCGGAAACATCCTCGAGGCGACCTTGGAGCCACTCTGCATCATGAGAAATTTATGCGTCTCCTGGATTCAGATTTTATTGCTCTAGAACGAGACACAAATGAACCTGTATATTAATATGACACTTAAAAGTTATTTTGTTTTTAACTTGATCTATATATCTTATCCGAAGGAGCTGGATCTTTAAAGATCCCACTGTTAAAGATTTGTGGAAGACAAAAAATGTATTCAATCATTGTTGCCAAATTTATGAAAAAATAATTAATTTAGCTTTTCTCAGTTAAAATTCTTTACGAGGATTGAATGAAAAGTCAGATTCAAAAAGTCTCTCAAATTAAGTGGTTTTTATAATTATTGAATAAAACACAGATGGCGTTGTGAATTTGCCTAGATCTAGTTTCATTTCAGAAGTGTAATGTATAACATTCGTAAAAATAGAGTCGTACACAATACAACAATCTGTTAAAATTGTTGAATTATTTTATGAAATCGCTAATCTGAAAGCCCTATGAATCTAATTGTTCAAAAATTTCAAGAAACTGATTCAGTGGAAGATAAATCAAGAACAATATATACTCGTAGTGGTCGTTCCCATAAAAATATTGATTTAGTACGTGAAGTGTTGCTGAAGACCCAGTATTTTTCATTAGTTGACTTTCACAACAATTTGGAATCTACAACATGGCGAATTTTACGAAAGGATTTAGTCTGAGGATGGTTGCGTCATTTTCTTGATGGAAATTAGTTAAGTGGAAATTAAACAACTTTGTTTTATTTATACAATTCGAAAATATTTAGCACTGAAGGTTATAAGAGTCAAATAAGGAAGGAAATATAAGGTTCAAATAACACAGGCACTAAAGCCACTGGATTGTTGAAAAAGTTGTGCATTTGTAAATTGGACCAAGAAACAAACAGATGATTTTTGTCAAAAAATCATTATCAAAGCAGCGTACTAGGACCTGTGCTTTATCTTTTATATACATACGACATTCCAATAACAGTAAACATCAAACTAGCTCCATTTTCTGATGATACTGCAGTCTTGACAGTTGGAAACACCATAGAAGAAACTACTATCAATCTCCAAGACCCAATAAACGGCATAAACTCTTGAACCAGAGGGTGGTGTATAAAACTAAATGAAAATAAATATGTTCATATTAATTTCACGAACTGAAAAATAAATTACCACCCATTGGAATTGAATAATAATACAATTATATGCAAAAAAACAGCCAAAAATTTAGGTGTTAACATGTATGCAAACTAAAATGGAAAGAACACCTTAAAATGCAAACAGAACAATTAAAACTCAAATATAAAAATATGTATTGCCTGTTGGGGAGAAATTCACAGTTGTCTATCAAAAATAAAATACAAGTGCTTAACCGGTATGGATATACTGCTATGGGGTTATACCAAAGAAAGCAATTACAATTACCTTCAAATATTCCACAAGCGAGTACTAAGGAGTATTATCAATATTCCTTGGTATGTTCAGAACGAAGATCTTCATCGTGAACTACAGGTGAGGAAAGTTAAAGAAGAAATTAAGAAAATTGTCAGGAGAGGCCCTACAAACACCCAAACGTTGAATTCTTAAACTCTTAAACAGTCCAGACCTAGCGCGATGGCACAAAAGGCTCAAACCTTTTGAGCTTGCGTGATCAGTGAAAGACAGAGCACAGTGCAGTGTAACCACATCAGATAAGTACACAAGATATGTCAAAAATTAGGATGAACCGTTGGGAATATCTAGACTCAATTAACTGTAGTAATTTAAGTTATATTTAAAATGCCTATTAATCTTAAGACTAGAACAGGTGTATTGTTCATTTTCAGGAAAAAAATGCAATATAGTCTTCTCTTACCTCTTTTGAAAATGACCCAACGATATCCCCACCTTTTTTTTAAATTCCACAATGTATGAATTGTCGAACTCTACAAAACAGTCACTGGGATTCCTGGTAATATTCCTGTACTCTGCCTTTTATTTTTTAATTTTCTCGTACTTAACATTCTTTTCTATCTCTCAACACTATTATTTTGTTTCTACCCAGAATTGGTCGTAGTACTTTCATATTATCTGTAACTTGTTGATATTTTCATTTTGTTTCTGAACTTCGCAAAAAGGAATTTTATAATTGCTTAATCTTATAAGAAAGAAATTGTGAATGTGATGAGTTATATTTGAAAAAAATATTGAAAAAAAACTCAAAGAGATTTTCCACCGAACAACGTTCTATTTAATTTCTCTACACGTGTTTCGCTAATCATGGGATCATCATCAGCAGATGATTCGGGGAACTTTAGTTTTAATCTTCTCCTGATGACGCTGATATAGTTAGCGAAATGTGCGTGGACAAGTTAAATATGGTCATTTGATATTTAATAAAAATTGTAGTTTGAGGTTAGTGTTTCACACCAATAGGTTCCAATAGAAGAATTAATTTAAAATAAATTTGATTATCTAATTTGATGATGCAGTCTGTTGAGTTTAAATTTTTACTGATGGTCGAGTTGGAAGTTTAATTGCCAAATAAATGCATGCACACTTATCTTCCTTTTCCATCTCCCCTAAATCAACTTCAACTTCCTGTTAGATTAGGGACCATTTCTCTTTTGTCTGAAACCATGAGTCATGCACAAATTGGCTTTGGAGCTGAATTTGGAATTGCGATAAGTAAATATTCTACAATTAACTGATTTGTAATAGTAATTATAAAAAAAAAACTAAATAAGTTAACATCTAAGCGCCTGAGGAGTGTTCGCTATTAAAAATCTTTATTTCGTTTAATTTGCGGCTTAATATTGAAATAATTGATCATTTTACTCTATTCACCTAATTTGACGTTCTGTATAATATTATGAAACAACTATAACCACGCAAATCAACGTTTTACTTATTCATAAACAGTTTTAGCTTTAGTTTTTCTAGTTCCCCACTTTAAAAATGTATAAAATGTTGTTTTTTTATTGAGTAACTTTGCTCGATAAACTTCAAAGTTTTACGTTACACTAGGGAAAACTTTTATCGAAATATACAGTGAAGAAAATGCAACACGAAAGAAGATTTCTTAATCAGAAACACAACTCCAATTATGCCTCACGCCTACTAAACGATTTTTTTTTAATCGTGATTTCAAAATATTGCACGTATAAAATAAAAGCAAAAAACTAAACCATCTGGAAAGTTTAGAAATAAACCGTTTAAAAGATTCGAGAACCCTTCTCAATGACCGAATAGACCTGAACAAATCGTCTTTATTGAATTTATACAGGCAATAAATACCCTTTGGGCGGATTTCGAAAAAATATATATTTTATTGTGTAAACTTTTGTTATTTATACCCATTTCAACATAGAAAATATTTATTTCTGAGAAAGCTACTGAGTCAACATTCATACGATAAAGTAAAAATGTTTGATAAAAAGATGTTTGAAAATTGATCACATGATTAGATATCTCGGTTTTCGAAAACTAATGTCCTGGGTGAAATCTCGACGTCAAGCAACTGTACGATAATCTACCTCGAATACGAGCTCCATCGTTCGTAAATTTTTGGGTCGAAAAGATACTTGATCAGACTTGATCTTGATCGACATTCTTTCAAATTTAACTTCAACTATTATAACATTTAAATTTAACTATAACCAAACAAAATAGACTTGCCACAAAGACTATCTTAGGATTGAAACCATCCTTCATGTAACGGTACTAAATCATTGTATTTTAAGGGAATATTACTAAAAAAATACTTTTACCAAATAAAGTCACAGGTTTCAATCGCTTATGCTTATACAGTCGTAGTAAATATTTTAATAATATTCTATTATATTAGAATTATTTATATTATATTTATATATATATATATAGGCAAATCAAATCATAAAACTAAACAGAATTAATGAAGTTCATAACCAAAATCCTTATATATAAATATAAGGAATATAAAGCATAACCCTGAGTTCAACATGATTATATACTTCAAATAACGTACTACTGTTCTAAAATATAATTGTATCATTTAGCAGAAATATATATATATATATATATATATATATATATATATATATATATATATATATATATATATATATATATAGAAATATATATATATATATATATATATATATATATATATATATATATATATATATATATATATATATATACGTAATGTAAGACTTCTTTGGACAGCGTCCAAGGAGATAACAGTAGTAGATGTTACATACACCCAGCCTCTGGGATCCTCAATCTCATATGGAACACACAACAACCTGCGTCTCCGCCCAAATGAAGATTTTCTTAGGTGCTTGGCTGGGGACGAGCCCCACCCACCTCTTCAATTGGAGGGCATATGTTTCGCCTCTCGATGATTAGGCTCTTCAAGGTACCGATAGCCTGTGTGGATGCACTGCAGGATGAAGGCCTCTTCAGCATGCTTCCAACTTTCACGATCCCGAGCTTTCCTCTGCCACTCGGGTCCAATATACGTAACGATGTCATCAATCCATCGTGCTTTCGGTACTCTTCGCGGACGTTTGCGATCAAGCGGTATCCACTCCAGGATTGCCTTGCTCCATCTGTCGTCACATCGCCTCGCTATATGGCCAGCCCATCTCCATTTCAATTGCTTTACTCTTCCAATGATGTCACATACTTTTGTTTGTTTCCTGATCCAGGAGCAAGACTTTCTGTCTCGTCTTGTAATGCCATCTTTCCATTCCCCTCTGTGCCACCCGAAGTTTTTGAATTGATTGCAATGTGATTGTCCAGGTTTCACTTCCGTATGTCATAACGGGTTGAACGCACTGATCGAAGACTTTTCTTTTCAGACAAAGTGGGAGTATGCTCTTAAACACTATGTTGAGCCTGCCAAATGCCTGCCAGCCACATTTAACACGTCGTTCCACCTTTCCGGTGATATTCCCCTCCATTGAAATCATCTGCCCAAGAGATATATAAAGCTGTCCACAATCTGCAAATCCCTTCCTAAAACCGAAATTCTTCGGTTCTAAGCGAAGTTATTGAACACAACCTGGCTCTTTTTCAGGTTTATTTTCAAGCCAAATGGTTCCCCAGCCCTTTACAGTTCTTGTATGCGTCTTTGCAGCTCCTCTGGGTCTTGCGAAATGAGAATAATATCATCTGCAAATCTAAGATGGTTTAAGTTTGCACCATTGATCTTTACACCATCCTGTTCCCAATCCAGTTTACGGAATACTTCTCCAAGACCAGCGGAGAAAAGAATAGGCGATATTGCGTCACCCTGCCGTACACCTCGTCCTACATTAATTCCCACTTCAAGATCATCAAGGTCAACTGTGGCTGTAGTTCCATCATATATCGATACTAATAGGTTTACATATGCTTTATCTACCCCTTGGCTAAGCAGTGCATCCATTATCGCATGCTTTGAGATACAGTCAAATACTTTTTCGTATTCGATAAAAGCTACTCACAGTGGCATGGTATATTCGTTGTGCCTTTCTATGGCCTGCAGTACAACTTGAATATGATCCATTGTACTAAATCCACTTCTGAATCCTGCTTCTTCTTTTGGTTGTGCGTCATTCAGTTTTTTAATATTCTTTTAGAAATCATCTTAATGAAAACTGTACATTTCTGATAGGAGGCTTATTGGACGGTAGTTCTTTAAATCTTCCTGTGCTCCTTTTTTATGTAAAAGGATCACAAGTCAGGTACTTTTTGTTCTTTGAGGCATTTTGAGTATAATTTTGCCAGTGTTTTATGTAACGTCCGACCACCAGCTTTTAGCATTTCGATAGTTACACTGTCCTTTCCTGGAGCCTTGCCGTTTTTCATCGATTCTATAGCATTTGTTACTTCCTCTACTAGAATATCTGGCATTTGTTCTTCCGTGGCTATTGTTGTCTTTGATTAGTTCTGATCTTCATATAACGGGGAATAAAATTTTCTGACAACCTCTAACATTTGGGTACGCGCCCTGCACACTGTGCCATCCTCTCGCCTTAAGGTTTATATTTGCGTTCTTTTGTTTCTCAGCTTCTGTATAGCCTTGTTAATTCCTTTGTTTTCTTCCACGGTTTTTTGCACTAACTGCATGTTGAAACGGCGCGTGTCCTCTCTGATACGTTTCCTTATAGTTTTGCAGAGCTCAGTGTACTCGACCCTGCCAAAAGGGCATTTCTCATTGCCCACTGTTTCTTAATTAAATCAATGGTCTCACTGGAGGTTTTTTGTCTGTTTGAGACATTTTTCTTCTGGTGCTATTGAAGCAGCCGTTTGAAGCACATTGTTGGCGATTTCTTCATGTTGAACTGATATTTCCACCTCCTCTGGATCTTGTAACGCAGCAAACCGGTTTGACAAAGCAGTCTCAAAATCGCTTCCTCTCTCCAGCAGTTTCCCAGAATCTACTTTGCCGTTTTTTTATCTTACCACTCTTTCGCGCTCTCTTCGACAGTCAATCCGAACCCTTGCTCGTACCATTCGGTGGTCACTTACAACATTAAAATAGTTCAGGATAGTACAATTGGTAAATATTGTTTTATCGTTGGTCATGATGTAATCAATTTCACTTGTGAGCTCACATGGACTTTTCCATGTCCATTTTCTGGTGATATTTTTTTTATAGAACGAATTCATAATATATAGTTCTTGTCCTTCAGCAAAATCAACCAATCTGTCACCTCTATTGTCTCGCTCACCAGTTCCATATGGGCCAGTTGCATTTTCGTCAGTTCTTGTTGTTCCAATTCTGGCATTAAAATCACCCATCAGGATTTTGTACCTACATTTCTCCTTGTATAAAAAATGGGCCACTTCATCATAAAATTCCTCAATTTCCACATCCTTATGGCTTATAGTTGGTGCATAAGCTTGGACGATTTGTCCTTCAGCTTTCGATAGATGAGGAGTCCAATTCCGCCACATCGGCCATTTTCCGTACCTCAAGTGTAGAGAACGCGCCCAGTTGGTTCCAGTTTGAATAACTCTTCGCCCTTTCTTCGTATTTCACAGAGCCCAATAATATCCCAATGTATGTTGTCAAGTTCGATTAACAGTTCTTGCAATCGGGCCTCTGTTTTCATAGTCCGTATATTTAGCGTTGCAATGCCAAAAATCCAATGGCAGCCTGATCTAACCCAGTGATTCTTAGCAACCTCTGCCTTAGGACAGATCTTTCCGCTGCCATAGGTAGTTGCCCCTTGACCTTCGGGGAATGAGGGCCGTGTTTGAGGTTGTACTGTCATATTGAAACATACTGAAATACCATATATATATATATATATATATATATATATATATATATATATATATATATATATATATATATATATATATATATATATAGTCTGTATATACTATAAAGACAAATGTAATACTCGTGTCTATGCAATAAACTACGAATCTGCAAAATGCCTTGAACAACTTTAAAAACTATCCCTCCTAGGATGGAATATCATTAACCAATATAAAACTGAACTTTGGTTCTTCAAATAAGTAAAGTATTTCACGAAAAATTATAAGATGGCGCTACTGCCATTCGATCCAACTTCATTATTCATGACAATGCATCGTATCTCACAGCTGCTAAAGTAATACTGACTAAGACTAACAATTTTTCTTAATTTTTGGTTTGGTCACATGTTGAACCAATAATTCAAAACTAATGTTTTCATAAATAACCACATAAAATAAAACGAACCTAGAAAGTGTATCCACATAAATACAGATTTCAACATCAAAATAACTAGTTTACTATTGTTGACAAATAATTTTTAGGAAATATACAAGTGACAAATAATTATTTTTGTTTATTATAAAATATTCGACGAAAGTTTCCAGGTTTTCTTTAAAGTTCTTTTTTCCAATTTTCGAAATTTACAACTGATATTTAACACAAAACCGTGCGGATTTTAATTCCAAAATGTGCATATTTAGAAAATGTTCGTGTTTAATAATTTGCAGAGAGCTATCAAATTTTACGAACAGCGCCCCCCTCCCGAAAACTTTTTAATATAAAAATTGTAAATTTCAGATTTTTACAGGCCTCGAGAGTTAAATTGCATTTGTTTCAAAATAATTTCATCTCCTTAGGAAAAGTTTCGGAAGTTTAAATTGGACAACGTAAACTAAACGAAGTTTTATGAGTTCCATATACATTATAAAAGTAGTTACCGAACGCAAGTTTTCTTTTTCTGCAAGAAAGTTTCTCGGAAGGGGAGAAGTTAGCAAGAAAAAGGGCGGAAACCGTAAAATCCTTCGAAATATGTTTAAAATAAGTTTTGATATAAGATGCATTCAGAGGCAAATGGATTCTGCCAGGCTGTTGGTGGGTGGCGATGGTAGAAAACATCAACATAGATTTGTTAAGAATGGAATTTTCATATGAAAGGAATAAATAAAAAATAAAGTTTTATCATTTCCATAACGGGGAGAGACAAGCTCCCATTTTTTATACTTGACGTGCAATGTTATCGTATTGTATCATTTATGATAATATTTCTTTCAGCAGCCTTTTCATACATTATAATATTATAATAATACATTACAATATATATTGTACGTTAGATAATGGAACATAACATGAGACAATACCCTGTTTAGCACATAATTTTCGGAATAATAATTTATAATGCGCATCAGATATTGGGCAAAATTTCCTCCAAAAGGGGAAACCAACAGCTTTATTTAAACACCTCGCATTTCCTCCAAAGAATTTTAATTATCCCTTTTGATTTTATTTTCCTTTATTCGTTGCAGTATTTTAGTTCATAGGCTTGTAGAGTGATACTTCTCTTGTTGGTAGAGATATTTCTCTATAGTTCATGCATTCTTGTTGTCTCTCTTTTGTACAGGAAAAGTGTTGCATTCTTTTAGTATTTTCTTTTCCTTGACAATTATATGGACTAAGTTTCTTAGAGCTTTTTTCACTTTTCTCCCTTCAAGTTAATCTTTGTTATTACGTCTATAAACTGTTTTCCGTAACGTCACATAGTGAGTAAGGCCGGATACATTCTGAGATATGTTCAACGTTATCCACTTACCTTGGCTCAGTTAGGCAAATATTGGTAAATTACACAATAAATTATCTTTATCTGGTCTCTACCATCAAATTTTCATTATATTATTCGAGTAAAAGTTCCATCTCCCGTAATCCAGCTGCTCTAAGGCCGAAAAACAACTTCACTTACTGCAAGGCTGGATAAAACCAGTTGGTTTCTGAATGATCTAAATTCGTCTCTGGGCTTTCAACAAAACTAGTTTAAGCAAAAAAACCTACAGTTAATAACCATTGAGGTGTACCGCTCAGAGTGTGTCACTGCAGGCCAAAAGTTTAAGGCCTTGTTTAAAACTTTCCAAAACTTTTTTTAGTTACCAAATTATTATTTTTTTCTACCTCGATAATGTTCATCATAGTTTATTCAAGTTAATATCTATATATATATATATATATATATATATATATATATATATATATATATATATATATATATATATATATATATATATATATATATATATATATATATATATATATCTATATATATGGTTCTACATTCCCTTAGGAATTGCAGTCACTCGATTCTTTTGAGCTCTAGAAACTCATTCCTTGTAGTGAGTTTAATCCACGTTACTCTATTCTTGCTTTATTCTATCCTATTGTTTGTCCTTGCTTCTTCTCTCAGTCCAGTATCTTTTCCCACCATGCTTGTATTTCCACTTTCCTTATGTCTTCCCGCACCTACTTTTCGGTCTCCCTCTTCTTCTGTTAGTATCTGGTCTCCACATTGTAATGTTCTTTACTACTTTCTTATATGACCAAACCAGCGGAGTCTTTGCACTTTTATGGCCTTCACTATATTTCTCGTTTCAAAATGATTTTTATTTCAAAATTCATTAACCTTCTGTGTTCATCTTCTGCAACTTTCTTTAATCCATATATTCTTCTTACTATCTTTCTTTCGAATATTCGTAACTTTTTCTGTTCCAAGCTTGTTAAATTCGTTATCTGTGCCCCATTGGTCACCACCGGTCTAATAGCTGCTTTATATACCTTCATTTTTGTGTTTATACTTATGTTTTTGCTTTTCATAAGTTCTGTTTCTCATAGGTTCTGTTTTTCATAGGTTCTGTGCAAACTGTGTGTTCTTGGTAAATTACACAATAAATTATCTTTATCTGGTCTCTACCCTCAAATTTTTATTATATTATTTGAGTAAAAGTTCCATCTCCTGTAATCCAGCTGCTTTAAGGCCGAAAAACAACTTCACTTACTGCAAGGCTAGATAAAACCAGTTGGTTTCTGACTGATCTAAATTCGTCTCTGGGTTTTCAACAAAACTAGTTTAAGCAAAAAAACCTACAGTTAATAACCATTGAGGTGTACCGCTCAGAGTGTGTCACTGCAGGCCAAATGTTTAAGGCCTTGTTTAAAACGTTCCAAAACTTTTTTTACTTACCAAATTATTATTTTTTTCTACCTCGATAATGTTCATCATAGTTTATTCAAGTTAATATCTATATATATATATATATATATATATATATATATATATATATATATATATATATATATATATACGGACTATGAAAACTGAGGCCCGATTGCAAGAACTGTTAATCGAACTTGACAACATACATTGGGATTTTATTGGGCTCTGTGAAACACGAAGGAAGGGTGAAGAGTTAATCAAACTGGAACCAACTGGACACATACTCTACACTCGAGGTACGGAAAATGGCCGATGTGGCGGAATAGGATTCCTCATCAATCGAAAGCTGAAGGACAGTGTGGTAAAATTTGAAAGTACATCCGACCGATTAGCCCAATGCGTCATTCAGCTGAATAAAAAGTTTAGGCTTCAAATCGTCCAAGCTTATGCACCAACTATAAGCCATAAAGATGAGGAAATTGAGGAATTTTATGATGATGTGGCCCAGCTTTTATACAAGGAGAAATGTAGGTACAAAATCCTGATGGGTGATTTTAATGCCAGAATTGGAACAACAAGAACAGACGAAAATGCAACTGGCCCATATGGAACTGGTGAGCGAGACAATAGAGGTGACAGATTAGTTGATTTTGCTGAAGGACAAGAACTATATATTATGAATTCATTGTATAAGAAAAATATCAGCAGAAAATGGACATGGAAAAGTCCATCTGGGCTCACAAGCCAAATTGACTACATCATGACCAACGATAAAACAATATTTACCAATTGTACTGTCCTTAACAATTTTAATGTTGGAAGTGACCACCGAATTGTACGAGCAAGGGTTCGGATTGACTGTCGAAAAGAGCGCGAAAAAATGGTAAGATCAAAGAAGGGCAAGGTGGATTCTGGAAAACTGCTGGAGAGAGGAAGCGATTTTGAGATTGCTTTGTCAAACCGGTTTAACGCAGCAAACCGGTTCCAAGATCCAGAGGATGTAGAAATATCAGTTCAATATGAAGAAATCGCCAACAATGTACTTCAAACGGCTGCTTCAATAGCACCAGAGGAAAAATGTCTCAAACAAACAAAAATCTCCAGTGAGAATATTGATTTAATGAAGAAACGGCGAGCAATGAGAAATGCAGGTAGTCCTTTTAGTGCAGGTAGTCCAGGAAAGTCCAGGTCCTTTTGGCAGGGTCGAGTACACTGAGCTCTGCAAAACTATAAGAAAACGTATCAGAGAGGACACGCGCCGATTCAATATGCAGCTAGTGCAAAAAACCTTGGAAGAAAACAAAGGAATTAACAAAGCTAAACAGAAGCTGAGAAACAAAAGAACGCAAATATATGCTTTAAAGCGTGAGGATGGCACAGTGTGCAGGACGCGTACCCAAATGTTAGAGATTGTCAGAAGGTTTTATTCCCAGTTATATGAAGATCAGAGCCAGTCAGGGACAGCAATACCCACGGAAGAACAATATATAATACCAGATATCCTAGTGGAGGAAGTAACAAATGCTATAGAATTGATGAAGAACGGCAAGGCTCCAGGAAAGGATAGTGTAACTGTCGAAATGCTAAAAGCTGATGGTCGGACGTTACATAAAACACTGGCAAAATTATACTCAAAATGCCTCAAAGAACAAAAAGTACCTGACTTATGGAAAAATGCAGAAGTGATCCTTTTACATAAAAAAGGAGCACAGGAAGATTTAAAGAACTACCGTCCAATAAGCCTCCTCTCAGTGATGTACAAAGTTTTCACTAAGATAATTTCTAAAAGAATATTAAAAAAACTGAATGACGCACAACCAAGAGAACAAGCAGGATTCAGAAGTGGATTCAGTACAATGGATCACATCCAGGTTGTACAGCAGGTCATAGAAAGGCACAACGAATACACCATGCCACTGTGCTTGGCTTTTATCGACTACGAAAAAGCATTTGATTCCATCTCAAAGCATGCGATAATGGATGCACTGCTTAGCCAAGGTGTAGAGAGAGCCTATGTAAACCTATTAGAATCGATATATGATGGAGCTACAGCCACAATTCACCTTGATGATCTTGAAGTGGGAATTAATATAGAACGAGGTGTACGGCAGGATGACGCAATATCGCCTATTCTTTTCTCGGCTGGCCTTGAAGAAGTATTCCGTAAACTGGATTGGGAACAGGATGGGGTAAAGATCAATGGTGCAAACTTAAACCATCTTAGATTTGCAGATGATATTATTCTCATTTCACAAGACCCAGAGGAGCTGCAAAGACGCATACAAGAACTGCAAAGGGCTGGCGAACCATTTGGCTTGAAAATAAACCTGAAAAAGAGTCAGGTTATCTTCAATAACTTCACTCAGGACAGAAGAATTTCAGTTTTAGGAAGGGATTTAGAGATTGTGGACAGCTTTGTATATCTTGGGCAGAGGATTTCCATGGAGGGGAATACCGCCCGGGAGGTGGAACGGCGTGTTAAATGTGGCTGGCAGGCATTTGGTAGGCTCAACATAGTGTTTAAGAGCAGACTCCCACTTTGCCTGAAAAGAAAAGTATTCGATCAGTGCGTTCTACCCGTTATGACATACGGAAGTGAAACCTGGACACTCACATCGCAATCAATTCAAAAACTTCGGGTGGCACAGAGGGGAATGGAAAGATGTATGCCTGGCATTACAAGACGAGACAGAAAGTCCTGCGCATGGATCAGGGAACAAACAAAAGTCTGTGACATCATTGGAAGAGTAAAACAGTTGAAATGGAGATGGGCAGGCCATATAGCGAGGCGATGGGACGACAGATGGACCAGGGCAATCCTGGAGTGGATACCGCTTGATCGCAAACGTCCGCGAAGAAGACCGAAAGCACGATGGACTGATGACATCGTTAAGTATATTGGACCCGAGTGGCAGAGGAAAGCCCAGGACCGTGAAGGTTGGAAGCATGCTGAAGAGGCCTTCATCCTGCAGTGGATCGATACGGGCTGATGATGATGATGATGATGATGATGATGATGATATATATATATATATATATATATATATATATATATATATATATATATATATATATATATATATATATATATATGGTTCTACATTCCCTTAGGAATTGCAGTCACTCAATTCTTTTGAGCTCTAGAAACTCATTCCTTGTAGTGAGTTTAATCCACGTTACTCTATTCTTGCTTTATTCTATCCCATTGTTTGTCCTTGCTTCTTCTCTCAGTCCAGTATCTTTTCCCACCATGCTTGTATTTCCAATTTCCTTATGTCTTCCCGCACCTGATCTTTCCACCTACTTTTCGGTCTCCCTCTTCTTCGGTTAGTATCTGGTCTCCACATTGTAATGTTCTTTACTACTTTCTTATATGACCAAACCAGCGGAGTCTTTGCACTTTTATGGCCTTCACTATATTTCTCGTTTCAAAATGATTTTTATTTCAAAATTCATTAACCTTCTGTGTTCATGTTCTGCAACTTTCTTTAATCCATATATTCTTCTTACTATCTTTCTTTCGAATATTAGTAACTTTTTCTGTTCCAAGCTTGTTAAATTCGTTATCTATGCCCCATTGGTCACCACCGGTCTAATAGCTGCTTTATATACCTTCATTTTTGTGTTTATACTTATGTTTTTGCTTTTCATAAGGCTTTTGAATTTATAATAGGTTATGTGCAAACTGTGTGTTCTTGGTAAATTACACAATAAATTATCTTTATCTGGTCTCTACCCTCAAATTTTCATTATATTATTCGAGTAAAAGTTCCATCTCCTGTAATCCAGCTGCTCTAAGGCCGAAAAACAACTTCACTTACTTCAAGGCTAGATAAAACCAGTTGGTTTCTGAATGATCTAAATTCGTCTCTGGGTTTTCAACAAAACTAGTTTAAGCAAAAAAACCTACAGTTAATAACCATTGAGGTGTACCGCTCAGAGTGCGTCACTGCAGGCCAAAAGTTTAAGGCCTTGTTTAAAACTTTCCAAAACTTTTTTTAGTTACCAAATTATTATTTTTTTCTACCTCGATAATGTTCATCATAGTTTATTCAAGTTAATATCTATATATATATATATATATATATATATATATATATATATATATATATATATATATATATATATATATATATATATATATATATATATATATATATATGTATACATTCCCTTAGGAATTGCAGTCACTCGATTCTTTTGAGCTCTAGAAACTCATTCCTTGTAGTGAGTTTAATCCACGTTACTCTATTCTTGCTTTATTCTATCCTATTGTTTGTCCTTGCTTCTTCTCTCAGTCCAGTATCTTTTCCCACCATGCTTGTATTTCCAATTTCCTTATGTCTTCCCGCACCTGATCTTTCCACCTACTTTTCGGTCTCCCTCTTCTTCTGTTAGTATCTGGTCTCCACATTGTAATGTTCTTTACTACTTTCTTATATGACCAAACCAGCGGAGTCTTTGCACTTTTATGGCCTTCACTATATTTCTCGTTTCAAAATGACTTTTATTTCAAAATTCATTAACCTTCTGTGTTCATCTTCTGCAACTTTATTTAATCCATATATTCTTCTTACTATCTTTCTTTCGAATATTCGTAACTTTTTCTGTTCCAAGCTTGTTAAATTCGTTATCTGTGCCCCATTGGTCACCACCGGTCTAATAGCTGCTTTATATACCTTCATTTTTGTGTTTATACTTATGTTTTTGCTTTTCATAAGGCTTTTGAATTTATAATAGGTTCTGTGTCCCGCCTGTACTCTGTGATTAATCTCTATGTTTCTGTCGCTTTTGCTATTTATTATTATTCCCAAATATTTAAAGTTTCCCACTACTTCAAATACGTAATTTCGTATTTTTACTGATTTGGTTGTAACTCTTCTATGTTCTTTCCTTGTTTCCATTGCTTTTTTCTTGATTTATTGTGAGGCCTCTTTTCTTTACTTCTTGTCCATTTTTTGAATTGCTTCTTCCAGGCTTATTCTGTCTCTAGCTAGCACAGTAAGATCATCTGCGTATGCAACTGCTTGTGTCGCTTTATCAATGAATGTTCCCGTGAAATTACACTCTTTAATTACTGCATCCAGTATTAATATAAACAATGTTGTTGATAGAAGGAAACCAAGGACCAAAGATAAGAAGGAAATAATATCAATAAATATCATATCATAGGATAAGTAAAGTGAACCGAAAATTCGCTTGAATTTATTAGTTACATGGCCTGTAAAAATAAATGACTCAACTATGAGAACACCCTGTATACAACTTTACTAATACAAAGCTTGTTTTTCAAAATGGTGGTAGGTGTCTTAAACTTTTGACTTGGAGTGTAACGGATAGGCAAGGTCACTGCTTATCACAACTGACTCGTTCTATAGAAAAATGAATTAAAACTAACAATAACTTTATCGTTGTGTTTACTTTGTACTATTACAATATAAAAACACGAAACAATACAGTGTACTCTCAAAAAAATAATTAAAATGAATTTATAAACATTTTCACAATTTAAAACATGTTTTCACAAATTGTGGATGTGATGTGATTTATTCACTTATCTAACGTTAAGTTGTGAGGTCCGTCACGAAATAATGCCATGAGTTAAGAAGAAGACTCAAATAAATAAACTTAAACCAGTTGAAATATAAATCTAACTTCACTACACAAAATACCATTTCCAAAAGACACATAGGTTCCAACAAAACATTTTTTTAAGTAAACAAATCGTTAGACTGAGCTCCATGTTTCGCATTTCATCCAGGACGAGTCGACGAGTCCCATTTACATCGCGACTTCACATTTTCCAACACGTTTATATTTTATGGTAATACACAAGCGTAAATTATAAAAGTTATTTTCATTTTATTTCTATAGTGGCTCCCCCTGCGCTTTTACTAGCAAATATTTTGATACAATGTTATTGTTAGTGCAACGTTGTGAATATTCATAAAAGATACGGCAGTATTTTACGTGGTGTGAGCAAGGTGTAAATTTGTTTTGAAGGATGACATAAACTTCGCGGTTTTTTGTATCTGGTTGGTCGGTTGTTAATTTCACGCCAACGTAAAGAGGTTTTATTCTTTATAAAAGTGTTAAGCAATTACAATTTTTCGCTTGTATGTTAAAATGTCTATAGTACAAGCAGCATGGGGACTACTCCAATGAAACGTCAACTATAAATGCATTCATCAAATGTTTAGTTTACTTTAAAAACTTTTTCAATTTTTTTTCGAATTTCCCTCATGCCATCGGTATTTCATTCATCCATCCAGTGAATTATTTTTTCTACATTTAAATCCACGTCCATTTTTCGCTTGTATATTAAAATGTCTATAGTACAAGCAGCATGGGGACTACTCCAATGAAACGTCAACTATAAATGCATTCATCAAATCTTCAGTTTACTTTAAAAACTTTTTCAACTTTTTGTCGAATTTCCCACATGCCATCGGTATTAAATTCATCCTTCTAGTGAATTATTTTTTCTACATTTAAATCCACGTCCACTTTTCGCTTGTATGTTAAAATGTCTACAGTACAAGCAGCATGGGGACTACTCCAATGAAACGTCAACTATAAATTCATTCATCAAATGTTCAGTTTACTTTAAAAACTTTTTCAACTTTTTTCGAATTTCCCACATACCATCGGTATTTCATTCATCCATCTAGTGAATTATTTTTTCTACATTTAAATCCACGTCCACTTTTCGCTTGTATGTTAAAATGTCTACAGTACAAGCAGCATGGGGACTACTCCAATGAAACGTCAACTATAAATTCATTCATGAAATGTTCAGTTTACTTTAAAATTTTTTCAACTTTTTTTCGAATTTCCCTCATGCCATCGGTATTTAATTCATCCATCTAGTGAATTCTTTTTTCTACATTTAAATCCACGTCCACTTTTCGCTTGTATGTTAAAATGTCTACAGTACAAGCAGCATGCGGACTACTCCAATGAAACGTCAACTATAAATTCGTTCATCAAATCTTCAGTTTACTTTAAAAAAATTTTCAACTTTTTGTCGAATTTCCCACATGCCATCGGTATTTAATTCATCCATCTAGTAAATTCTTTTTTCTACATTTAAATCCACGTCCACTTTTCGCTTGTATGTTAAAATGTTTACAGTACAAGCAGCATGGGGACTACTCCAATGAAACGTCAACTATAAATTCATTCATGAAATGTTCGGTTTACTTTAAAACTTTTTCAACTTTTTTTCGAATTTCCCTCATGCCATCGGTATTTCATTCATCCATCTAGTGAATTATTTTTTCTACATTTAAATCCACGTCCACTTCTCGCTTGTATGTTAAAATGTCTACAGTACAAGCAGCATGGGGACTACTCCAACAAAAAGTCAACTATAAATGCATTCATCAAATGTTTAGTTTACTTTAAAAACTTTTTCAACTTTTTTCGAATTTCCCACATACCATCGGTATTTCATTCATCCATCTAGTGAATTATATTTTCTACATTTAAATCCACGTCCACGAATCTGAAATTTAAGACGTAAGTGAAAAATTAATAACTTTATATTATCGACCAAAAAATCAAATTAAATAAAACATTAAGATCGTGAAATAGGGTCTTAAATAATAAAGGGTTAATTAAGAATTAATATAAAACAAACTAATAATAGAGCTTAGATTGTCGTGACGCTGGAATATAATTATAACAAGCATGCAATGTTGAAAATACGACATAAAATAAGTCTATTGCTAGAATTTCGAAAAAAAATCTGATATACAGTTGGAATTCAGTAAATTATACGGACCGGGGAGCTTTATTTTATTTTTTTCCTATTCCATTATGGTAATTGCAACAAACGGTTATTAATTATGTTAAAAATATTGTTTGGTTTGCGGAACTCGGCAGTTTTCAAACGAAGCAAATCATATTTTAAATTTTTCGACTTGAAGGTGAAATATTAATGGCGTGTAAAGCAAAAACACGTTGGAATGTTTGGATTTATGGCTTATTTTAATTTTCTCAGCGTTTACTTTGTATATTTTATTGCCTTTGTGCATTCCAGTTTTCGATTAGTTTTAGTATATTAACGACAAAATATTTTACTTCATTTTATAATCAGATTAACTTTATTTTTCAAAATTAACTAATATATTTCTATTTATTGCAGGTAATTCAACTATGTATTATGCCTGCTGAAGTTCTACCCTGGCGGTAAGCTTATTTGTAGCAAATGGTTTGATATTATTTATTACCGTTAATATACGAGGGCACAGTGAATAGTCAGATATTTTTCCGATAGATCCCGTTCCAATTACAAAGGCGATTACATTTATCACAATAGCTTTCTTTTTAGTAACGCTCCATAAATTTTAAACCGATGTGACATTTAGTTTTGTGTAATAATCTTCGAAAGCAACCGATATTTTGTTGGAAAGAAAGGATAAACTTTCAATAAAGCTCTATAAAAGAAAAAAAAGCAAATTTCATGTGCTTAGACCAAAAAAAAACTTGAAAAAGCATTATAGGAACTCAGCTGCGTCACATTTCATGATTCGTAAGTGGTTTATTGGGTTTCGATTTGGTCAAACCAACACGGTTTGCGCTAAGGATACCTCGTTGAGGTCACTACTGAGAAAATTGTTAACAAAATGCCTGATAAACTTAAACAGATTAACCACTGTACATTAAAACACTTGTTTCTGGTATATATATATATATATATATATATATATATATATATATATATATATATATATATATATATATATATATATATATACCCCTTTGTGGATCAGACCTTGACGTGGTAAAGGGGTTTGAGTAGGGCAATGAAGCTTTGAGCTATGCCGTCTGGAGTCTATGCTCCTGGGAGGGTCACCCCTGGCGGACAGGTCAAAGCGGAGGCCGCAGACTAACATGATCCAAAATCTGCCAACCCGCATTGGACCAGCGTGGCAGATTACGGTCCATACCTTCAACATGGTATTTCAGTATGTTGAAATATGACAGTACAACCTCAAACACGGCCCTCATTCCCCGGAGGCCAAGGGGCAACTACCTACGGCAGCGGGAAGACCTGCCCCAAGGCAGAGGGTGCTAAGAATCACCGGGTTAGATCAGGCTGCCATTGGACTTTTGACATTGCAACGTTAAATATACGGACTATGAAAACAGAGGCCCGATTGCAAGAACTGTTAATCGAACTTGACAACATACATTGGGATATTATTGGGC
The DNA here is from genome assembly GCA_031761425.1 of Cosmopolites sordidus. Classification (NCBI taxonomy): domain Eukaryota; kingdom Metazoa; phylum Arthropoda; class Insecta; order Coleoptera; family Curculionidae; genus Cosmopolites; species Cosmopolites sordidus. The sequence goes on along the minus strand of JARFXV010000434.1, from coordinate 131,079 downwards.
TCTGTGAAAAACGAAGGAAGGGTGAAGAGTTAATCAAACTGGAACCAACTGGACACGTACTCTACACTCGAGGTACGGAAAATGGCCGATGTGGCGGAATAGGATTCCTCATCAATCGAAAGCTGAAGGACAGTGTGGTAAAATTTGAAAGTACATCCGACCGATTAGCCCAATGCGTCATTCAGCTGAATAAAAAGTTTAGGCTTCAAATCGTCCAAGCTTATGCACCAACTATAAGCCATAAAGATGAGGAAATTGAGGAATTTTATGATGATGTGGCCCAGCTTTTATACAAGGAGAAATGTAGGTACAAATTCCTGATGGGTGATTTTAATGCCAGAATTGGAACAACAAGAACAGACGAAAATGCAACTGGCCCATATGCAACTGGTGAGCGAGACAATAGAGGTGACAGATTAGTTGATTTTGCTGAAGGACAAGAACTATATATTATGAATTCATTCTATAAGAAAAATATCAGCAGAAAATGGACATGGAAAAGTCCATCTGGGCTCACAAGCGAAATTGACTACATCATGACCAACGATAAAACAATATTTACCAATTGTACTGTCCTTAACAATTTTAATGTTGGAAGTGACCACCGAATTGTACGAGCAAGGGTTCGGATTGACTGTCGAAAAGAGCGCGAAAAAATGGTAAGATCAAAGAAGGGCAAGGTGGATTCTGGAAAACTGCTGGAGAGAGGAAGCGAGTTTGAGATTGCTTTGTCAAAACGGTTTGCTGCGTTACAAGATCCAGAGGAGGTGGAAATATCAGTTCAATATGAAGAAATCGCCAACAATGTACTTCAAACGGCTGCTTCAACAGCACCAGAGGAAAAATGTCTCAAACAAACAAAAATCTCCAGTGAGACCATTGATTTAATGAAGAAACGGCGAGCAATGAGAAATGCAGGTAGTCCTTTTGGCAGGGTCGAGTACACTGAGCTCTGCAAAACTATAAGAAAACGTATCAGAGAGGACACGCGCCGATTCAATATGCAGCTAGTGCAAAAAACCCTGGAAGAAAACAAAGGAATTAACAAAGCTAAACAGAAGCTGAGAAACAAAAGAACGCAAATATATGCTTTAAAGCGTGAGGATGGCACAGTGTGCAGGACGCGTACCCAAATGTTAGAGATTGTCAGAAGGTTTTATTCCCAGTTATATGAAGATCAGAGCCAGTCAGGGACAGCAATACCCACGGAAGAACAATATATAATACCAGATATCCTAGTGGAGGAAGTAACAAATGCTATAGAATTGATGAAGAACGGCAAGGCTCCAGGAAAGGATAGTGTAACTGTCGAAATGCTAAAAGCTGGTGGTCGGACGTTACATAAAACACTGGAAAAATTATACTCAAAATGCCTCAAAGAACAAAAAGTACCTGACTTATGGAAAAATGCAGAAGTGATCCTTTTACATAAAAAAGGAGCACAGGAAGATTTAAAGAACTACCGTCCAATAAGTCTCCTATCAGTGATGTACAAAGTTTTCACTAAGATAATTTCTAAAAGAATATTAAAAAAACTGAATGACGCACAACCAAGAGAACAAGCAGGATTCAGAAGTGGATTCAGTACAATGGATCACATCCAGGTTGTACAGCAGATCATAGAAAGGCACAACGAATACACCATGCCACTGTGCTTGGCTTTTATCGACTACGAAAAAGCATTTGATTCCATCTCAAAGCATGCGATAATGGATGCACTGCTTGGCCAAGGTGTAGAGAGAACCTATGTAAACCTATTAGAATCGATATATGATGGAGCTACAGCCACAATTCACCTTGATGATCTTGAAGTGGGAATTAATATAAGACGAGGTGTACGGCAGAGTGACGCAATATCGCCTATTCTTTTCTCGGCTGGCCTTGAAGAAGTATTCCGTAAACTGGATTGGGAACAGGATGGGGTAAAGATCAATGGTGCAAACTTAAACCATCTTAGATTTGCAGATGATATTATTCTCATTTCACAAGACCCAGAGGAGCTGCAAAGACGCATACAAGAACTGCAAAGGGCTGGCGAACCATTTGGCTTGAAAATAAACCTGAAAAAGAGTCAGGTTATGTTCAATAACTTCGCTCAGGACAGAAGAATTTCAGTTTTAGGAAGGGATTTAGAGATTGTGGACAGCTTCGTATATCTTGGGCAGAGGATTTCCATGGAGGGGAATACCGCCCGGGAGGTGGAACGCCGTGTTAAATGTGGCTGGCAGGCATTTGGTAAGCTCAACATAGTGTTTAAGAGCAGACTCCCACTTTGCCTGAAAAGAAAAGTATTCGATCAGTGCGTTCTACCCGTTATGACATACGGAAGTGAAACCTGGACACTCACATCGCAATCAATTCAAAAACTTCGGGTGGCACAGAGGGGAATGGAAAGATGTATGCTTGGCATTACAAGACGAGACAGAAAGTCCTGCGCATGGATCAGGGAACAAACAAAAGTCTGTGACATCATTGAAAGAGTAAAACAGTTGAAATGGAGATGGGCAGGCCATATAGCGAGGCGATGGGACGACAGATGGACCAAGGCAATCCTGGAGTGGATACCGCTTGATCGCAAACGTCCGCGAAGAAGACCGAAAGCACGATGGACTGATGACATCGTTAAGTATATTGGACCCGAGTGGCAGAGGAAAGCCCAGGACCGTGAAGGTTGGAAGCATGCTGAAGAGGCCTTCATCCTGCAGTGGATCGATACGGGCTGATGATGATGATGATGATGATATATATATATATATATATATATATATATATATATATATATATATATATATATATATATATATATATATATATATATAGAGGGTCATGATGTCCGAGTCGTCGACGGCGGTGGTCTGGTGAGTTAGTCGCCTGCATGGCAATCCAAAGGTAGCTGGTTCGATTCCGTCTTACTTCCTACCCTACACACACACTTATATACACTCACATATATACACACACACGCCCACACATATCCACACCTAAATGTCTGTGATTGTTTCTAGGCAAGAGTGTAAAATCCGACAACGAATTACCCCTCAATCACGCCAGTTAAAGGCTGGGTAAGGCCGGATGCCTTCTGAGAGGTTTTCTACGTTGATCACTCGCCAGTCGGTAGGCTTCCTTTCCTTGGATGTCCGACGGCAAATACCATCACTGGCACACCACTCGTACATTAAGTCTGGAGTGCCACTGACGATAGTAGACGTCGAAACTAAAACTCAAATAAGTCTGCAAACTTATCTTTTACAACATTTATAGAAATATTTTAAACTTTATAAACAAATCTAATACATGTATCTAGAAATATTTACAAAGCTATAATAATAATAACAGTAACAAATATGTTTATAAAATATAAGACATCAACAAAATTTTCTCTGGATGTAAAAAGCAAATGTCTAAAAATAAACGAAAAGTATTTACTAAACTAATAATAATAAAATAAAAATCATAATTGTAATAGATTGAAACAATATTCTGAACGGTCAGGACAATCAGAACATTTATAAATGGTGTCCGTCCGTTTACCTTCAGCACTGCTTGATTTATATCTCTTTGCTGGATTTTTTTTCTTTTCGGGAAGAAGTCACTATTTTCTAAAATCTGGCGTAACTCTTGATCAGTATAATAATGAACTCTTGCTCTTTTTTTAGGTCGAGATGATCCAGGTTCATTAGTATTATATTCCATATTGAAACGAAATATTTATTTAAAAAAAGCGAAAAAAACAAAATCGCTCACGTAAAACTATACTTTAGAAATTGTTTTAAGGGGCCACAATGAACTAACATACCTTTTCAAAGTCCTGAGAGGAAAAACAGAGGTACAAACGAAACAGAGAGCCGGCGGTAAATACGGCAGTCGACGTGTTAAGAATAAAAAAAAAGACTTTTCCAAAAAATAGTCAGCATCACTTTCGCGGCCGATGGAACGATCTTTGCCTTTTTCGATTCACCGTTCGCACTCCACTGTTTCGACTGTGCGTTGATTTCAGGGATGTAGTGGTGTATCCAAATTTCATCTACAGTCATTAATCCACGCCAAAACTCCTAGTTATTTCGCTTAAACAAATCTTCAGTCAATATATGATAAACACGTTCTTTCGAAATCCCTCACCCTCTGATATCTCTCTAACCTTAATTCCACGATGGTCTAGCATCAGTTGGTGAACTTTTCCAATGTTATCGGTAGTGGTTGCAGTTTTTGGCCGTCCCGAACGTCCGTTCATCGTCAGCTAAGCTAGTACAATCATGTTTAAATTCAGCTCACCAAAATTTCACGGTGGCAAATGATGGAGCAGAGTCCACGTAAACAGCAAGATTTAATGACGGCTCGATCTTCGATCTTTCCATGTTTACAGACACATCAACATAAAGGACTGTTAAACCACTACCGAGCATCTAATATGGCTGAAATGTTCAAGCTTATCAAAAACATCTTTTCTCTAAAATTAGTTTATCAAGAGTAACAGTTCCTGGAAGAATTGAAGAGTTGACAGAAGACATAGAAAATGTATTTAAAAATCAGGCCTCTTAATTTGTTTTTTACTCGGTCGCGATTGATGAAAGTCTGATATGACTGATACAGCCCGGTTGGCAATTTTAATCCGTGGCATCGATGATAAATTTTGAAATTACAGAAGAACTGGCTGCCCTTTATCCAATGAAAGGAACTATGAAGGGAGCAGACATTTTCAAATGAATCATTATGGTATTGAATCTATACAATATTTACCTTACAAAACTGAGGCATAAGGAGACAAAATTGCATACTAAAATACAAAGTAAAACAAACAATACATTGTTTTCAGTATATAACATAATTAACTCATATTAAATTATATCAGATTTGAAAAATAGTTTTGAATCAGTGATGTTCACATTCTGTTGTTTTCACGGACATCGTGATTTTGAACAATAGGAGGCTCAATTTGCAGCTCATGTAAGTCGTGTTCGACTGGTGGCTCTTCTTCATGTTCATCTATTTCAAGATTGTGCAGAATAGCAGTTGCAAGTATTATCGCCCTGGAATGTTCCAATGACACACGCATACCATTAGCCAGAATAGGAAACCTGCGTTTCCAAACTCCATAACATCTTTCTACACAGTTTCTTGTTCGGATATGGGATTCATTAAAAAGGATTTTCGCTGGAGTATTTGGGTGTTGTAAAGGTACTATTAAGACGTTGGTATTGCTGTACCCATTATCACCTAAGATTATGAATCTGGTCATTACCTTCATAGAGTGCAATCGTTTGTGAAACGTTTAGTGTAGTGTTGTGCAACGATAATTGTTCAGTATGAGCAATTTAAAAATCCAAGCTGTTAAGGCAGCAAGAATATTGAAGAAAGAATTTCAAGAATTCAGAAATCAATTACTTAAATCGCAAGAAACGAAGGAAGAAATCCAACCCAATTACAGCTGCGAAGATATAACTCCACAGCACCAAAATGAATCAAGTGAAGAAACCCATCTCAATTATCCTCTCTCAACCAACACCAAGAACAACAAAATCTCAGTCGATGGAAGAATGCAAGATCCACGATCCTGAATACTGAATAAAACTGATGGAAGAATGCAATCTCGGCGGTTTTGGGTCTCGCGACCCGATTCCGTGGCAGTAAAATAATTCCTCTTATTTTCTATAATCCAGAATTCAATAGAAGAATTCAACCAACCTGAATAAAAGACGATAAGGTACCAAGTAAGGTACCTAGTCGCACCTACTGGGCTAGATAGAGACCCTCAACCCGTGGAAGCCGCTGATGAAAGGCTGACACAAACCGGAAAGCCGGAAAGTTCAGTAGAAACTGGTAAGAGCCAAAGGGCTAGCCAAAAAACCAGGTAAATAATACGATACGATACCTAAGATTATTGATGTGTGGATTATTGTTCTCCAGCCTCCCTTTAATTCTGCTGTTGCTGTAGATGGTTTGATCATGAATTGATTCAGGCTACCGTGCAACAAAATCCATTATACGTAGGCGTGCATCACATATTGTTTGAACATTCCATGAAAAATAACCCGTCCTGTTACGGTACCTTTCTGCTTTATTTTCACCTGGTGAAATGATACGAACATGAGTGCAGTCGATAGTACCGATAACATCAGGAAACCTTGCAATAGCATATAGAACTCTTCTTTTAGCTTGTGGCGATCTGCTTCTGTTTCTGGGAACTTGATGTACCTTTCACATAACGATGCAATCGCTAAAGTTATCTTGATGACAATCGACTTACGATTGTAGAAGGGGCGTTTCAAGCTTTATTCCAAGTATAGCTTACACCAGGTATATACTTCCATTGTAGAACCGGGCCTTATAAATGCAGAATTATACTTCACTTTTCAAATTAGCATTTAGCTTTTTTTTTCGACAAATAAACCTTCAGCATTAAAGTGATTCCGCTGTAAAATAATTAGGAAAATTAGGGCAATTTCAACATATTGTTTTAAAAAGGCTTCAAAGCAACTCAAGCACCACTCGTGAGATTGACGAAATAGAAAACCGATCACCTCTGGTTCATAAAGTCCCGAGAGGACGACATGAGTCTTGGAGATAGGGGAGGATCAGGTAGTCTCTCGATGGCGATGTTTTAAGAGCAGCTGTGATTGCAGATGAACACACGCAAACTTTCAGCAGAATTAGGTTTATTCCAGGTAAAAAATTGTATACAATGAATACTTTATAATTGACCGAGTATTCAATAGTAATATTACAAATTTTAAAGCAAGTCATCACATATTTAAACTTCAAAGAACAGAATACACACAACTAACCTAAATATCAAAATTCAACATACGTAAAATGTGAATATTAAATATTTTAAACAGTTCATCGCATTCTCATACCTTTCACTATAAAATCGATTAATTTATAGTATAGTAATCAGCAAACAAGCCCATAGAAATACTAATAACGATAAAATAATTCGGTCCATTTCGATATTTTATCGCGGAAAACTAAACAATACACTCGCGCGCGTTAACAAATTTACAGAGGGCTTTGTGCGATGGCTCAATCCGGATTTTGTCAATATTTTGGCGAATTTCGGTCTCATTTATTTGATGTATTGTTAATGGTGGGCGATCGTTTTAACTAGGAATTTGCGAGCGCCAATTTTGCCGGCCGCCAAACGAAAGTAAAATTGACCCGCGGAAAGTGGCAAACGAAACGGACAAATTGCCACTATTTATTGCTGATTTGGAGGTAATTATTTCGAACGCGATCGCTGTACAACGTATTGTTTATTTATTTGTAACTAGTCGCTCTGAAAGGTAACAGTTTAACCTAATGAGTCAAACAATATTATTCGTTTTAGTTTACGTTTGACATACATTCTTAGTAATTAACAAGAAACATTTATGGTAGCGTAATAGTAATAATAATAATAATAAAAACGCTCGACAGGCCGTAAAGACCCATGGCTTCGACTTTATTTACCATCGTTCTCCATTTTGGTCTATTCATGTCGGCATCCTACCATTCTCCTACCCTTGCGGAACCTAAATTTTCCTTGCACGCCTCCAATAGTTTCTTTCTTGGTCGCCTCATCTTCTTCTTCGTCCATCTCCTCTTATTAATGCTTGTTTTGTAATACATGACTCAACCACCGCAATCTGAAAGACCTAATTACCTGACATAGATGGTTTTCCGTATGGAAGTTTAATTTCTGCATTGTTCGCTTCCAAACATTCAATTTTTCTTCTTTTTTATTCTTTACCCAATATTCACAACCATATAGTACTGTGGGTTGGATAACTGTTCTGTACAACCTTATGTTTGCTGACCATATTATTTTTTTTTATCTAAGCATATTGTGTAACAGATTTGCTTTCCTTTGACATCCTTTTTTCATTTTCCTTTATTTCATCACCTTCGCTGGTTATGGTAACTCCCAAATACTCAAATTCTTTGAGTGTTTTAAATGTATTATGTTTATTTTGTTCCTCTATAATAATAATCTATTCTGCATCATCCACGTCATCTCCCATCCCAAGGAATTTTGCCTTATTTTTGCAATGCAAACCATTTCCTTGCGCTTTTTTTTAAACAGTCTAAAGATTCTTGCTAGCTCTGTCGTTGCTCTTGACAAGAGTACCTCGTCTAATACTTGGCTCTTGCTATTGTAAATTGTTTTTCACGCTCTTATTCCGCTCTCTCGGGGTATTACCTCTAGCACAGCATTAAAAAGGACTGTAGACAGGGACTCCCCTTGTTTCAATCCTTTTCTCACTTCAAATTTTTTCTGTGGAAAGGCACCCTTTCACCACCACTTTCTATTCTGTTTTCCTTAGTGACATCTTTGTCATTTGCATGATCTTCTTCGGGACTTGGAGCACGTTCAATGTTTTGTCCCACTTCCTCCTTATGACCGAGTCATAAGCTTGTTTAATGTCAATGAACAATAACTTCAAGTTAAGTTTCCCTTCATACGTATTGTATACGTCTGATCAATAGTGGATCTGCCTTTATTTAAACCCTTCTTGGTATTCTCCCACAGTCTTGTCTTCCAGGGTCACCCACAGACTCCACAAAAGTCTCCACAAAATTTGGCTACCAATTTGTGTTCTTGGAAGTAGCATTTCGAACGATTAACTTCTATTACAAGACTGATTGTTGAGGAACCACAACTAGGCTGGTTTGGTCACCTGATTAGGATGATAGTTAATAATCCGATTAAATATATTTGGGAAACCGGATGGGAGAGAGGACAAAGCAGATCAATAAAAACCTGGAACCAAGAAATTCTTAAAACTCGAAACTGCAACTGTAACGAAGTTCAAGGTAAAGCCATGAACCGAAAAGATTCAAAAGAGTTTTGCAAAACAAAACAAGCCTCGACACCTAATAGTACGTATAAATGAAATCTGTTACTGTTTGGATCGTTCTACAAATATTTTATTTTATTTTACCATACTATTTTCCATTTTTGCAACAATGCGGTAGTAACGTTTTCATTTTCTCCCAGGATAAAAAGTTTGTAACCGATACTCTGGTAGAAATTAATATTAATTATTTAACAGTTATAAGAAAGCTATTTTATGTGACTTATTTCTGTTTACTCCCACTCGAGCGCTGCATAACATAATTCAGGTATTTCCTCGATAAAAATCTATTGCGGATATATTTCACAGTCGTATATTATTTGCTTTCTATTTGTACCCGATCACTAACAATAAACCAACTTTAACTCGTTCACTTTCACTTTCAAACGACCATATTCATCGTAAAATGTCAAATTGGACCTTTATCTTCTTACGTAAACAATTAAATGGACCACAAGAATTGATTTCTGAACTAGATAAGGTAATTTCCTTAATTATACCAGTTTAATTTAATGAAGCGAAAGAATTTCATCATTTGTTTTATCATATATAATGCATTTTTACTTTATTAGATACATATTTCTGATATACTGTACCCTAAACACACTATGTGACAGGAAAAACACAACACGGACTACATATTTTTATAAGAACTTTATTCTCTAGCTTACTATGTTCAGTGGTAAATATCAGATGGTAAAGTTTACACAGCAAAAGTATATCCATATCAGTGGCAGCTCGTGGGTTTTTAAAGTGGTAGGGCGTAGAAGAAAATAGTGCTACTGAAGAATGTTCTTTGCTTTTTTTACATTCTTTTTGAAGTTGACTCAAATTCAACACGGGCGTTAGACGACCATTAGTTTTTAATTCAACTTTCTCCTCCAAACTTAAATTAGTCGTTATTAACTGTTTTAAATCAAACACCTTCATGTTTACAATTAAAAGTTGATTACTTTTATAAGAGTAAGTTAAGTACTACTCAATGTGTACACGCGTAGCAAATCCCAAATCAAAACAAGTATTCACGAGGCGAACGAAATACAGAGACATATTAAACGCTCCGTACCCTACAATCAGTGTTTAAAACTAATTACCGATACCCTCGGTCGCAGGAAAGCTACGTCCAAATCGCATGTTTTAGAAAGCAGTTAAACCCCCGAATTCTGGCAACCAGCAAAACATAAAACGCCAACGACGAGATAAGATGACAGTGGCGTACGGTCGATGGAAATAAACGTCCGGCCAACGATGTAAAAATTGTAGCGAGATGATGGAATTTTTTTCTGCATTATTTGGTATGATGGGTCGACAGACGTTCTTCTACATTTGAGATTTTAATTTTTAATAATATCTTAAAATGAGTTAAATGAAAGAAACTGAACGGAAATAAAATATGGTGTTTTGCTCTGAAAAATTGTTTACTGCGATAAATACTGGAAAGGCGACGCCCCAACTCCCTCCCTCACGAGCCGCCACTGATCCGAAGGTAATAAGAAGGTAACAAAAATATTCAAAAACATTTGAATAAAAAAAAATTGAATAAATAATAAAAAAATTGTATAAAAATATTCAAAAACAAGGAAAATTTAAGGAAAGCTTTTAGCTGTCATCATTACAATAGATTGATTACACCATTAGTTGTTTTCTTTCATTGTTGCCTAGTTTAATTTTTTAGATGTAAATTTATTTTGGGGTATGTTAGCATCATCAGGAGATAATTTAATCTCGCTTAAATGTAGATTAAATCATCTCCTAATAATGCTAACATGGTTAGCGAAACGTGCGTCGAGAAGTTTCAAAAAGTGGTTTGGTGTTTAGTCTCGCTTAAATCATCTCCTGATAATGCTAACATGGTTAACGAAACATGCGTTGAGAAGTTTTAAAAAGTAATTTGGTGTTTAGTGGTAAATCTCTTCGATTCTAGTGAAGCTATGTCAAAAAAATGGTTTCTGGTGGTACAAGGACTTTAGTGATGATAGAAAAACAGTTGAAGGTGGTATAGAGTCACGATGAAGACCTTTCGCGACCACCAATGAAGAAAAACTTTTACTAAAAATCAAACAAAATAGCAAGCACCATTTTCACCAGATTTTCCACCGTGTGACTTTTTCCTATTGTCTCGATTGAAGATTCGTAGAAATCATTCAAGACAGTACTCTCGCCACTTTAAAGGAAAACCCAAAAGTCGAGTGCAAAAACTGTATTGAAAACTAGTAAAAACTTTGGAAGAATAAGTGAATAATAGTTGGAATAAGGCATTGCAGGTAGAGGGGATTACTTTGAAGGGGAAAAAAAAATTGGATGAACGAATAAAATACTTTTTATTTAAAAAAGTTAACTTACTTTTTGATCGTAATACTGCTGAATATAAAAATTGAACGATGAAGCCAAGTCATTTACCTTCTAGAAAATATATAATCGTGGGTCGCGAGAAAAATTAAAACATTAATAAATAAATAAATTATAGGAACGAAAGCACACATAATTAAAATTCATGGGGACATAAATATAAATAAATGGATTAAACTGGCACACAAAGTAGACGTAATTAAAAGTATAATGAATATTAATGCGAACTGCCCGTCTCTACAAAAGAACACGACGAATCTCCCGGATTTATATACCTTTTTGCGATTTATAGTTTCGGTATGGCGACGCAGAATGAAACGAGATCTTTATGACGGCCATCCGTTTTATCTTTTTCATTAAAATATATTTGCGGTAATTGAAAAGAGATAAATGTGGCGAACATTAAAAAAAAACATCCATCCTCTTCATAAATCCTCTTAATAACACCCTTTTCAGATAGCGCGATCTATTTTTTAACATATCAGTTTACATGTTTATACTTTAAAAATAAGTAAAACTTATAAAGTTTCATGAACGAAATGAGGATATGAAGAAGGAAGTTTAGAATAAATATAAATGAATATCGGCAGAAATACGGAAAAACTTTAAAAGAAACAATAATAGAAGGACGACAAAGAGCAACTCAATACAAAATACGAAAACAGTTAATAGGAAAACTAGAGAGATGGAGAATCAGTATTAAAAATTAACATAGAAAAAAGCAAGGTAGAGTTTCAAAACTCTGAATGGAGGAAGTGAAGAAATTTAACTACTTGGAAAGTTGCCGTCATGCCACTGAATAAAACTAAAACCTACGATACAAATGAACAAAATCCAAAATTTTTTACCGATTACTTATTTTATAAACCGATGCCTGACAAATATTTTACAAGTTTGGAGACTGGAGAGGATAAATAATGACGATTTATGACGACGAACGCGAAGAGAACTAATAGATAAGCATATAAGGAAAAGGAAATTCGAATTATTTATTAGCAGTACAATGGGAATAATGGGTTTACTAATATTACTTCAATACTTTATAAATAACTAATGAACAATATGCAAAAAATATAATAAGAGAAGCATATAATATATTAATAATTAGCAAACTCAACGGTATGCCAGACTCTCTCAACTCTACCCGCTTACCAACTGGAGATCCTCATTAAAAACAGAATGTACCTTATTGCTATACAAATCACTAATTCGGTCTTGAATCCTTTATGCATCTGGGGCAACGCATCGCCTACCAATGTACACTAAATGCAGGTTCTTCAAAACAAAATATTACGTATAACCGTGACTGCCGATCATCTTTCATCAGAGGCTAGAACAATATCCCATCACTGAACATTATCAACTAGGACGCAAAAACATACATACAAGACTGAACAGAAAACTACCTCAAGATATGTTTTTAGAATAGAATTGTCACGTCAATGTTAAAGCTTTTATAACAACACTGTCTTGTAGAACAATTGTAATTGTTGAGATGCGAATGCAACAAAAACAGAATTCCAATAGATCTATATAAATAAGACGCAAATAGACGTTGCCAGTGTTAAGAAAATTAAAACACTAATATAAAAATTCTTAAAATCCTTTTCAAATTAAAGTCAATACCAGTTTCTCATAACTCACGAATTTTTCATAAACTCTATGCACTCCAAACAAATCACGTTAATTGTTTGTAATTATATTTATTCTAAAAATATAAAAAATAACTCACGTAATATAAATTTAATAAACATATTGTTACAAGTATTCCTTTGTTTTCTTCCGTTGAATAATATAACGAAATTTAAAAATCTTAACAAGCAAAAATATTTCCATTATAATGATAATGGAAACATGTTTCCTTTCATCAAAAAAGAATCGACTTTCATATGTTATTAAAATTTTAGCCATTGTAAGCGAATAAATTAAATTTTCCATACATAAAAGATAAATTCTGGCTTGGGTTTGAGATTGTTTAGGGGATGAGGGAACGGAAAAGAGAAGGGAGGTTAATGGCTTTTCCCCCATTCCAGAAAATCTCAAAATGTCAAGAGATATATTACGATATTCGTAAAATGATTTATTTATTTCTAGTTAATTGTATATTTATTTACAAGGCCTTTGGATTAGAGCGGATGTGATGATTTATTAACGTTATTTTTATGAAGGCACAATGTTGCCAGATGTTATTATTAGAATATTGTTTTTTCGAGTAGAACAAAAATTTGTAGCAAGCTTTTTCATTTTCATAAATGTCATACATGATGTCCCAAAAGACGGTTTATTTTTGATATATCTATAAAAATAGAGTGAAATAAAAGAGATACGCTAGTCAAAAAAACCTTTATTACTTTATAAAGAGGTAGATTAATTTATAATGAAGGTTTATAATAATAATTAATATTTGGCGAAACATCATGACTCTTCACAGAATCAACGGATCGACACCAGGAATGATTTAGAAACATATTTAGATACATATATGTGTATAGAGAAATGTTAACCAATTTTTTTTTGAATAACATTATAAACAGAACGCTTTTAGAAAAACTTTTAGCAGAAATTAGCTTAAAAATTTTATATTTCTATTAAGTCACATCCATTGTAGTATAATCTTGAATGCTTGTTTCAAAAATTATCTATATGAATAGTAATCTCTAAAATTTCAGTACTTTACCTTCAATATGCCCTAAATATATATATACATATGTGTGTGTATTCGTTAGTTGCTTGACTGGGACGAATCCCCACCCATTCCTCATATTGGAGGACACATGTTTCGTCTGTTGGTGGTTAGACTCATCAGGGTACCGACATATGCTCTCTAGTTAAGAATAGGGAATCCCTCTCCACATTTAATCAACCCACACTATAATTGCAGTTTTTTATTTCTTCAGGAGTTATACCGCCGGAGTCTCCGCCAAAATGAAAAATCGAATGCTCATTTTGGCATTCTACATGAGATTGTGGAACAATCTGAACAATCTGAAACAGACTCTATCCTGAATTTCACTTTGTGTAATATTTGCTGATCTTAGGTCCTCCTTAATTGCAGCAATCCATTTAATTATTTCTACTTTAGCTCTACCCCTATTTTCATAAATTTCGACTATTTGTGTAGTTAGCCTACACGGATTCATCCATTTTTCCGGTATGTTGTGCTATTTATTTGTTTGGGGCCCAAGATTTTTCTTATGATATTTCTTTCGTTCTTTTCAATGTTCTCCATGTCTCTCTTTGTCATTCAAAATGAGTGTTTCTGCCCCATATAGACATTCTGGCTTAATAACTGTGTTGTAATGTCTCAGTTTTGTGTTTTTAGATATGCATTTTTTGTTGTAAATATTTTGTGTAAATCTCAGTGCCGTTTCCATTTTTTGACATCTACCTCTATTGACCGCTTTTTCCAACCCATTTCCCATGATTATTTCACTCAAATATTTGAATTGAGAAACTTGTCTGATGTTACCATATTTTATTTTTAGAAATAGTGTTCTTAGTTTTTACAGGTCATGTATTGTGTCTTTTCAAAGGAAATTTGGAGTTCTGCCTTTTCTGCTGTTTCTTTTAGGATTTCAATCTGTTTCTGTGCCGTTAATACATCTTGAGCCAAAATTGCTAGATCATCTGCAAACGCCAGACAATCAATTTTTATGTTGGTTCTCCCCGGTTTAATGGGCTGGTCAATATTCAGGGCTGACTTTTTTTCATGCCACTCCTGTATTAATTTTTCTAGAGCACAGTTAAATAAGAGTGGCGAGAGTCCATCCTCTTGTCTCACTCTAGTTTTAATTTCGAAGGGCTCTGAGATGTCACCCATGAATTTAACTTTTGTCTAACTTAGTCCTTGTTCTTTCAAGATTCGGAATAAAGATTCGCGGTCAATAGAATCATATGCTTTTTTGAAATCCGCAAATGTACAGACGAGATTCTTATTGTACAGTTTTGATGTCTTAGGATCAACTTTAGATTCAGGATCTGTTCAGGGCAGGATCTACTCGGTCGAAAACCTGTTTGATATTCACCAATTTTAGGTTCAAACTGTCCATGTGCTCTGTCTAGTGGACATTGAGATAGAATCTTGTAATAAACTGGGAGAAGAGATATCCCTCTGTAGTTGTTTACTTCCATTCTATCTCATTTCTTGTGTAGTGGATGGATTAGAGCATCTTTCCAATCTTCCGGAATCCGTTCGGTTCGCCAAACTTCTTGTAGAATTTTGGTTATTTCCTTGATTGTACCTGGACCAGCGGATTTCAAAAGTTCAGCAGTGATTCCATCTTCACCAGAAATTTTGTTATTTTTAAGCCGCTTGATTTGCCTAATTATTTCATCTTCATTCGGTGGTAATGAATCTGGGTTTGTTTGTTTAGAGTTTAGTGTTGGAAATTTGTTTAAGGGTTCTGTACAGTTTAGTATTTGTTCAAAATATTTCGCAAGTTCTTTGCAATTGTCTTAGTTAATGTCTTGTTATATATGTCTTGTTATAATGGATTAGTTCGGTGAATAAAAAAAAAATAAGGTGATATTAATATTTTTATATAAAATTATTTATTCTTATCTCTGTACCTGTGAAGTAATATTAGTGAATAACTTTTATGTGTGTGCAGCACAAATTGTAAGCACTTTAAATATTTCACAGATCATATACAATAAGACACGCGTATTATATTAAAATACTACGCCGATTACCTGCAAAACGTGGCTGATTCACTTACGTTTACTCCTCAGCAAAAGCGCGCTTTCACACACCTTCACGCTCACGACACTCTTCGAAACGAGCAGCAAAATTCCTCTAGGACGTCTCAGCGTATAATCTCTGGAATGGCTGCCATTTCGTGAAATATATTTTCTTTTAACTGCACCAAAGAACCCGGTTTATTGGCATAAACTTTCGATTTTAAAGAGCCCCACAAGAGAAAGTCCATAGGGCTCAAACTGAAATGACGTTGCTCCATTCTGGTGAAACCATGTTCTTTGATTACAAACAGCAATGTTTTGCATTTCAGCTACCAAAAAATTGTCCAACATTTCCCCATAATGCTTTGAATTGATGCTTCAAAAAAAGTACGGGCCAATTATTCCTCGCCTTGACAAAGACATTAGAGGGTTCGTAACACTCTAGAAACGATAGTTCTGATTATTTGCATAACCGTTGAGATGAAAGTGAGCCTCATCCGAAAACAATATGTTGTTGAATGTTGACGCGTATTTACCTGATTAACGAACGAAAGCCTCTGACCGGTATCTTGGAACTTTAACTCTTGCACCAGTTGAATTTTGTATGGGTGTAGTTTCAAGTGTTTGCTCAGAATGCAGTGCAATGATGATCGAGGAACATTTAAAGAATGCGCTCGCTTACGACCGGAAAAATTCGAATTGGATTAATTTTCTATTTCCACATTTTTGTCAGTTCGTGATGACCTTAGTCGCCTTGGTGACCCTGGGTCACAAACAATCTTATAGGTTGAATGGCATCGAAAGAAGATGATCATGATCTTTGGGTGTTGAGAATATGAAGTTGTAGCAGATTATGAAAAATTGCAATAAATAAATGCGACTAATTTAAGCTTATACTGTTCGCATTTAATGCGATTGAACCAACTAAAACCTTCACATTTTCACAAATCGAATAAGAGATAAGTCTTTCAGCTTTTGAGTGTTCAGACTCTGCTGGATATTCGTATGGGGAATATTCCGCAGAGTCTGAACACTCAACCGGATAAGTTTTTCTTCGATAAACCTAACCAAGTTAGCATCGTCACTTGATGATTCAAGCTGAAGCTTAATCTATTTTGTTTACAATTTATATGCAAACCTAGTTGAGGTGAAGAGTATCAAACTCACTAGAATGTATAAAATTGAGTGCCCATAAAGTACTGCTTAGGATTCACACTGTACCATTTTTATTAATTATTGTACTATTTTTACATCATATGAATAAAGAATCTACCATTAGGGATGATGGAACTTTGACAGCTCATAGCGACCATATTTGTTTACCTATTTTTGACATGTCTTGTCAGTTGTTTCCCGAAAAATTTGCAATTCAAGCATGGTTCGTTCACGCTAGAAGAACGTTTGGAAATTGTGAACTGGAACTAGAGCCATCCAGATAACGAGCAGATCGAGGCCAACAAAATTTTCTCGTCGACCTCGAAGTAGATTACCAAACCACCAATCAGATGCCAACTCTCTAGTTCGCAAATCAGTCAGTAGAGCGACTATTTGTAGATTCTGTAGTTTTAAATAGTTTTAAATAATAAAATAAAAGTTCAGAACGAATAAAATATTAATAAAATCATAAACTACACAATATATAATGAAAATATCCTTATTTTATCACTTAAACTGTGGAGTAAATGTTGAAAAACACCAATACGATACAACTTTTATTAATAAACAAATTACAGAAAACGTCAATAATTTTAGGTTAAATATCTTCTCTATGATATGAGGTGATCAATTGAACTACCAAATACGGTAACTACATACGAAATTAAACGATATAGCTAGAATAAACGGTTTTGTTGCTCTCTCTTTCTAACTTGTGTTAAATGCCTTGATTATGTTTTTTAACTTACAGTAATACTTCTTTGTCTAACACGTTGCAAATTTTTAATCAGAATTTCCTAACCTTCAGCTTACTTTTCTGACGTAATCGTCAAGTTTTAAGAATTGCACTGTATATATATATATATATATATATATATATATATCTTCAACATCATCATCATCATCATCATCATCATCATTATCAGCCTGTATCGATCCACTGCAGGATGAAGGCCTCTTCAGCATGCTTCCAACTTTCACGGTCCTGGGGTTTCCTCTGCCACTCGGGTCCAATATACTTAACGATGTCATCAATCCATCGTGCTTTTGGTCTTCTTCGCGGATGTTTGCGATCAAGCGGTATCCACTCCAGGATTGCCTTGGTCCATCTGTCGTCCCATCGCCTCACTATATGGCCTGCCCATCTCCATGTCAATTGCTTTACTCTTACAATGATGTCACAGACTTTTATTTGTTCCCTGATCCATGCGCATGACTTTCTGACTCGTCTTGAAATGCCAAGCATACATCTTTCCATTCGCCTCTGTGCCACCCGAAGTTTTTGAATTGATTGCGATGTGAGTGTCCAGGTTTCACTTCCGTATGTCATAACGGGTAGAACGCACTGATCGAAGACTTTTCTTTTCAGGCAAAGTGGGAGTCTGCTCTTAAGCACTATGTTGAGCCTACCAAATGCCTGCCAGCCACATTTAGCACGCCGTTCCACCTCCCGGGCGGTATTCCCCTCCATTGAAATCCTCTGCCCAAGATATATAAAGCTATCCACAATCTTCAAATCCCTTCCTAAAACTGAAATTCTTCTGTCCTGAGCGAAGTTATTGAACATAACCTGACTCTTTTTCAGATTTATTTTCAAGCCAAATGGTTCACCAGCCCTTTGCAGTTCGTGTATGCGTCTTTGCAGCTCCTCTGGGTCTTGTGAAATTAAATGAGAAGATATATATATATATATATATATATATATATATATATATATATATATATATATATATATATATATATATATATCATCAGCCCATATCTATCCACTGCAGGATGAAGGCCTCTTCAGCATGCTTCCAACCTTCACGGTCCTGGGCTTTCCTCTGCCACTCGGGTCCAATATACTTAACGATGTCATCAATCCATCGTGCTTTCAGTCTTCTTTGCGGGCATTTGCGATCAAGCGGTATCCACTCCAGGATTGCCTTGGTCTATCTGTCGTCCCATCGCCTCGCTATATGGCCTGCCCATCTCCATTTCAATTGTTTTACTCTTCCAATGATGTCACAGACTTTTGTTTGTTCCCTGATCCATGCGCAGGACTTTCTGTCTCGTCTTGTAATGCCAAGCATACATCTTTCCATTCCCCTCTGTGCCACCCGAAGTTTTTGAATTGATTGCGATGTGAGTGTCCAGGTTTCACTTCCGTATGTCATAACGGGTAGAACGCACTGATCGAATAATTTTCTTTTCAGGCAAAGTGGGAGTCTGCTCTTAAACACTATGTTGAGCCTACCAAATGCCTGCTAGCCACATTTAACACGCCGTTCCACCTCCCGGGCGATATTCCCCTCCATTGAAATCCTCTGCCCAAGATATTATAAAGCTGTCCACAATCTCTAAATCCCTTCCTAAAACTGAAATTCTTCTGTCCTGAGCGAAGTTATTGAACATAACCTAACTCTTTTTCAGGTTTATGTTCAAGCCAAATGGTTCGCCAGACCTTTGCAGTTCTTGTATGCGTTTTTGCAGCTCCTCTGGGTCTTGTGAAATGAGAATAATATCATCTGCAAATCTAAGATGGTTTAAGTTTGCACCATTGATCTTTACACCATCCTGTTCCCAATCCAGTTTACGGAATACTTCTTCAAGGCCAGCCGAGAAAAGAATAGGCGATATTGCGTCACCCTGCCGTACACCTCGTTATATATATATATATATATATATATATATATATATATATATATATATATATATATATATATATATATATATATATATATATATATATATATATATATATATATATATTATAAGAAAACAATTGTACAACTAGACATGAAAACATGCATAAAAACATTCAAAAACAAAGAAAACTCTTCCCATATCATTTAGTATTCTTCACTGGACCACTATGCTACTTTTCAATGTATGAAAACCGGGTGACACCTAAACCGGGCATGGGAGAGTCATGGACGGTTTCGCACAGTTGTTTTGTAGCGCACGTTTACCACTAGATGGCGTGAGCAGCAGTTGATTACAGCCAACAACCATCAAAGCCGAAGTATATACCAAATTTGGTTATTCATTCAGCTACTTTCCAAACGTTCAGTTCGAACTCGACTGATGATAACTTAAGGCCAGAAACCGCTCTTGGGAGACACTTGCTCACGTTTTAGTGACAGCTGAAGAAATGGGCGTCTTTTTACGTGGAACACGGATGAATTTGCCTAAATTTTAAATAAATATACTACTATGACCAGAAAGTTGTGTAGCTTAAATAAAACATCCAAATTTATTTTGTCTACTTCAAAGCACTACAATACACTTCATATATTTTATATACTCCATATACATATACATTACTTCAATACACTCTCACTCCAACACCTTCTTCATGGAGGAGGTGGTGACAAGAGAGTTCTCCAGACTCCAGTCGGAAAAGTTTTTATGCCCTACTTCTGATATTTCTTTAAAACCGCCAGCAATCTCTCTGAATGGCATATCAACTCAAAACGAATTCATGTATTCAATGGAACGAACAGGAAAAAATTTCACGGTGCCAAATCGGGGGAATATGCTTGTTGAAGAAAGATATTTTCTCGAAATTTTAGCCCATAATGAACGACAATTATTGCTAGGTGTAAATGTTTATCACCATGGATTGTTTATCACAAGTCTGGATGTACAAGGTCATTGATACTGGCTGACAAGGAAGTTCTTCCTGAACGTGGTTCATCTTCGGTTGCTGGTCTGCCTTCACTGAAGTTCTTATATCACTTTAAAAGCATTTTTTTGGGATAGCTTCATTGTCATAAAGCTTTTTAAAATTATTTAAAAATTTTAATTTTAGACTAACTTTAATGCAAATTCTTTGCTCCTTAAACTGGATCCACATCAATAAAAATTTGCGTTGTGTGGACTGAATGTGTTTATCTAGGTCCACACCAATAAAATTTTGAGTTGTGTTGAATTTACTGGAACAATTTGTTTGAATTATCTGGTGGACAACAGATGGTTCATGTGACTTTGTGCGTCAGAACGTCACATTGTCACGCAAGCACACCCCATACGACAGCCCGCACAACGCAAATGTATTAAAGTGGACCTAGTTTTTAATATGATGTGTGTGCGTAGCCATGTAGACGCTCTGACACACAAGATCACACACAAATATTTTCACCGCACAACACGCACACAAATAATGTTATGTCGGTTTTCTCGTGAACATCAAAGGAATTTGCGGGGCAAATACATTTGTGTGTGGACATATTGTTCAAGCGAAATTAATGTTGTTAGATTCAAAAAGATACCTACGTGACTCGGATATATTGAAATTTATTAATTAGTAATTTATTATTTATTGAGTAACTTTCGGCAATTAAAGCATGTTCCAGCATATTATGTGTGCTGCATTCATAATAATGAATAATTTAATTAAAAAAAAAGGACAACAAATCGCAAGGAAATGCGTTATTGGATGAAACATTGGTACCAAAACAGAGAAGTATAAACTTTATCCATTGAAAATAAAAGCTATAATACTTAACCTATACACTAAAATAATGCCGGTCGCGTTGGTGCGGCGGTAAGAGCGTCTGCTTTGCCGAATCCGCGCTGGAGCGGTAGCTGGTTCGATTCCAGTGCTCGGATGGTTATTTTTCTTTCTTCTGTCCGTTTATCTTTCCTAAATGTTTGTGATTGTTTCTAGGCAAGAGTGTAAAATCCGACTACGAATTACCCCTCAGTCACGCCAGTTAAAGGCTGGGTAAGGCCGGATGCCTTCTGAGAAGTGTTCTACGTTGGTCACTCGCCAGTCGGTAGGTTTCCTGATAGACTTATGGGTAGGCACATAACCAAGGGTTTATAGCCCGAGGGGGGTGCTGGCCTGGGTTTGTCGGAAGCTGATGACCGTGGTTCGGAACCCACGTTAAGCTGTAGGTCCAGTCGCTAAATAGCCTAGTTGCTGATGTGCCTCTAACCCAAACACTTTACTTTACTTTACTAAAATAATATAAAATTTCTGATAGATATCAAGAACAGTCACACGTCACGCGTAATTTTTTTGTTTATTAGACTTTGGATAAATTAGACTTAAAATATACAAATCAACCAACTTATCAACATACTTATCAACCAATAGTATATTTTGAGTCCACTGACTTAATTACAATAATAAATAAATCAATTATTTATGCAATTTCAAATTAGTTATTAAAAGCAAATTATATACAAACCGTATGTCCTCATCTTTTTTTCAGGACAAAAAAAATCAAAAAAATAAATTCGATATGTTTTTCTGAAGAAAATGTTCTTCTTTATAAAACAGATATAAACATTTTAAGTTGTTTTACATAAAACTTTTAAAAATAAACTTTACGGTACTCATAAAAATCCCATAATTGGTTATTTTACGAGTTTATAAAACAACATTACCCGACATAAAAGGAACAGAAAAAAAAGCATTTCGATGCTGCTGTCTTTTTAAAAGAGAAATAAATGTTCGAAAATCCAGTCAACATTTTGATGGCCGCCGGAGCAGCAAACGAAAATAAGGAACAAGACGTAAAAGCAAAGAATGGTCGATAAAAAAGGGATTTATTTAATAGAAATAAACATGACAGAATTTCGAATCTAATTAAGGACTTGGATTATTTTCATGAAAATAAATTGTAAGCTTAGTTAATATTCCTGTCAAGGAGATGTGAAAAGCTTCCAAAGTTAAATTAAAGTTTTTAATACTTTTTAAGAGGTTTTCTTTTATTTGTCGAGATAAGGATATCTGAGACTGAACGGAGCGGTTTATAAAAAAAAAGCGTTACGTTTCAAAGAATTAAAAATAATAAAAAATTATGTGGGAACATATCACGTTACCGAGTGGTTAAGCAGGTAAGTACTAAGACACTTTGATAACATGGTTCTCAACAATAATGAATTTATTTGAGATAGACAGGCAATGTATAGTAAGATATCTGATTCACTGTATATCCTTATTTATTCATCTTTTACTTATACACAAAGATATATATAGGCAGAGTTCTCAGACTAACATTATCCATAATCTGCCAACCCGCATTGGACCAGCGTGGCAGATTACGATCCATACCTTCAACATGGCATTTCAATATGACAGTATAACCTCAAACACGGCCCTCATTCCCCGGAGGCGAAGGGGCAACTACCTACGGCAGCGGGTCGCGAAGACTTGCCCCAAGGCTGAGGGTTCTACTAATCACCGGGTTAGATCAGGCTGCCATTGGACTTTTGACATCGCTACGCTTAATATACGGACTAATATTCGTGAAAACAGAGGCCCGATTGCTAGAATTGTTAATGGAACTTGACAACATACATTGGGCTATTATTGGGCTCTGTGAAACCCGAAGAAAGGGCGAGGAGTTAATTAAACTGGAACCAACTGGACACGTACTCGACACCCGAGGTATGGAGAATGAACGATGTGGGGGAATTGGATTCCTCATCAATCGAAAGCTGAAGGACAGTGTAGTCAAATTTGAAAGTACATCCGACCGATTAGCCCAATGCGTCATTCAGCTGAATAAAAAGTTTAGGCTTCAAATCGTCCAAGCTTATGCACCAACTATAAGCCATAAAGATGAGGAAATTGAGGAATTTTATGATGATGTGGCCCAGCTTTTACACAAGGAGAAATGCAGGTATAAAATCCTGATGGGTGATTTTAATGCCAGAATTGGAACAACAAGAACTGGTGAAAATGCAACTGGCCCATATGGAAGAATTTCTTCTTCCGTGGGTATTGTTGTCTCTGATTGGTTCTGATCTTCATATAACTGGAAATAAAATTTTCTGGCAACCTCTAACATTTGTACGCGCCCTGCACGCTGTGCCATCTTCACGCCTTAAATTCCTTTGTTTTCTTCCAGGGTTTTTTGCACTAGCTGCATGTTAAACTGGCGCGTGTCCTCTCTGATACGTTTTCTTATAGTTTTGCAGAGCTCAGTGTACTCTACCCTGCCAAAAGGACTACCTGCATTTTTCATTACCCACCGTTTCTTCATTAAATCAATGGTCTTACTGAAGATTTTGGTCTGTTTGAGACATTTTTCTTCTGGTGCTATTGAAGCAGCCGTTTGAAGTACATTGTTGGCGATTTCTTCATATTGAACTGATATTTCCACCTCCTCCGGATCTTGTAACACAGCAAACCGGTTTGACAAAGCAATTTCAAAATCGCGACCTCTCTCCAGCAGTTTCCCAGAATCCACTCTGCCCTTCTTTGACCTTGCCATTCTTTCGCGTTCTTTTCGATAGTTAATCCTAACTTTTGCTCGTACCATTCGGTGGTCCAACATGGTGGTGTTAAGGACATTACAATTGCAAAATATTGTTTTATCGTTGGTCATAATGTAATCAATTTCACTTGTGAGTCCAGAAGGAGTTTTCTATGTCCATTTTCTGCTGATATTTTTCTTATAGAACGAATTCATAATATATAGTTTTTGCCCTTCAGCAAAATCAACCAATCTGTCACCTCTATTGTCTCGCTCACCAGTTCCATATGGGCTAGTTGCACTTTGGTTAGTTCTTATTGTTCCAATTCTGGCATTAAAATCACCCATCAGGATTTTGTACTTACATTTCTCCTTGTATAAAAGCTGGGCTACATCATCATAAAATTCCCCAATTTCCTCATTCCTATAGCTTATAGTTGGTGTATAAGCTTGGACGATTTGAAACCTAAACTTTTTATTCAGGTAAATCACGCATTGGGCTAGTCGGTCAGATGTACTTTTAAATTTCACTGCACTGTCCTTCAGCTTTCGATTGATGAGGAGTCCAATTCCGCCACATCGGCCATTTTCCATACCTCGAGTATAGAGTACGTGTCCAGTTGGTTCCACTTTGATTAACTCTTCGCTCTTTCGTGTTTCACAGAGCCCAGTAATATCCCAATGTATATTGTCAAGTTCGATTAACAGTTCTTTCAATCGGGCCTCCGTTTTCATAGTCCGTATATTTAGCGTTGCAATATCAATAGCAGCCTGATATAACCCGGTGATTCTTAGCACCTTCTGCCTTGGGGTAGGTCTTCCCGATGCCGTAGGTAGTTGCCCCTTGGCCTCCAGGGAATGAGGGCCGTGTTTGAGGTTGTACTGTCATATTGAAACATATTGAAATACCGAAATGCCATCTTTAAGGTATGTACCGTAATCTACCACGTTGGTCCAATGCGGGTTGGCAGATTTTCGATCCTGTTAATCTGACGTCTCTGCCTTAACCTGTCCGCCAGGGGTAACCCTCCCAGGAGCATAGACTCCAGACGGCATAGCTCAAACTTCATTGCCCTGCTCAAACCTCTTTGCCACGTCAAGGTCTATATATATATATATATATATATATATATATATATATATATATATATATATATATATATATATATATATATACGGTCCTTGGCCGTCTTAACTGCTTCCTGCCATGTTTTGCTTCTTTCAATTGTTTCTGAGATGTCCTTATTCCATGTCTTACACGGCCTTCCCCTTTTGTTCTTTCCCATTGCCTTAGCTTCCCAAATTTTCTTAGTTTGTCTGTCTTGATCTGTTCTGTTTAGATGACCGAACCATTTCAGTTATTGCTCTTCTATTTTTGATATGAGTGCCGTTATTATTCTTGACCTTGTCTATCCTTTTTTCCATGTGCCTTAAGAGAAAATATTTAATTTCTGCCGCTTGAACTCTACTCTTTTGCCCTTAATTCAAGACCCAAATTGCGTTTTTCGGTTATTTGTTTGTTGTTTAAGAAACCTCTACTAAGTGATTGGAGCAATCTCTCTGCTTTCGCCAGTATGTCGTCCTGGTTTTCTCTATTATTAATAATAGTACCTAAGTAGTTATACTTTTCAGTGTGTTTGATTTTCATGTTGTTTAAGGTTATTGTTCTCTCCTTGCAATGTTCTTAGTTATTTGTCAATATCATGATCTGTATCTTATTTAATTTGATGTGTAGACCAAACTTTTCAGCTGCTTCGTTCCATACTCCTATGTTGAAATTTAATTTTTCGTCAGCAAATATACATATTTCTACATTAATTGGTTTCATCTTTGTCCATCTCACGTAGTATTTCTTAAATTTATTATTACACATTTTGATTATTTCATCTATTGTGTTTATAAGTGTGTATAAGTAGTAGACTAAGACTTCCTCCTTGTCTCACTCTTTCCACTGTGGTAAAAGGAACAGATACTCTATTGTGAGATCTAATTTAGTTTGTTGTGGTTCGGTATATGCTTTTAGTGACTGCGAAAAGATCCTTGTTTATATTTATCTGAGGTAGACGATACTTGATAGAAATTCATTTTAAATAAAAAACCAAGATTAATATCTAAATTTCCACTATATTTAAAACTTGTACGTATGACAATTGTTTCGACACACAGTGTCTTTTTCAAATACACTGAAGAATACTGTATTTGAAAAAGACACTGTGTGTCGAAACAATTGTCATACGTAGAAGTTTTAAATATAGTGGAAATTTAGATATTAATCTTGGTTTTTTATTTTTCCTTGTTTATAGTTTCCTTCTCTAAACTGTTCCTGATGGTTTCTCTTTATATATATATATATATATATATATATATATATATATATATATATATATATATATATATATATATATATATATATATATATATTATATATATATATATATATATATATATATATATATATATATATATATATTATATATATATATATATATATATATATATATATATATATATATATATATATATATATATATATATATATATAAATCTGAGTGTCATCACACACCCAACCGTTGGATTCCACAATCTCATGTGGAACACACAACAACCTGCGTCTCCGCCTAAATGAACATTTTTATTGATTGCTTGACCAGGAAGGAACCCCACCTCTTCCTTCAACTGGATGTTTCGTCTCTCGAGGTTCAGCCTCATCAGGGCGTTGATATATACCATACTATCAAGAATAGGGAGACCCTATCTACAGCCAACAACCCATGTTTTCGCCGACTTCCCGTCGGATGGCGTATATATGTAGTGTTAGATTTTCTTGGACTGTGTCCAATGAGACAGCAGTAGCTGAGTGTCATCACACACAGGTGGGGCTCCTTCCCGGTCAAGCAACCAACAAAAATAGTATGTCGAGTATGTCGAATTATGTGCCAAAAAAAAACGTTTTGCATGGAAGTTTAATACATACATATATATGTATATATATATATATATATATATATATATATATATATATATATATATATATATATATATATATATAATGTTTCTAAATCGTTCCTTATTTACCGACAATACCTTAATTACCTAAATTATTAATAAATTTCAAACAAATGATTATGACATTATGTTAAACCAAGTAGAAATGTTAAACAAAAGTAAATTTTTGTCTTAATAACAACGGCCAAGTTTTTAGCAATATTCAAAGTTTTTCTGAACCGATTTTTAAATCATTTTCGCTATTTTTCATAAAAATTAATAAACTCATAGAGTACCATTCGAAGAAAAAGTAGTTTTTGTGATTCGAAGTTTTTTATAAAATTGAAAAAGCTGTAATTACTGCAATGTTTATGCCAGTGTTTTTGTCATAAAAACACTGTTAAAATTTTAAGTTGAATGGTTTTTGAGAAAACTAGGGTACATATGATATATATATATATATATATATATATATATATATATATATATATATATATATATATATAGATCAAAGCAATCCTTGATTACCGCTTGACCATAGACGTTTACGAAAAATGATTATAAAGAAGATCGAAAACATGATAGATTGGATGACATTATCTATTATATTGAACCCAAATGGCAAAAGAGGTCAAAACTGGGCGAGTTTATCATCTGCAAATATAGCTGTCAAAGTAGAGTTCTCTGCTGCGAATAATACATATAATTAAATAATAATAATAGGCCCCAGAATAGCAGCCTCGTAGTAGTAGTGTTAGTAGTGTAGTAGTAGTAAACTTGATAAAATAGGCCCTCATTCTAAACATTATTAAAAGTTTGGTTGACGAGTGAGTTTTGGAAGTCTTCTTTTTCTAATTCTTAGTATTAGAGCAACAATACATACTGCTCTCTTGAAATTCATCTTCAAACTGTGAAAATTGCGGAGAGTTCCGTGGTTTTTAATCGCTGTGTGTGCCTCACAACCGATTTCGTGGTTAGGGCGGTTAACCGCTCGCTGGAAAAAGCCATAGTGCGGCCTCGGCCTTACGTTCATGATTATTATTGTTGATATATACACAACCCTTTGTATTTGTTGTATGATAGCGTACTGGTTTCTAAATCTAAATGGATGATGAAGGAAACTGTTAGTTGCTTGTAGCATTCAGTTCAACTCTAAGACGTATGAAAAAAAATTCATAGTTTTGAATGTGTTTAAGAAGGAATTTTTAGAAGATACTGAATAAGAGTGGGAGGAATCTGACTGGAAATTAAATGTTGTAGTCAGATTTTTAGCAGGGTTTGGTCACCTGAGTAACCTTCCACTGTTTAGGAAATGGAACATCCTAAAAATGACATTAATTGGTGGTTTTGATCGATATACATTGAGGATCTTTTAACTTTCTCAAGAATTATTAAACGGCTTTCATCCAGGTGATGCAGGGATCAGAAAAGATGAACGGTTGGCCATCTAATGGCCAAGTCTGGACAATATGCCGGGTGAGATAAATTTTTTCATAACTTAGGGCCCGTATACAGGGTAATTTTTGCTGCATGTGACCGTGCTATTGTTCGTGCGTTGTTACGGCCTCGTCGGTCACTGGGCCTTTCCATGTCTGATTTATATCTTTAAGGGTACTTGAAATCATGAGTTTATCAAAGTAAACCTCGCGCACTGAAATAATTCAAGACCACTATGCGTGATCGAACTGAAAAAAAAGTAAATATTTTTAAGTATTATAAATAGCAACTTGCTCTGATTATTTTCATGTTAAAAAATATCCTTTCTACAAAACATTAATTGAATCGTGCTGCTTTAGAAAATGCTATTTTTCCATGGACCAGCTTGTACAAATAAATAATCAACTGTACAACATTCTCAGCCTCCGTACTCGACAATTTACATAAATAAATTAGGCTTTAGTTTATTCAATAATTAGCGCTCAGGGATAATGATGACACCTGGTCTCCCGGAAATCATCTAGATATATTGATGCATAGTAGTAAATCGTTAGTACCTTACACGCTACTCCTAGTGGGACATCTCATTCGGATTATGCAATTTTACTAATTCGGTGCACTAGAAAGTAGGGTATTCAACACGTAAAAAATTCTATATGTAAATTAATATTAAAATAGAATTATTCTTCTTTACCTCCCTACTTATGGTACAAGCAACAATTGTAGTGCTTGTTTTACTATGTCTAGCTCTAGTCTAGTTTTCTGAGAATATATACTAATTGCTCAGATCATTGTTTAACAAAAGACGTCTCAGAAATTATTATTTTTGTAATTTCGTATAGATCTTCATTAATTCTTATCTTTGCTTATTAATCTTGAAATATACGAGGGGTATTTTTTAAATAAGGTCCGGTTGTGAATGAGAGTGAGAATGACGCGAAATTGCAAACACTCGAACACGAACATTATAAACTTCTATAGAAGTTTATAATGTTTAAGAAAATTGAGTTGCCCGCCGGGTATGAGATACGTTCTATAATTTGATTGTTGAGTGCAGGAAACCTCGTAGCAGCAAAAATCCATCGACAGATTTGTGAGATTTACGGAGATAATTCAAAATTCGAAAGAATCGACGATTCACAAGTTCAACGTTATTAAGTGAATTTCCAGGTTTCAAGGTCATTTTCGTACGTCATTGTTTCGGAGAAACTGACTGTCACAAAAGAAAGAAAATGGGGCTGTGCTTTATCATTTTTGACTCATTTCAATCAGGAAGGAGATGAATTGTTAGACCACGTCGTTACAGGAGATGACAGTCCAGAGTGAAAGCCAAACAGGCAATTTCACAAAGATCATGGCAACTGTCTTTTGGGATAGGAAAGGCATTTCGTTAGTGGATTTTATGCCGAGAGGCACAACAATCAATTCTGATGCGTATTGTGTCACCTTGAGAAAACAACCAGCATGGCCTGCTATCTTACGGTGTGATGTTGCTCCATGACGATGCAAGGCCACATGTTTCTACACAAACACAAGGTTTGATCAGGTCTTTTGGATGGGAAGAACTAGAAGATCATCCACATTACAGTCTTTATTTATTTAGTCCAGACCTTACACCCAGTGATTTTTGCTTGTTTAGGTACTTCAAGGAGTTCCTTGGTGGTCAACAGTTCAACGAGGACGAAGAAGTTAAAACTGCAGTCATGGATTGCGCTTCTTCACATGCGGCAGATTTCTTTGACGTCGGAATTCAAAAACTTGTTGAGCGGTATGACAAATGTTTGAACAAAAATGGAAATTATTTAGAAAAGTAGGTAAAAGTATGTAGAATATATAAAAAATATATTTTAATATTTAAGAATATTGTTCTACTTAGTAAAACACGGTCCTTATTACAAAAATATACCTTGTACTCGTCTTTTTCTTGGTTTAACTCATTAGATAGGGGTGATCTCTCAAAATAGATATAGGGTGATTTTTTTAGTGCGTCCGAACTTTAAATTCAAATAAAACAACAACTAAATTAGTCTTAAAACTATTTATTTTGTATGAAATACCATTAATGATTAAAAAGAATTTCGGACAAATGTTCGCCGAGGCTACTTCTGACAAAGCGCATTCTGTCAATCAAATTTTCGACCACTTTTTCAAGCAATTGGGGTCTCATGCCCGTAATTGTCCTGGTTATGTTGGCTTTCAAGGCGTCAATAGATGCTAGTTCACTGACATAAACCAACAATTTAACCCCAAAGAAAATAATATAAAAAAAAACGATTCAAAAATGGTGATTTCGACTTGAAAGACAAAAAAGATGCCGAATTGCAAGCATTGTTGGAAGAAGACCCAAAAGCATATAGGACCCAAAACAGTGGATATATCACCTGAAACAGTTAATACCTTTCGCAGCCGTCAAAAATGATCTATTTGAACCATGCATTGATCGAAAACAGACCAGAATGGGCTACAAAACACAAGCAAGCAAGACACCGCCTCATCACACAGCGAAAGCCGCCAGAGACGCCATTTCTAAACTTAGCTGGGAACTCTTGCCCCACCCTCCATACTCACCAGACTTAACCCCGTTCGACTACCACTTGATTTCATTGATGTCTTACGCACTTTCCACAAAACACTTCAAAAATTTACGGAGATGTCGAAAAATAGCCTGATGATTTGACCACCTTCAAAAGATGTACGGTTTTTCTGGGGGAGCATTCACAAATTACTTGAGAGATGGGGAAAATGTGCACCTAGCGATGGCGCATACTTTTATATTTGGCGCATGGCGCATACATTTTTTACCTTTCTCCCAAACTAAACTAATTTTTTTAAGAACCGTATTTTTTTACCGCCACCCATTACATTTGACTTATGTTTGGCATGATGTTATTTGAAAGGCCGATAATCATTATTTTTGTTTGCTCCTCATATATTTCTAGTCAGAAATGTAAATGTACACATCTAGTTCAAAACTGAACCGTGAGAGGTTCAGTAATATTTCTTCTTAATAGATTTCTCAAACTACCATAACAAAAACACTGCTCTCATATATAACTTGGATAAATGATATACTTTGCGATACTAATATTATATATATTCAATTTAAATGCAAGTAAACTTGAAGCGAAAATTCATTGCTTGGTTTTTGCTAACACCTCTTAACACACTTAACTGAATCAGGTTTCCACTATCATCTACTTAATAGTCTGTTTAAAATAAAACCGTACATAATCATGAATAATGCATGGGATTATTAAACAAATATTTTACTTTGAATTGTTAAATTTGCCCACGCTTAATACCATTGCTGTAGAATCGTTTATTTTACTGAATATAAATTTACTTCGTTTAGTATTTATTAGATGGATAAATAAATGTTAAAACCTTTTTTGTGTTAAGATATATATGTGATTTAAAATTCAAAAACAAATCGTCTTTATCTTATTAAATGTAACGGTACTAATGTCGATCGTAATAATGGCGTTTTGGAGTTGGAGTTTGGAGTTTCTCTAATTTTTTAGGAGTATCGGTATATATTGTAGTATATAAACCAGCACTTGTATCTGCTGGTGTTAGTAATGACATCGCTGTCGCAGTTATTGCTGGAATATTGTTGTCATATCAGTGGTGTCTCGTGAGGAAGGGCGTTGGGGCGCCGCCCCTCCAGCATTTATCACAGTAAACAATTTTCCAGAGCAAAACACCATATTTTATTTCCGTTCAGTTTATTTCCTTTAATTCATTTTCCTGGTTCACCTTCTGTATAGGGTTTCAATAGCACGAAAAGTAAAAAGAAGGAAGGGGAGAGCAAAAAATCTTCAGCAGCATATTTTCTTCTACGCCCTCCCACTTTAAAAACCCACGAGCCGCCACTGAGTCACAGATCTCGGGATGATCTCTATGTGTGGAGGAAACGATAGAAGCGTCATAAAGTTTTCTCGACAGTAATTGATAGCAGAAATAGAAATATGGGAGTTATGGTTATCAAGAACCAACAAAATTGATTTTTTTATCAAAAGGCTTTGCGTGGTGAACAAAATACTTTAAATACAATAAAAATTCTTCTTCTTGCCTCTATCCCCTTGCATCTACCTCTCAAAAAGTGGTCTTTAATTGTTTACGCGAAACGCACGTTTCGCTAACCATGTTAGCATCATCAGGAGATGAACATGGTTAGTGAGACGTGCGTCGAGCAGTTCAAAAAAGCGTTTTGGTGTTTAGTGGTAAATCTGTTCAAGTTTACCAATGTGCCTCTTTCATGTGAAGAGATAGATCCTACTTGCTTAACCCCCTTTGACGCAATAACAGCAACTGGTTTTTGAAAAGTTGTCAGTGCACGTTTATATTCCATGTATTTTCTGGTGTAAAGTGATAACGCTCATTAATACGTTTTAAATTTCCAAAAAACTTTAGGTTTAGTGAAATTAATTGCACAAACAAGAATTGTAGCTTCTGTAACTCTAATAGATATCTCAGGATATCTTTTCATGATATCTTTACACCAATCACTATCAGCCTGTTTATTATTATTCCTTGGTGAGGTATACTTTATATTATTCAAAAGCAAATTCATATGCCAACTTTCCAAATCAATCATTGTTAATCCATAATATAATTTAGCAGATATTGAACAGTAGTCGACTAATAAACGTTCTTGTTCAGCCGTGAAGACCTTGTTGTGAGGATAGTACCCTGCATTCAAATTTTCAGATTCAAATTTATTAGGTTATAACCTCAACTTGGCAAAAATGATTTTAAGTGAACAAAGTTTTTAACTATTAACTGTTCTTTTTGAATGATAATAATAATTCGATATTTATTTACTTACCATAATTATTGAATAATGTTGACGATCTTTAATGAAAAAACCATTCACAACAACATATCAGAATAACAAATGATACATTGTTAGCTTTATAAGTATTTTTCGTGAGAGGTCGAAATGCGCGAAAAAGTCTGATGCTTTCGATGGTTCAACCGCCCCTACGATTGATGATTGAATTGACCCCATCTGATTTTATTGCGGTAATTAGTTAATAAAAAATTATTTCGCTTTAAATCGAGTTAGGAATTGTAAAATATAGATATATAGAGACATTACAAAGTAAAGTAAAGTGTTTGGGTTAGAGGCGCATCAGCAACTAGGCTATTTAGCGACTGGACTTAGTGTGGGTTCCGAACCACGGTCATCAGCTTCCGACAAACCCAGGCCAGCACCCCCCTCGGGGTTAACCCTTGGTTATGTGCCTACCCATAAGTCTATCAGGAAACCTACCGACAGGCGAGTGACCAACGTAGAACACTTCTCAGAAGGCATCCGGCCTGACCCAGCCTTTAACTGGCGTGACTGAGGGGTGATTCGTAGTCGGATTTTACACTCTTGCCTAGAAACAATCACAAACATTTAGGAAAGATAGCCTAGGATTTAGGAAAGATAAGCCGCACCAACGCGACCGGCAGACATTACAACGGAAATGTTATGGTTATATTAAAACAACAAACAAAAACACAAAAAGTTTAATTTTTCAAAATTAAATCATCACAATGATTGCAAATTTCGGGCAAATCATGGGTTAACTAACATATTAGAACATAGTTCTAAGAGGGCGTATCATTTTTTATTATTATCGAATTTTTAAGTCGACTAGTTCAGTTGACCCCCTCTCCCCTACCTTAAATCAGTGATTTCCAAGCTTAAAAAGCCTCCCTAAAAAAATTTTAAAAAATGTTAGGTTCGTCTCTAGTATTTTTTAACATACAATGCCTTCTTATTGCTTCGGGTGCGTTCTTTTTAACTAATATTTGAAGGTCATCTTAGAAAAATATTTTTAATGTAAGGTAGATGCGAGCAAATGTTTTAAAAAATAGGTTATAAAAATTTTATGAAAGTTAATTTATATGTATATACAAGGTGAGTCTCATGGAGAGCAGAACTTTTCAAAAATAACTATTTCTAGTAGCGCCATCTTTCGACGAGAGTAAGCGTTAGAAAGGTGAATCCTTCACTGACGTTTTTATCAAATTTCATGACATTCGGATCATTAAAAATGTCAATGTGTTTATATCGTCGGTCGAAAAACGAACATCGAACAAAGAGCGAATACTAAATTTTGTAAAACATTCAGCACAACGTTTCGATTAATGAAACAAGTGTATCGTGGGGATTGTTTATCTCGTGGCAGAGTCCACGAGTGGTGTATACGATTAACAAAGAAGGTCGTGGGGACATCAACGAACATCCTGGTCTGAAAAATTCGGTAATTACTTAGAGAAACATTGAAATTGTGCTAATTCATGCACAATTTCAATGTTTCTCTAAGTAATTACCGAATTTTTCAGACCAGGATGTTCGTTGATGTCCCCACGACCTTCTTTGTTAATCGTATACACCAATATAAAATGTACACCAATATAAAATGTCCAAAGATTCAATTCATCGCATTTTGAATTAGACTAGTATTTGGGATACATATATACATATATAAGGAAATGTTTTGTTCAAAAAACTGTAAAGAATCATTAATTAAATTTACTAAAGTTTTTCTCCATACACTCTATATAACAACACATAATTAGCGAAATTATCCACACCCCTATCATATTAAATCAAATTTATTTTATGTGATATTATTATACCCCTATATTCATTTAATTATCTTTTTATCATCCAATCACTTTCTTTTTATCATTTCATCGGTAGCTGATTTTAAAGTGTTTAAAATGATTTT
Source organism: Cosmopolites sordidus (assembly GCA_031761425.1). NCBI lineage: Eukaryota > Metazoa > Arthropoda > Insecta > Coleoptera > Curculionidae > Cosmopolites > Cosmopolites sordidus. The sequence goes on along the minus strand of JARFXV010000434.1, from coordinate 95,718 downwards.
TCAGAGGTTTCTTTTCGATCAATATTTACCAACATCTCATCTCTCACTTATCTGATAAGACCTAAGGAGAATACGCCACTGAGTCAACTAATTTCCATAAAAGTTCTAATCAGTCTTTCACCACAAATAATATGTCAGAAAGTTATTAATGCTGTAAGATTATCTTACATGAATAACTTATTAAGGTAATAGCGCACGCTTGTATAAGTAATGAGGAATACGAAACCTTATAATTAATTTATAAAGTGCCACGACTTTGTTATATTGCTAGAGAAAAACCTCATTTGACTTATCTCATCGTAAATCAGGAGCTGAAGACGTTTTATTCTGGTGTGAAGTAGATGTTTGATCCATAGTTGTCATTAGAATTCACAAAGAAACTTTAAAAAGTGCATCTGGCTTCATACACAAGAGATTCATGGAAAAGCCTCACCGATCATCACCAGCAGCGCCATCTTTGAATTGTGAATTTGAATTTATTTTCTGTTTATCATATGTATATATATATATATATATATATATATATATATATATATATATATATATATATATATATATATATATATATATATATATGATCGAAAAATTGTGAACTGGGCCCGAGGAGAAAAGTATTGATAAGCTAAGGAAGTTCACCCGTGCTCCACGTCGTGCTTTGCCATTCCTTCATCCGCCATCCAAAACGCCAGCAAGGGTCTTCCAAGACCGGTTTCTGGCCTTAAGCCGTCATCAGTTGGGCTCAAGCTGGACACCTGAAGAGCGGATGAAGGAACGACTTAAGCCATGACCATATATATATATATATATATATATATATATATATATATATATATATATATATATATATATATATATATATATATATATATATATATATATATATATATATATATATATATATATATATATATATATATATATATATATATATATATATATATATATATATATATAGATCCTAACTTTCGTTCTTTTGAATAAGTTTTGACCTTAGGACTTTGTTACCCTTCATAATACGATTCTAATATCTTCAGTGATGTTGTTTTCGTCAAAATACTTCACAACTTCAATATCATCACCGTTTGTTATAATCACATATGTGTTCTGGTTCTCACCCGTTTTGACATAAGTGCCCTTTAAAAATTGGTCGAAACAATTAGCAATGATACAGCATGTTAAAATTAATTGATTCAAACTATTGATAGCGAAAAAAAAAGGATACTAGTGAAGCAATGGACCAGAAGAACGTCCTTAGATATGCAAGTTTTTATGACTATAAAGTCTGTTTAAAACCATTAATATCAGATCTATCTCCATCAATAACAGTTCAAAATACAATGGTGAATCAAATATAAACCGGAATTTTACAATTACTTTTCTCAGCCAATCACGAGCGGGCTGTCAGGTATTAGGGAAACGCTCAGTGAGCGGTTTCACTCAGTTCTTATGTCAGTACAACCATAAGTGAGCAACTGGGTCCACCATCCGCAACGGGTTAGAATAAAGTTTTTAACTAAGGAAGGCGTTAAACCACCCGAAATATTAACTGGGTTGAAGGTTCAGTATGGGGACGATACCCTGTCTAAGGCCCAGGTGTTTGATTGGAGCAAGAAATTTAAGAATGGAGAAGAAAGTATGGTAAATGTAACTCATAATCGACTTCCCAGGCCAAGTGTCACTGCTGAAAACATTAATGCGGTTCGCGACCTTATCGAAGGTGACAGGCAGCTCACTATTCATGAAATTGATTCATGGTATTGGCTTTGAAAGTACTCAAACAGTCATCAGAAATCATCTTGTCTTCAATAAAGTCTGTGCCCGATGGATTTGGTTTAGACGAAGGAAAAACTGGAGAATATGCATTGAGAAACCCTTGAACAGCCCAGATTTGTCACCCTGTGATTATTGTTTGTTTGCGCTTTTGAAAGATGCAATGCTTGGAGCGGTACGATTCGACCACGATCAAGATGTTGAGGACTTCATGTGCAATTGGCTGATGACCCAAACTCAAAGTTCCTACGAGCAAGGAATTCACAAGCTTCCAAAGCTCTGGGAAAAATGTGTAGAGTATAATTTTATAAATAATAAATATAAACAATATAAAAAATAGTATAAAACAATTCCGGTTTATATTTGATTCATCCTCGTACATAAAATGGGTAAAACATGGTTGACATTCTTAGAACTGATCATTCAGTCTGTCTTCCTGATCATTCTGTATGTCATCCAGGTTCATAGAGGAACTAACTGGAACTCTTAAATTCACAGTACAGCAAAACCTTCAAAAAAAAACATACAAAGCAAGATTTATTAGTTAAAACGTACCGTGGTGCCCGGCCATCATGTATATTCGCCTGAAATGGCGCCCTGTAAGGTATTACATTATTGAGCATTTCAATTTGATCCTGAGAGAAAACAGTAAGGGGTAAAGCACCCCTACTATCCCACCAAATACACAGCAAAGCCTTTTTTCGTATATACTGCGCACTGATTGTGATGTTGAAGACTGGCCTGGGTCTACTCATGATTTTTTTGCACTTTGGGTTTTTAAAATAGATTCACTTTTCGTCTCCTGTGACACCTGTGAAAACCTTTTCTTTTCTAGTTGACAAGCAAACTTTTACAAGTGGTTTTTCGCCTTTGACATACAAAGTCGTACAAAAATATTGTCGCCGCACAGAACGCACACGAACCTCTGCTTTCCATCAGATAATCAACAGACACGCAATTTTTTATTGGTGTGAAGCCAGCTTTATATTCAACTTTTGATATTTTCTGCAAACTAGTATTAAACTTTTTTAATTACTTCAATTTTTTTAATATGAAATATAAAAATTTGTAGAAATTAACCCAAGGATCTTTTTAAAATATTCCTTTAAGGAAAACACCATTTTTCAAATTGGCTATTTGCAAAACAACGAGTAATAATCATACTTTGAAGCTCATAAAGCTAATGCGTTATTATTTATTTTTTTTCAGTGCATTTTTCTGAAAATTGTCATCCAAACCACATCTACCAGTACATCTTGATATTTGTTTTATCATTTCTATCAGAAAAACCAGCGTCATTTATAACATTATTATTATTTTTTTCTAATTAAATGTAAATGTTTTGGTTTATACTAATTGATACAGTAATTTGAATAAACCTATTTGAAACTCTTGATATAAAAGCTTTCATTACGAATTTAGAATAACATGAAAAAGCACCGCTCTTAATAAAATAAATAATATTATGTCTGTAGTCATCTGTGTATTCGTTGCAACAACCTCTAATCGTATATTTTTAGGTTAGTTAGTACAGATGTGTTGGTAACTTTCACATACTCATGTGTGTTAGTTTATATAGCTTGTCATTATCTCATCTATTATTAGTTAAATATTTGTTCTTTGGGAAAGTTTGGGGTTGATTTGGAATATTCATTATAGTAATTATACAAGTTTACAATTACTGCTAAAGATATTATTTTATGATAGTTTTTTATTAATTTTTTAAGCCTTGAATTTAATACAAATAAATACATTTAAATTTAAAAATAACCATAATAATTTATAAAAAATCCACAGACGACATCCTTAGTTATTATGCGACATCTGATCGAATTTACTCAAACCGAAAGACCACTTATCTGTATGGATACTGTCAGTATAAAACCTCGTTCACTCTAACGCAACGCCTAAATGAATACAATGTTCATTATTTCTTCTACTGAAAACTTCGATGTAAAACACTGAACTTGAAGAGATTTATCACTAAACACCAAATCACTTTATTTAAATGATAATCCTAGAATCTGGATTGTCATCTAGAAACGCGTATCGGGCAGTTAAATAAAGTGATTTGGTGTTTAGTGTTACATCTCTTGGAGTTTAGTGGATACATTGTTGTTTACCAGAATCTCAATGTCAATGTGATCCCAAAGGTATCCCATTTAGGCCCATTTTTACTCATATAAAGGGTTATTCATTTTGTGCCCTTTTCGGTTAGTATCTGGGCCATAACTTCAATTTTGGTGAACAAGTCGCATGATCTCAGCGGCCAACTGACATCACCAAATCTCAAAATTACGCTGCCTGGAAACTTCTCGCGCAATAAAGCCAAAATAAGCGAATTACATATCGCTCAGATCGAAATCTTCAATTTATTAACGTTAACAGGCGCTCTCTCTTGAGTTTCGAAAAAGTACGGGCTAATGAAACCACCAAGGCATAACGCGCACCAAACAGTCAGTTTGCAGATGCAATGGACTCTCCATAATCACTTGTGGGTTTTCAGAACCCCATATACGGCAATTTTGCTTATTTACGTATCCTGTAAATCTGCTTCTTCACTGAAGAAAATGTTGTTCGAAAACTCATGTGAATGTTCAAGCACCCAGTCGGCGTATACTCGACGCATTCCATTGTCGGCGGGTTTCAATTGTTGCGTGAGTTAAACGTTGTAAAGATGATGATGCAACTCCAAATGCAAAATACGGTATAATGTGCTGTAAGACAAGCCCACAGAATGCCGAGGAATCAATAAATTTGGGTTTTCAGTCACACTTTTATTAACAGCACCGATATTCTCCATCGAACGAACATTACAATGATGCACGTGTCTTACCACATTCGTAACAAATCCAATATTTTCAAATGTCTTGACTGTGTTGGAAATTGTGCGCTCAGAAGGACAATTATGGCGACCACATTCTGCTTGTAAGGTGCGAAACGTAACTACAGCAGAATCACCAATTTTGGAAAAACTTTTATCAAGTCTAACGCGTTAGTCGGTGGTTCTTATTTAAAGAAAGAATCACTGGGTAAAAACAAAAAACCAAACGGAGACAAATTTCTCAGTGATTCTTTTTTGTAATAAATTTGCCTAACGAACAAAATTTTAAAGATATAAAAATGTAAAAAAAAAAATTACAAAATTTTAATGTTAACGTTTCGGAGGGTAATCTCCCCCCGTTTTCAAAACTGAACTAAAAAATAAATTATATTAATTTGTAATATATAAAGTAACGAGTGAAAGTAAATATATTTTTTTGTATGTCAACGATACTTACATTGACAACAATGGATTTTCATGACAGTGACATACTACCAAAAAATATATATAGGTAATACCGTTTTGAAATTATTCCAATTGATTTTATGACCCGATTCCCATATACATATACATATATACATATACATATATACATATACACAGATAACTATCTCAATTTCTTTTCAAATCACTCAAAATCGGTCAAAATAGGAGTAATTAAAAGTTTATATGACAGAGCAAAACTTGTTTGTACCGACAGTGATACACTACAAAAAGAAACAAATCACATAAAAGACATTTTAATAAAAAACAATTACCCAAAAAATTTCATAGATAAATCGCTTAAAAATTTTGATACTAGACAAAACAGACAAGTTATTAATAAAAATAATAATAACTCTCAAACAATCAACCTCACAATCCCTTATATCCGCGGTATTTCTGACACAATTAAAAGAGTAAGAAATAAATACAACATAAGAACGACATTTAAAACAAAAAATACTCTTAGATCTCTATTAACAAAGACTATACCAAACAATATACAACAAAATACCAAAAATGTGGTTTATAAAATTCCCTGCGAATGTGGCAAATTCTATATAGGTGAGACATCTAGACCGTTAGATGTTAGAGTAAAAGAGCATAAAAACCTACTTAGAAAAGGCGATTTTAATAAATCTAGAATTTGTCAACTCGCATGGGAATCGGGTCATAAAATCAATTGGAATAATTTCAAAACGGTATTAAAAGAATCTGTAACAAAATACAGAAGATTAAAAGAAACAGCTATAATTAATTTAAATAAAAATAACTGTATTGCTATGCCTTCGGTAGATTTAAATTCAATATGGTTCCCGATTCTAAAGAATACAATTAAAAACATTTAAATATTTGAATACACAATCAGTACAATAAACAATCACACAGTAAACATTACCTATATATATATTTTGGTAGTATGTCACTGTCATGAAAATCCATTGTTGTCAATGTAAGTATCGTTGACATACAAAAAAATATATTTACTTTCACTCGTTACTTTATATATTACAAATTAATATAATTTTTTTTTTAGTTCAGTTTTGAAAACGGGGGGAGATTACCCTCCGAAACGTTAACATTAAAATTTTGTAAATTTTTTTTTTACATTTTTATATCTTTAAAATTTTGTTCGTTAGGCAAATTTATTACAAAAAAGAATCACTGAGAAATTTGTCTCCGTTTGGTTTTTTGTTTTTACCCAGTGATTCTTTCTTTAAATAAGAACAGGTATTTCTGATATTTTTTGAGTTTTAGACAGTGGCGAAAAACCCAAATAAAGGAGAAAAAATATATGAACACGCCACAATCATTCAGACATTACTTAAACGGATAAAATATAAGTTTGACAGTTGTTTAAATACAGGACTGCATTTTCCGAACCACGAAATGGATAACCCTGTACAATGAATATCAAGCCGATGTGGCCCTCAGTTTTGTTTTGATAATCTTCGAAAGTAGATAAGCTCGATTTTCTATTATCAGGGAGAAAGGCAAGTTTCGTGTGTCGAATAAACATTACTTTCGCGTAAAAAACCATTGTGCAAACCGAAGACAGTTAAAAACGTATTATGGAGTCGAACCAGCATGAGTGAAACTCCGCACTCTAGCGATCCATTGAGCTCACTAGTTGGCTTAATAAGCTTAATTCAAAGGAGTTTCTGTGGCAATTGAAAACTATAGATGAAACTTGTATTCATTACTACGCATCAGAAAAGAAGAAACGGGGTTTTACCGGTCGAACGTGCCCTTAAGGAAGCGAAGATGCTTCTTTCTGTCGAAAAGGTCATAATCATTGTTTTCTGGGATTTATCAACTCCTTGAAAAATTAAAAGACACACTATGGAGTTGACGCTGTATTACTGGGAGACGAGAGTTAAATTAAAAATGCCCTCATTCGACGATGCTGACTGTGCGCTACGAACCACCCTTTTCCTCAGATTTGGGCCCGTCAAACTTTTTCTTTCTAAACATGAAGAAAAAAGACTGACTTGAATGACCACAGCCTAAACACATAACTATTTGGCAGGTGGGAACTCTTGGACACATGGAAGGCATAAAAAGTTGGAAAATTGTTTTTCGAAATGTATCAAGATAAAAGGAGACTACGTCGAAAAATAATTTAATTTTTGTTAAGAAATAAATCAAATAAAGAATTTTAATTAATAAATATAATTTTTCCCTAATGTGAGGATCATAGATGTTCGACATAGTTCGGAATAGATGATGATTAGATGGCTTTAGTTGTTGAGATAAATCAACTTTAGAAGCCTTACAATGAAGGTCATGTTGCAAAATTCTGCACATATTCTTCTAAGAAAAGTTAATTTTCTGAGAACGACGCGGAATATACAAATTTAGATCTCTTACTACAGCTCACTCATCTACAATTGGGTTTTTGAATTAAAAATAAATATCGATTTTTTTCTGTTATTTTAAAACTTGTATCATAAATAATATTGATAATCGATGCGATTTTTACAATTAATTATGAATGAATTAAAATGTATAAAATTAAAAAAAAATACGTGCCTACGAATGCGCGGCAATTGGCTGCGTCAATTTGTGACGTCATTATAGTAAAGTGTTTTCACGTCAGTGCTGTCAATGGCTTCTATCTGTATATATACTGTCAAAATTGTTGTTGGTTAAGTGCAAAATAAAATATTGTTGTTACTGATTTAGTTGAGTAACATGCGACAAAGGGTTCATAAATGCTAATTCTGATAATATATCTGCTGTGGATATTTTTATGGTGACAGATTTAGAATATTAAATTAAGTTTTTATTATAAAAACTTGCTGTTAACTTATAAAAACAACATTAAGTAAATTTGTTTTTTAAACATAATTAGTTATTACTTTTTTTTTAAGAATATTAATACATTTATGTTGATATTATAAGTGATTGTAAAATCACTAATGCTCCAGCAATGATAACAATATAGTCTACGTAAGGCAATATATTATGATTAATAACTGATTGCGGTTTGAGAAATATGTAGAGCAGCAATTCGTTTACCTACTAAAAGCTTAAATTGTGATAACGTTATGACAGAACTAAATGAAGACGGTTTAGTTAATTTTCTATTTTTACCCTCAAGAAGCGAAACAATGTTTTTGAATACACTGATAAATATACATAATAAAAATTTCCCCGACTAGGATAATATGGATAATATATATAATGAAATCAAAATAAAAACAATCGCCACCCAAAATTATATACAATTTTTTTTTTATAATAGTTTGATTGTTTTCATTGAGTTTGCAAAACTTTTAAAACCCCACCGATTCTTCAAACCACCACACTAAACTCTATTAACAATATTTTCAAAAAAAAAATCCACCCATACTACATTATTGCTGTAATTAAGGTTTTCAATATTTTTAAAAGGATGGCGATTTTTCGCCTTACATGTTTTACAAACCACCTCATTAGACTCTTAATTTAATAATATTTAAAAATATGAATAAATCCAGCTGCTAACTATCTATAATGCATGACCAGCTAGAAATTTCCCAAATAAGAGAAGGCACCTAAACCATTTTTTTTAAGTGGAAAGTTTTTATAGTTACACAAATTTGTATTCTCTTCGACCATTTACAAACTAGATTATTCTGTAAAACTATTATTATTCGTATCTTACAAAATAGATACTAATATCGGTTGTGGTGCTACATGTAGATTCTTTGCGGATACCTAGAAATATTCCGTTCCACACAGTCGGCATGTTAATTAAAATGTAAATATAAATAAAAGTTATAAAACCGAATGCAAAAAACAAAAAGAACCCTAATCTGATTTAATTCAGAACTTTAATTCAGCACTGAAAGCGTAAATAACAATTAAAAGCAAGTATATTTTCAAATCCCTAGCAAACCAACAAGTGCATTCAAAGATATAGGTTAAACCCATAGAACAATGACTAAAATAAAGTAAAGTAAAGTGTTTTGGGTTAGAGGCGCATCAGCAACTAGGCTATTTAGATACTGGACCTATAGCTTAACGTGGGTTCCGAACCACGGTCATCAGCTTCCGACAAACCCAGGCCAGCCCTTTTTATTTGCCCGGTACTCCGATTATTTCCGAACGTCGTTTCGGAAAGCGTGCGAAAGTAAATTTCGATATAACTTCCAAATTGTTCCAATATTGGCGTTCGTTTTAATGTCTCCTAACATTGTGAGGTCACAGGCGCTCGGGTCTTTTCCGGAACTGTCGGCGCGTCATCGGTACTAGATTTAAAAATGTATTTTCAATTTGATATAACTTTTTAATTATAAAGAAAACCTTTTAATTCAAATTATATAACTTTTTAATTACAAAATAAAAATAAACGTAATTTTGTTATAAAACGTATATATAATATTTCCATTTATGACAAATTTTTTTTTTCAAAACTCCGATTAAACCAAATCGTTTGTATTTGGCCGAATATATCGACACGTATTTTGATAGTTTGATCGTGTATCTCTTCATGGTGAATTGACATAACGTATAGTACTGAACACAGCAGTCTGTGAATGACATTTGCATTCTAAACAGTGTTGCCGCTATTGTGATTCAAAGTTCTAACACCCTTATTGGAAAAGTCATACCGACTTTCAATTCAATATTGCCAACGCAAAAAGAAAACAAACAGGCAGCCCAACCCGTCTCTGATGTTTTGCAAACAAAAAATGCGACCGCATATTTCATTTCAACACATGCACGTAATTTTACCACTTTGATTGCAAAGATACGAATATTCATTATTTAGTTATTATAAAGTTTTAATTAAAACGTCATGTTAACAGTAATAAGATGTCGTGATGTGTATATCCATTATTATGAAGTGTGCATGTTGTTTTCGTGATGTGTTTTGGTCGTTTTGGCTTTGTACCGCCGCCGTGCCACAGTGTATTTGTTGCTCTTGTTTCGCGTCTGCTGCGTTTTATCATTTATTTTCTGATTATGCTCGGATAAATCTATAGATATCCACTGGCACGTAAATGAATGAGTGACATTGAAATATGAGCAGATAATGGAAGTGTTTGCATGAATAAAGGTCGCACCGAAAAGATATTTCAGTTTTGGTTAACACAAAATGTGTAAAGGTTACGTAATATATCGTTAATAATCAAATTTTATCAAATCAAAATTAAAGATTTTCATTTTAATAATAGTAATATCTAAAAATAATTTTAAGACAATTTTTACTTATACAATTTTTTTACGTAACAAAATTTTGAGGATTGGTATAACTTTTATTTTTGAACATAAAATGTTTTTACTTCAAATAAACAAGTCAAGATTAATAATACGTGTTTCAGTTAATAATGTCAATTTTACTAAGAGATGACGTTACTAACAGATTTATTGGTATAGACTAATGACGTCTATGGCGTTTTAGAGGGTAAACATACAACATCATAAGCCAGTTCGTTATTAATTGTCATTGTGCAAAAAAACATTGTTTTTTATAGCTTTGAATATGTCGAATTATATACCAGAAAAGGACGTTTTACGGGAAAGTTTAATAACCTTCTTTCATTTATTGAAAACGGCTGCTAAAAGTAATCGATTATTGGTTGAAGTTTTTGGATTAGAGTATGTTTACCATAAACATGCTCTAACTCACTTTTAAGGTTTTCACAAGTTTACAAGTTTTTTGGATTAGAGAATCTAAACTAGAGTGAACCTTGTTCGAAGGTTCGAGCTCTGACCCAAAAAACTTGTGAACTTGTGATAACTTTAAAAGTGGTGGTTTTGATATAAAAGACAAGAAGCGTTCAGGACAGACTAAAAAGTTCCAACATGCAGATTTGCAAACATTATTGGATGAGACTCAACTCATACGTTGAAATAATTGGCAGAAGCATTGAATGTTGCCCAATCCATCAGTTCCGAATGTCTATACGCATTAGGCAAGATCTAAAAGATCTAAAAGGGAGGATTTTCCTTCCTTTTAGATGTGTTTTAAGGTCCCATGTGAATTCAAAGAAAGAGGCGAAAATCCAATCCAAATCCAAAAAGGTTTTTTTATCTATATTATCTAAATTTCCCCTGTACAATTATTGTGTACACTGTGTGTACAAATGTTTCGACACACGTGAAGGGGGACCCTTTAAATCCATTACTGGGTGAAATTTTTATAGATAACTTAGAAAATAAGATAAATCAACATCAGCCGTTTAAGTCATCAGTTTACTGGTATAGGTATATTGAGAATATTTTAATTTGCTTTACAGGTACTGAGAGACAACTAAATCAATTCTTAACTTACATACGTTTTTATTTACATAAGAATGGGAAAGATCCAAAAGGAAGGAAAATGGATCCCATATGAATTGAACGGAAGAGGCATTGAGAGGTTAAAATCCACTATTTTGCTTTCAAGACCGAAAAGAAAAGGTTTTTTGCAGTTGTGGCAGGTGATGGAAAGTAGATCTATTTTGACAACCCAAAGCGCAAGACCCAGGCCAGCCTTCAACATCACAACCACTACCCAATACACCTGGAAAGAAGACTTTGTGGATTTGGTGGGATAGTACGGGAGATATGTATTACGTACTGCTGAAATCTGATTATTCGATTACTGGCAATCGGTACCGAGAACAATTGATAAAATTGAACCGAGCATTGAAGGAAAAATGACCCGAATACATTTTACAACATAACAATGATCGGCCCCAAGTTACAAAACGTGTGAAAAACTTTGGAAAACATTAAATGGGACGTCTTGCCCCACCCGCCGCATTCACCGGACTTAGCCCCTTAGGACTACCGCTTATTTCGATCAATGCAGCACGGATTTTCAGAACAACACTTACATTCTTACGAAAAAGTGGAAATTTGGCCCGATGAATGGTTGGCCTCAAAAAACGAAAAGTTCCTTTGGCGCGGAATCCGTTCTTCGACAGAAAGATGGGAAAAAGAAATAATTATACGATGGTCAATGCCTTGATTATTAAGGTAATTTATTTTGTTATGGAAATAAATGCACAAATCATGCGAGAAAATCCACATTATTAACCCAAACACCCATTATTTAAATTTCCACTGTATTTTAAATTGTTTGGACACATATGATGGGGAACCCTTTCAGTTCTTTACTGGGTGAAATTTTTATAGATAACTTAGAAAACAAGATAAATCAACATCAACTGATTAAATCATCAGTTTACTGGTACAGATATGTTGATATTTTAATTAGATGTGTTGATTTATTTAAGAAAGTACTTTCCCATAATTTTTATAATAAATTATTCTAATGGAAATAACAGCAATGCAGTGGCGGCTCGTGGTTTTTTAGTGGGAGTGGGAGGGTATAGAAGAAAATAGTGCTCCTGAAGATTTTTTTTAGTTTCCCCTTCCTCCTTTATACTTTTCGTGCAATTGAAACCCTATACAGGAGGTAAACCAGGAAAATGACTTAAAGAAAAGAAACTGAACGGAATTAAAATATGGTGTTTTGCTCTGAAAAATTGTTTACTGTGATAAATGTGACAGGGCGGCGCCCCAAAGCCCTCTCTCACGAGCCGCCACTGCAGCAATGTATATAAAACAAAGTATATTTCGTACTTTAGTTCATCAAGTTTAATGTGACAAAAACTAAGTGGGAGGATCCATATACACTTTATGAAATAAATAACAATACTGCTTGAAAATTAGCTATCTTGCTAGAAAACAAGGCATTGTCTAATGGAAAACTTTTGATTTAAAAGCCATTAAAACTATTGTTATCTATAATAGGATTTCCTTTCAGACTGGGAGGGAAAATAAAACGACCCAAAACATAAAAGGGAGAAGTAAAGGTGGGGAGCACCCTGATGAATGCGGTAAAAGAGGAATGAAAGAAAATAAATTGATATAAAGGTTGATTTGTCCTTTTGTTGCAATGATTTTGTAAAATTTAAAGATAAATAGACTCAATGAGGTTGAAAATTACAACCATTCATTCGATGATAACACTGGTAATATTTATTTTAAATAAGTTAGAGTAAATAAAACAGTTAAGGTTTTTATTACATTTTTGAAAGATTACGTGTCTCATTTGCTTCAGGACAAGTATTTCAACTTATTTCTCGACCTTTATTTAACTATTTTTGACATTTATTTATGAAAAAGTATAACAAAACTTAATATTTGAAAAAATCTCCATCACTTTCTATACACAAAGAAATTTACCACTAAACTCCGAATCACTTTTTTTGAAGTTCTCGACTCACGTTTCGCTAACCATGTTGGCATCATCAGGAGATGATTTAATCTAATTTTAAAACTAAACTATGTCCAATTTATATGAGAACCCAAATTGCTAACCTACTACTTAGGAAGCGTACTACCTACCTAAATTTTTTGCAATTTTGCTTTTCCATGACACTCTGACGATAACGGAAGACTCCGTTCAGTGTTTAATACCAGTTTCAATACCGGCTAGCATATCCTCCAAAGCACTACGGGATGCCAGCAAAGCAAAATTGGGGCCTTTATTCAAGAGATCTAGTTCTGAATTGTCGAACGTCTGAGTTGAAAGAAACAAAGATCCTTTAAACAAAGATAATTATAACAGAGAATTAAAATTAATTAGGAAGGTATCCGAAGTGAACGGTTATAATAAGAATATTGTAGATAAATTAATTAAAAAATATAAGTTATATATTTTATATATAAGAAAATTATTGAAAGAATCTTCAAATTTTCAAAAGGATCAAAACAAAAATAAATTCATAGTTATATCGTTTGATGCCCAATTAACAAGAGGGCTAGACAAAATTTTGAAAAAGTGGGCATTAAAGTTGTGTGGAAACCATTCAATACACTAAGAGAAGTCCTGGGTAAACCAAAGGATAAACTAGATCCACATGAAATGTCGGTGATTTACGAAATTAATTGTCAAGATTGTGATCTAAGGTATATTGGGCAAACAAAAAGATCCATATTAACCAGATATAAAGAACACATTGCCCACATTAGATATGGGAGAAATGAAAAATCTTGTGTTGCCTAGCTTGCAATCGAACATAGTTATTAGTAATTTAAATAATAACAACAGGGCTTTGGATGCATTTGAAAGCATTCAAATAGAAAAATGCAAGAAAATCATGAACCGGGATAAAGAACCTATTCCGTTCGGTCAACTTATTCAATTATTAATGTAATGTAAAATTCACGGTTCATTTTTTTCTCTTTCATTTGTTCCCTTTTTTCCCCTTTTTTGTCCTTTTCTCTTGTATCCTTTTCTTACACCCTTCATTAGGTAGGTAGGACACTTCCTAGGTAGTAAGTTAACCGTTAGAGCTCTCATATAAATAGAACATAGTTTAGTTTTAGAATAAGATTAAATCATCTCCTGATAATGCTGACATGGTTAGTGAAACGTGCATCGAGAACTTAAAAAAAAGTGATTCGGTGTTTAGTTGTAAATCTCTTTGCTTTTAGTGTTTTACTCCGAAGGTTCCAATAGAAAAATTGAACTTTCTATACACATTTGCCACTTTTCAAGTACGGGAAATGCATATTTGGAGAAAAAGAAAAAAGTCGGGCTCCATTTTCCATAACCATTATTGGCTCTTAGACCATAAATCTCAACTCACCATCAGAAATAAGCTGTTGGCATATAACTTCATCATAAAACCAGCATGGGCATATGGCACTAAGCTTTGAAGTGCCGCCAAAATTCAAATTCAAGATTTTAATTCAAAACATAGAAAGATTTCAATCTAGAGTACTACGACAGTGTACTGTCAGTAACACTGACATCCCCCACGACTTGGAATTACCTTTCACAAATGATGTGATCAAATACTCAAGAATACAGTTTATTAGAGGCCTGGAAAGTCACCCCAACATCCTACCAATAAATTTGCTTGAATTTAAAACAAAAAGTGTTACCTAATTTACCGCACTACCAGGTGTGGTCGGTTCACAGTCTGTTCTAAACAAGGACCGCTTCACAATCTAATATCTTATGTAATTTTGACAGTGTCTTTCAAAACGTCATTAATGTATAAGCGATTTCGAGTTAGTTCCATATTTTTTTCTTATGGTAAACATGTCGAGTTTCGAGCCATATAGAGAGCATTTGCGGTACATACTACTTTTCTTGTTCAGTCAAAAGAAAAATGCGAGTGAAAGCCGCCTTATACTTGTGGAAACTTAGGGTGACAATGTCCAAACGCATGACGCTTTTTAGCGTTGTTTTAAACAATTCTAAAGTGGTTACTTCGGCTTGAAAGACAAAGAACGCCCATGTTAACCGAGTAAAAAATGAGGATACCGAATTTCTAGCATTGTTGGAAAAAGACGATATGCAAACTCAACAACAAAGGGCAGAGAGATTAATAGTTGATCGCCGAATCATTTGTGATCGTCTGCATGCCATGGGAAAGATCCGGAAGGCAGGAAAATGAGTACCACATCAGCTAAACGACCGACAGATGAAAAAGTGAAAAATGATGTGCGAAGTTTTACCTTCTCGGCATGAAAAAAATACTTCTTTGTATCAGATCGTGGCTGATCACATTGGAAAGAAGACAATGCTGCACATTTAGTAGGATCAGAAGGGTGTCGTGTACCGTGAACTTCTAAAACCAGGTAAAACTGTTAATCCAATTCACTACCGTCAACAAATCATCAATTTGGGCAATGCATTGATCGAAAAGCGACCAGAATAGACAATATACCATTACACACATCGAAAACAGCGAACTCTGCCGCCGTACTTACCTGACTTGGCGCCTACCGACCGCTACTTGTTTTTATCGATATCTCACGCACTTTTCAGGATGCACTTTAATCAAAAGATGTGAGGGTTTTCTGGAAGGGTATGCACAAACTGTCAGAGCGATGGGCAAAATCTGCAGGTACCAATGGTGCATATTTTGAATAAACCATCGTTTACCTTTCTCACAAATTAAATTTGTTTTTAAGAAAAAATAAGTATTATTAACAGGCACACCTGGTAAAACACAAAACTGAAAAAATAGTTTTCTATAGATACTGCAAGTCGATGTCCTCATCTGCATTTTTTAAATAAAACGGAAGCGCGAAAACCTAAAACAAACGGCATGATTGATGATTTAAATTAATCAAGCTTAGTTACGATTTACGACAACCGAAAACAAGAAACTTAAACAAAGCTGGTGCGCGTCTCCGCCCCCTAATTTTCGAAACTTCTTTGACTCGAACCAAAACAGGTATTAAAGGATTAAGTTTCGATTTACTTAACTGCAGATTAAAGCAAAACCTCTTTTGCAAAGTTATCGTCTTTTGCAAACTCGAGAATTCTTGCGGGGAAATTAAAGCGGGATAAAAACGATTAAGAACTAGGCCTGATAAAAGGGGTTTGTTTTAAGAAGTTGCCCGGATCAAGAACAGAGAAAGACAACAAAGCCGGTTGGCGAATTAACTAGCATAATGATGTATTATTTTAAATTTGCATTAGCAATTCTCAATAAAAACATTTAAATTTATAAAGAAAATTTTTTGCGAGTTTATAATAACGTCAATGGATTTGTACAAAATGCTTAAACTTGAGCAAATTTAACACTAAACACCAAATCTCTTTTTTCAACTTTTTGGCGCACGTTTCACTAGCCATTGTAACATCATCAAGTAATGATTTAATATAAAATAAAGCTATGTTCCATATGTATATATTTATATATATATATATATATATATATATATATATATATATATATATATATATATATATATATATATATATATATATATATCATCATCATCATCATCATCATCAGCCCGTGTCGATCCATTGCAGGATGAAAGCCTCTTCAGCATGCTTCCAACTTTCACGGTCCTGGGCTCTCCTCTGCCACTCGGGTCCAATATACTTAACAATCTCATCAGTCCATCGCGCTTTCGCAGACGTTTGCGATCAAGCGGTATCCACCCCAGGATTACCTTGGTCCATCTGTCGTCTCATGCCCCCTATGGCATATCGATCTCCATTTCAATTGCTTTAATCTGCTAATAATATCACAGACTTTCGTTTGGTCCCTGATCCATATGCAGGGTTTTCTGTTTCGTCTTGTAATACCAGATATACATAAAGATGTATGTCCCCCATTCCTCTCTGTGAGACCTCCATCCACAATCAAACAACCCATACTTTTGCTTCTCGTCGGATGGCTTGTACATGCAGTTTTTCAATTTCTTTCTGTGAATTATCAATGTATCGTTTGGTTAAGACCACGGTTCATGATTGTAACAAACCTCACTATGTACAGTTGCCATATAAATGAAACATAGCTTAGTTCAATATTAACTCATTACCTGATGATGCCACAATGTTTAGCGAAGGGTGCGTCAAAAAGTTGAAAAAAGAGATTTGGTGTTGCTGAGTCTAACTCCCAACAGACGAAACATGTGCTCTCCAATGTAAGGAATGGGTAGGGCTCACTCCCGGTCATGCAACTTGCAGAATACTGATTTTGGCGTAGACACAGATTGTTGTGTGTCCCACATGAGATTGTAGATGAAGGGAGCGAATAAAGGGATCTGAATGGATCTGGGGAGCGGATGTAGGGATCGGCCATATCTAGAGATATGGCTAATAATGTATCATATATAGGCTTCATGTATTGAACTCCGTCTTTCTTCTTCTAACCGCTTCCATATTATTTCTCCTTCTTGCCTCGTATTGTCCAAGGTGTCCAAGCTACTGAATTCTTCTCGACTTTATTACCTGTCCCATCGTTAGATTAGGTAGTTTATAAATTTGTCGATTCCCATCTTTCATTTTATCTATCTGGAATATTTTGGCATGAGAAAACCATCACAAACTCACACTCACGCCAAACATGAAGGAACAGTCAAAATAGTGAGATTTTATTCGACGAACGCGTCCCGAAGAAACCGAAGATTCTTGCACAGGCCGGAAAAATTATCACCACTGTTTTCTGAAATTGGCATGAGAGTATTCTCCTAAATTATTGATCAAAATTCACGGAGAGTTAACAAAAATAAACGCCCTCATTTACCAAAGAAAAGTGCTGTTTCACAACGACAATACATTTACCCCTTCATTCGCTGTTGCGTCGAACTTGGTGAATTTGCGGAACAAATTGATGCCGCATCCACCTTATTCTGTAGACTTGGCCCCCTCCGACTTTCTTTTTCTTCCAAAATGTGAAGAAATGAGTGACTCGCAGGAAAGACATGACTAGTTTATAGAGTTCGATAAAACCTACTTTTGGAAAGACATGAAAACTTGTTGGGTAAAATATATCGAGCTAATAAAAGACTACATCTAAATATAAATCGATGTTCCATTAAAAAAAAAATATTTATTTTAAGAAGTATCAGTCGTTCTACTTTACTCTCATAATATCATCCGTCATATACTTTAAATAAAAATACGTAAATACGTACGTGACGGATAATATTTTGAATATTTTTAAAACGTCTTAAAAAATCCTTCTGAAAAAGTCAGAGATTTCTGACGAAACCTGAAGGTGTACTAAGAGAAAAGAAAAAATAAACAAAAAAAGGATTTTAATTTCAATGTACACCCCGAATACCCGAGATTCTCTCCCTTAGGGTAGTTTCAAACGAAGCTACCTAGATGACGCGACCTAGCACGTGCCCCTTATATTTGACGAAACTGCTCAGACCCCTCAGTTTGCACCACCCGCGATTCCGGCACCTATATTATAGAAGTGGAAGAGTTAGCAGCTGCTAGCATGACTTATCTCAACCTTGCGAAACAGCAAAAATTTGTAAAAATAAACATTTCCAGAAATCAAGCGATTCCATTCCAATGTCCCGTTTTCGTGGACAACAACGTGTGACCGACTGATTAGAAATCCATAGCCGACTGGGTGGAAGAAAAGTCACCGAAAATGGTCTATCTAGCCGTGCCTTTTGTTTAATAAGGTTACATCAAGAATAAAACTTTTTCATTTATTGGGTAGTTGGTTTATTTATTGTTTTTTCGTTCAAATTTTTCAGAGCGACCAAACTAGAAACCTTATTTTGCGCCACCCTTTATGTAAATATATATATATATATATATAGGAAACACTTGTTACCAGTATAATTAATCTAATATACTAATAATTAGGAAATTATAAAAGCAAATACCCGTTGTATATTTAAATTAATTGAAAGCAACAAAATTAAACATCAACGTTTAACTTCATTAAAGCAAGTTTATATTTTACAACGTAATGTTAATAATCAACCTATTATATTACCTAAGATAAATAAAAGGTTTATGTTATGTTTAATATATTTAGTTAATATAAAGTTTGTTATATAGGACGGGATAAAACTGAAAACTTTGTATATTGCACAAGAAAGTTAATTAGAATTAATATATCTAGTTGAAAATCTAGGGCTTATTAAATTACGTATTAACTCTAGCTAGTTTTGTATTTGTACAATATTCTGTCTAATCCTCTACGATTTAGAGTTGTAACAAGTTACCTACATTACGTAAACTTTATTAAATAACCGAACTTGCACAAAGTTAGATGCAGCAGTTCTGAGTTTGTTCAGCAGTTAATGCAACTTTGGATTTAACGAAAATCGTCTTCGAAAACTGTAATTATGAAAGTTTAGATGTTTAGGTTAAATTTCGAAAAATGCCCCAGACAATTGCTTTATCATAGTTGAGCGCAATGGCAAACGCTATTTCATTCGTCATTTAACATCAAAGCTAATAAACGAAGTAACTACCATTACGGATAAAGTGGGGCACAGGGATTGTGGTAACGAATAATATTTCGAATTACAACGCACCTTTACCAACAAGTTAAGACAAGTTTATTCAGATATGGTAACGAGTTACAATGATGAGGTCCTAATGCATCAGATGCTATCGACATTTACTGTTTCGATAAATATAATTAATTCGATTAAATTCCTAAAATTAATTTCTAATTAATTCGTATTTTGAGACGGTTTTTCTATTCCAGGAGCGGTTTGGTTTAAAAGGTAAAAAAACGGTTTATTCAAAATATGTCCCATCGCTAGTTGCACGTTTTCTCCGTCTCTCTTGCAATTTAGTCCACTCGTCAAGCCATTTTTCGACATCTCCTTAATCGATGAAGTGTTTCTTGGAAAGTACGTAACATATCGATGAAAACAAGTGATAGCCGGAAGACCAAGTCTGGTGAGTACGCCAGGTGGATGGAGCAAGAGTTCTCAGCCAAGTGCAGAAATGGTGTCTCTGATTGCTTTCGTTGTGAGTGGTCTTCTTCCTATAGCGATTCGGTCTTGCGGTCGATATTGATGGTTGTCCTGGGTCAATTCATAATTTTTTGCGTTTTGAATTCTCGAAATATATCAATTTTTCTCCTCCAATCATGATCCCATGCAAAAAATCATTCTTTCAAGCCGAGAAAGCAAAATTTCGCTCACGTTTTTCGCTTTTCCATCTATTAATCATTCAGCTGATATGATACCCATTTCCCCGCCTTCTAGATCTTTCCCATAGTATGCAGGTGAGCACAAATGGTTCGGCGATCAACAATTAATCTCTCTGCCATTTGTTGTTGAGTTTAAATATCGTCTTCTTCCAGTAATGCTTGCAATTCGGCATCTTCAAGTTTGTTCGGTTAACCTGGGCGTTCTTTGTCTTTCAAGTTGAAATCATTGCTTTTCAATCATCTAAACCAACGCACACAAACGTCTTGCATTGGGACATTGTCACAATAAGTATCCACAAGTATACTTATATACGACGACTTTCAGTGGTGTTTTTTTTTTAAATTGAACAAGAAAAGTAATACATGATACATATGCTATATATTTGACTCGAAACTCGACTTGTTTTGATGTTACTTTGAAAAATACTGTTGTAGTAACAAAATGACGTAAGAGGTCAGACTGTGAACTTCATTTGCATTGCCATCTCTTAAAACAAAAATTAAGAATTATTATCGCCACATCTGGTATTAGTGTGATTATATTGATTATGATAGATGGCGTTATTAGAAGCTGATTATAAATGGTAAATTTTTGTGCTTAAACCAGCAATTCCGAACTAGAAAAGTTGACGACTCAAATGATGCAGAACTTTCGAGACAGATGAAAAAGTGGAAATGTGGAATTGAAGACACTGGTGGACAATTTACATAAGCTAAAGGAGAGTCACAACTGAGAACAAAAGCAGATACGTTGATGTTGAGGTGTCACTGTTCTCCAGACTCAAGAAAAAGAAGTTCTTACTTGAGACTGTGATTTGTAACGAAAAGTGAAACGAAAAAGATGGAAATATTCGGTTAATCTTCAGAAATTTCAAAGATGTTGCTGTATATACTGTATTAAACAGGTACCAAGCTGTATCAACCAAGCGACCACCAAGCTGACCATTATAAACAGCAACTAATTCATATTAGTGACACTCTGGACCAAAAAACATCTTATACTGGCAAGGAAAAAAATGTCAGTATGCTTCAGGGTAACGCTAAGTTGGGCTGGGAGATTTTCACGCACCCGGTGTATTCTCCAAACTTGGTCCCTTCGGATTTTTATCTCTCCCGAATCCCTGCGACATCACCTGATTGATAGCCGCTTCATATCCCTTGAGGAAATCGAGAAAGGCGTCAATGTTTTCACAAATGGTAGATAATGTTTCTAAATCATTCCGGGTGACGATCCGTTGATCCTGTGAACAGTCACGACATTTCGCCAAAAAAAAAGCCAAAAAAAAGTTATATTAGTCCTTATTATAAGAAATGTTAAATGACATTGTAATAGTAGGGTAAAATTGTACGTTTTAGAGGTATAGCCTGAACAAAACTAAAACCGTTACACGTCGTCGATGACGCTATTGAAAAACAGCAGATATACCACTATATAAATTAAATAATAAAAGAATCAAATGGAATGTATTTAATAAATTTCAAATTTAGCGGCTGTCTTCGGTTGGCAACATATGCGACGTTGTCAAGTTTCATATTTTTATGGTTGATACTTATTGACACGTTTAGAAGCTTTCCCATTTATAGATAATCTAAGTTATGTACTCTCTCAACGTTTAATTTCATTTTTTACTTTACGATCGAAAAGAGTTCTTTTAAGAACTACCACACTGTTATCGTTGTCAGGATAGCGCCTGCAAAATGCCAAATCACTTAAATAGTCATTGACAAGAGTTAGTAGCATCTCTGATACACTATTTTGAACAAGAACGTTTTTAGAGTGGGAGGGCGTAGGAGAAAATTGTGCTGCTGAAAATTTTTTTGCTTTCCCCTTCCTCCTTTTTACTTCTCGTGCTATTAAAACCCTAAAAACCAGGAAAATGACTTGAAGAAAAGAAACTGAACTGAACTGAACTGGTCAGTTAGTTGGACTTTTCACTGTCAAACAATGGAAAAATATATGACTTACACTAAACATATCCAAGAATCAGCAATTAAATTAACATACCACTCTAACAGTCGGAAAGGGTAATAATCAGTGGTGGCTCGTGAGGAAGGGCGTAGCATTTATCACATTAAACAATTTTTCAGAGCAAAACACCATATTTTAGTTCAGTTCAGTTTCTTTCCTTTAACTCATTTTTCTTTTTAGGGTTTTAATAGCACGAGAAGTAAAAGGTAGGAAGGGGAAAGCAAAAAAATATTCAGCAGCACAATTTTCTTCTACGCCATCCCACTCTAAAAATCCACGAGCCGCCACTGGTAACAATGGACCATTATTGTCTCGTTCTTGTTTAAAATAGTGTATCGGAGATGCTACTAACTCTTGTCAATGACTATTTAACCGATTTAGCATTTTGCAGGCGGTACTCTGACAACGATAACAGTGTGGTAGTTCTTAAAAGAACTCTTTTCGATCGTAAAGTAAAAAATGAAATTAAACGTTGAGAGAGTACATAACTCATACTATCTATAAATGGGAAAGCTTCTAAACGTGCTAATAAGTATCAACCATAAAAATATGAAACTTGACAATGTCGCACATGCTGCCAACCGAAGACAGCCGCTAAATTTGAAATTTATTGAATATATTCCATTTGATTCTTTTATTATTTAATTTATATAGTGGTTTATCTGCTGTTTTTCAATAGCGTCATCGACGACGTGCAACGGTTTTAGTTTTGTTCAGGCTATACCTCTAAAACGTACAATTTTACCCTACTATTACAATGTCGTTTAACATTTCTTATAATAAGGACTAATATAACACTTTTTTTGCAGTCTCTCATTCCGGTTTGTCTTACTTTAGGTTAGTTAAGGTTTTACAGTTATTACCCAAAAATAATTCAAGGTTTTTGCATTCTTACTTCAAAACAAGCAAAACAAAGGCGTCAATGGAATGATTAGATAGGCTTGTATTTATTACCATAATAACTATTTTCTTATTTTTTCTGCAGACAAATTTAACTGAGGTATATTGAAACCTTTCAGGTAAATAAACATAATTACGCTAATTATATTTAATATGCTAATCTCAAAACAATGAAATAACATATGTGATGTCACGATTAATATTTAACTAAAAATAACATAATCATTAATATCATAAAACAGTATACATAATCAGTACGTCCATTTTAGTAATGACTCAGTATGATTCATACGATACGATGGTTAAAGGTAGGGATTTGTTGAAAAATAACCTTTGACAAGAATTGTTATTTTCCAGTTTATATCAGAAAAGCGAAATAAATTGTAGTGGAACATTGTATATTATATAAATGTTGAGCATAATAACAAATCTCAGGCAATACATGCTGATTCTAATGGAATAATAAAAGACTCTACAATTTCTTAAGCTCATACAACTTGTAAAATTTTAAATTCATCATATGTATAAATTGATTGTGATTGTGCCATTCGAACCTTCCTAGTAAAAGCAACCTTCGTTACTTTGAAAACTATAAATTTTCCCGAAAGGTGGCAGTGCGTTCGTTGATTACATTTCTGTTAAGTAGTTTCTATTCTAGTAATGCTCCACAAATTTCAAACCGATATGAAATCTAGTTTTGTTTTTCACAGTCTTCGAAAGCTGATAAGTTTTTGCGATCGTGGAAAATTAATGTTGTGTGTTGATTAAAAACAAGTTTTTGCGTTGAAAAGCGCATAAACCGAAGAAAAGTTGAATAGTTTTATGGAGACTCTGCTTTTACATGTCTTGGTTTATAAGTTCGATGTGGTCGAACCAGTCGATTAAGTGCTTCTATACCTTCAGTTTTGACGAAGGATGCGGAGGAAGAGGGCTGCTAGATTGAAGTGGTTAAGAACAGGGAGTTATGTACACTACAGGGCCTAACAGGAAATTAGAAAAAACAGCACTAAACTAGTAAAAACTAAGAAAACTAGATAGATAGGGAAAATGATGGAGATGATAGAAAAAGAAAATTAGGAAGGACATACAATTATATAGATATATCAAAAGACAAAATGCACTGAATGGGCGAATCATTTTAGGAAAATATTAACAGATAACAGAACGGTGACGGAAAGGGAAAAGGATGGAAACCTGGAAGGCAATATGAAAGAAAAAGAACTGTATATACCCACATAAGAAGAATTTAATGATGTAATAACTCAACTTAAATTAAATAAAGTAGGTGGATTAGATAATATGGTCAATGAGATGATAAGATACGGGGGAGAAGCCTTAGGAAGAAGGATTTAGAAGCCTTAGGAAGTAGGAGCTGATAATACATATCTGGAAGAAAGCAAAAATAGCTAATGAGTGGAAAAAATGGAATAATTTATAAGAAGGGAGATCCAAAAGATTGTGCAAATTACAGGGGAATTACCTTACTTAGTGTTGTATATAAGATACTGACCATGAAAATAAATAACAGTTAATGAGGTATACAGAAAAAAAAATAGAGACTGTCAATATGGCTTTAGGAGAGGCAGATCTGCCATTGACGCGGTACATATAGTAAAACAAATAATTGAAAAATATCAGGAATATGGAATATGGAAAAGATACTGGACCGAGATGTGTGGAAGAAAATAACGGAAGAAGCAAGAACAAACAATGGGATAGAATAAGGCAAGAATAGAGGAACGTTTACTAACTCACCACAAGAAATGAGTTTCTAGAGCTCAAAAGAATCGAGCGGCTGCAATTCCTAAATGTAGAGCCATGTATATATGTACCTTCAGTAAAAAAGAAATAGCATGAAGCTTCAATTAGATATCAAGGACAGTCATATCAACTTAAAAAAACAAATTGGTTATATCGATTCATAAAGAGCACGAATTTTTGTAACAAAAGTCACCTTACTTTTTGAACATTACCGTTCTTTTTACCTCCAATTTTTTTTATTATTTTGATATTGATGAAATTACGAAGGGAGTCTGAAAAGTTTCCAGCTTCAACATGAAAAGTTACTCGTCAAAAATATTCCGGTAATATAATTGCGCATGCGTTAAAAGGTAACTTTGAAAATTTCAGTCACATTAGATGCTCAGTTGTTTAAATTAGTCCTTTACGTCAGTCGATGTTAGTGATTGTGGTGGTCGCGATTGATTTAACTAAATTTTTCTAAAAATATTTTTTTTTATATTGTAATCCATAAAATATATAATTGTCCAAATAAAAATACCTCTTTTTTTACATTATTTTGCATGTATAAATGTACCATTTCCATTTTACAAGATTGACCGAAATTCGTAAATTCAGACTTCAAAATAAATATACTTTTTTCAAAGTTCATTAAATCTCTGTTTTTTTCTTAAAAATATATTGTTTTCCTAGTAAAACGCCATTAGATTTTTTTGGATATTGCAAAAATTAAAATTTCTACGAATTTTTTTTCTAAAAAAATTTAATTTTGTGAGTTTTTTTTAACGATTTTTGACTATTTTAAAATCATAAAAAAGCAACTATTGGATTACTTAGAGGGAATGTTAGATTAGAGTTTGGCGCAAGATTTAAGTCAATACATAAAATAGAACACAAATAAGATCTGTTTTTCTACGTGGGGTCCGCTTGACCACGTCTAAAGTTTTTGGGGTTAGAGGCGCATCAGCAACCTAGAAGGTTATTTAGCGAGTGGACCTACAGCTTAACGTGGGTTCTGAACCACGGTCATCAGCTACCGAAAACCCCGGTCATCACCCCCCTCGGGCTATCAACCCTTGGTTTTGTGCTTAACCGAAAGTATCTCGAGAAGCCTACCGACTGGCGAGTGACCAACGTAGAAAACCTCTCAGAAGGCATCCGGCCTTACCCAGCCTCGAACTGGCGTAACTGAAGGGTGATTTCTTGTCAGATTTTACACTCTTACCTGGAAACATTCACAAGAATTTTGCCTAATACGGGATTCGAACCCGCTCCACATTAAATGCCATATCGTAAGGCTGACGCCTTAAACACCACCACTAATGGGGCTCCCTTGACCACGTGTGATCGTTAAGTAATTATTTTGACGTATCACCGCAACGGGTTAAGCAACAACTGAGTATCTAATATGGTTGAAATGTTCAAGGTTATATTTCAACGCATGCGCAATTATTAAGCAATTATATTATCAGAATATTTTTGATGACTAACTCCATCTTCATGTTGAGGCTGAAAACTTTTCACTACCCTACAATTTATGAAGAGAGTTTAACTAATGAAAATCCTAGTTTGAACAATTCCATAACATGTTATTGATCCAGTGTCATTAAATACAAAGCGGTAAAAATAGAAAATCCAGAATCGATAAAACTTTATCTACCAACTGGTACAAGACATTAGCAATATATTATTAACTGTACAATTAATTTTAAATTACTTCAACAAATTTTTCTCTTTTAATATCGGTTTTTGTTTGCGATGCAATAAAGAAATAACGTTTTTGCATTAAAAATAAATTACACATTCGAAATTACACTTTATTAGACAGACTAGCATATGTTTAGTTGGTAATATTCGAAGAAATTTTGTGCTTAGTTTTGTTGTTAATATTAAATGAGCAGGTGGTGTTCCTTTTGTAAAAGCAACGATATTATTTAGCATTGAACTTATATGTACAATTAAATGTTTGTGAATATTTCATGAAATAAATCAATATAAATACCAGCATGTTTGAATTATTATTCGGACAAGGTTTATTTTAACATTGTTATTACTGCCATAAATATGTATGTGTTAAAAGTTCGTTTTTGTTTTAGGTAAGCGAGCTGTAGGTGTATGATGTAAGTGGTATAGGTAAGTAACATCGAATGCTGTTTATATATTTTATTGCAAACTTTGACAGGTAATAGTTAACGTGACAAAAGAAGAAAAAATCCTTTTCAAAGCAACAGTTGTTTATGTTACAGTCATCGTATCAAAGACATGTAATCATATTTTTTCACGACAAAGTAATACGTATACGAGGATAGGGTGAAAAGTTTTTTTATCAGGTTTTTCCAATAATGACCAATAATGTAGAAAAAATACTCCAGTGTAATCAGCTTTCCCTTTCATCAACTCCTTTGGATTGCGCTTATACACATACATGTCTAACACATCACAAGTTTACACATTCAAATGTTTATAGAATATTCAAACATTTTATTTTTGATATTAAGTTTTTCTTTTACTGTTTTTTAACTTTTCCTTCGTACTTAATCATTGACCAATCACCAATTGACCAATGTGCCTAAAATTGATTTATTATTTTGGAGTTCAAAAATTACAATACATCAATTGCCTTCAAAAGCAATAATAAAATCAGAAACACAACTTTCAATAAAAAATAATAAGCATAAACAGTATTTCCTCCATGGGTCTGCAACATGTGTGTAGACGATTTGGCATGCTGTCGATTAAATGCTCAATTTGGGCTTGTGAAACTTTCACCCATTCTACAGGAGAAGCATTTTTTAATTCTCGCAGGGTAAGAGCCGGACTGTTTCGTTCCTTGATGCGTGTTTTCGGAATGTCCAAAGCAGGTTCAATAACATTCATGTCAGGGAAATTTGTAGGCTACCCTAATTTGGTTATTTCGTTTTCTTCAAGAAAACTTTGTACTGCTGCTGTTCGATGAGGAGCTGCGTTGTCACCCATGAAAATACTGCACCTCGAAACATACGCAGAAAAGGATTTAAAACTTCTTCGATGAACACATCACCAGTGGCTCTTCTCCTCAGGACCAATAGAGGTATCCGTATACCACTCATAATACCACCCCAAAATATCACCCTCCTGTCTTCAAACTTGCTTGTTTCTGATCGAGCTTGTCGATCTGGGGCTCTCCAAAATAATATTCTTCGTGAATTAGAAACAAAGCCAATTCTCGTCTCATTGAAGAACATCACGTTATTCCAGTAAGGAGTATGATCCACTATTTCGCGAGCCCATTGCAATCTTACATTTTTTTGTTGAAGCGTTAGTTTGAGAAGACATAAAAGTATTCTGCGATGCAAATTTACCGCTTTCAGTCTGCGTGATATCGTTTGTCGTGAAACATTTACTCTTTCAAGTCCAACAAGCCTCCTTGCTATACGACTTGTAGATTCCAGACAATTTCTTTGTGCTATCATTGATATATGTCGGTCTTATGCAGTTGTTGTACATTATTTTCTACCACTTCTGGGGCGAACCTGAACGTCATTTGTCACAGTACAAATACCAGTATCGACGGAATGTGCAAAAAGCGAAAAACTTGTGTTATTAACAAAAGAATGGTTTCTGTTACTTTCATCTTCAAATGGTCTAAAATAAATATCCATTACAATTTTTAGAGTACCATAAAAGTAGATATTCTATCTGTAAATATTCCCAAACTGTATATATATATATATATATATATATATATATATATATATATATATATATATATATATATATATATATATATAGTCGCGACCAAATAAATTTAAGTTGTAGGAAAAACTTTTCTAAACCAAGTTTTATTTTCTTATTTATTTACCATAATAAATTATATAATATGCTAATATTAACTGACCTCTAAATATTTTATTTACAATATAAACGGCGCATTTTATTGTTGCTTATCTATCAAAAAAGGTTAGTCCATTTCTCACTATATTAAAGTAAACATGAGCCGAGCTAGGCACTGTACTGCTGAAGAAAAACTTTTTATTCTGCCACTGAAAAAAACCAAGCCGATGTGGTTTGTTTATTTCTAACCGCCAATTTGTCCTCTTCGAGCCGGGCTGATATTCTTCTGTTGGTTTGTCCGATGTATGCTATGTTACAAGTCCCGCACCATATGCTGTATATACCCGGATTTTCTAGAATGATGTGATTTTTGGGACTTCTAATGGCTGATTTTATTGTTTTATGTGGCCTGTATAGGGCTGATATATTATGTCGTCGAAGCCTGCGAAGCCAAATACCTTTGATGTACGGCAGAACTGTTACCGACCTATTTTCATATTCATTTGGCTTCTGTTGGTTGTTTTGACGGTTAATAGCCTTCTTTATGTTAAACGCTGAGTAGCCGTTCTGCTTTAGAACGTCGGTGATTGTTTTGAGCTCTTTTTCGCGGTTGATGTCGTCGGATAGTCGGAGAGACCGAGAAATCAAGGTGATGACAACCCCTTGAAGTTGTGCTGGACGGTGATGGG
Organism: Cosmopolites sordidus; assembly: GCA_031761425.1. Lineage (NCBI taxonomy): Eukaryota > Metazoa > Arthropoda > Insecta > Coleoptera > Curculionidae > Cosmopolites > Cosmopolites sordidus. The sequence goes on along the minus strand of JARFXV010000434.1, from coordinate 66,150 downwards.
ACCTTGCATTCAGATATCTGTTCGTGTGGGTTGCTTTCCGGTAAACTGTGTGTTGTAAGCATCCATCTTGAAACTTGGTTATTAGGGCATCTAGGAAGGGGAGTTTTTTGTCTTCTTCGATTTCTAAAGTGAACTGTATTTTTTGGTGGACGGAATTTAAATGGCTGTGAAATTTGGCAAATTCGTTTTTACCAAAGAACCAGATGGCAAAAATGTCGTCGACGTATCGGACCCACAGTTTAGGTTTGAGGTCAGCGCTTTGCAGTGGCATCTTTTCAAAATATATCATGAAGAGGTTGGCCACTACTGGTGATTGAGATGAACCCATTGCTGCACCATCTGTTTGTCGGTATATGTCTTGGTCAAACATGAAGTAAGCATTGTTTAAGCAATGTCTGGCCAAATCTATTACGTAGTTGAGAAGGTCTTCATTCTTAACTATCAATTGCAATGCTTCTTCTATTCGTATGCTCGGATAAAGGGATTTGACGTCAAAACTGGCCATGATGTCCTTTTGATCTATTGTGAGTTTGTCTAGAGTCTCTGTGAAGTGCTGAGAGTTTTTGTGACCAAGTGTGACCTTGGCGAAACGTCTGCACGTTCCCAACAAACGGAACACAAACGATCGGATGTACTCCCGGACTAATAGTCTAGCATACATATATATATATATATATATATATATATATATATATATATATATATATATATATATATATATATATATAATATATATATATAATATATCTGTGTGTGTGTATATACAGTTTTTTTATTTCTTTGGACTGCGTTCAGTGAGACAACAGCAGTCGGGAATCATGCAACCCAACCGCTCGTGATTGGCTGAGGAAAGTAATTGTAAAATTCTGGTTTATATTTGATTCACCCTCGTTCTTTGAAAGAAGAAGAGGAACCACCTACCCCTGAAGGGGATAGATGGTGCCCCTCTCTATAGTATTCTGACGTACGCAACGAAGTATAACTTTCATTCTCTTTCAATTTCTTTCTTACGTTTATTATAGCCAATACATACAATATAAGTATAAAAAAATATAAAAAAATACAATTCAACATAGAAAATTTCTTTATATTGTATTTGCGGGCATGTGGAAAGATGGCGACCGAGTCATGAAAGCCTACTCGGCCAAGTGACCAACTGGCAGCTATTTTAACAGGTTATGTTAACACATGCATTATATATGAACATTTTTTATCGATAATACGTTCTAAAATTATGAATAAGCGTAAACAAGTACCCATAATCAAGTTAATATTGACGTATTTATAAGACACAAATTACATTATCAACTTCTATTTATTCTCTCTAAAAAAACATAGTTTGTGAAACCATTAATTACAACATAAACATGTTTCAACTGGCCACACCTAAAAATACTTTATTTAACAGAAAGTGGAACAAGTAGAATGTTTTAGTTGTAAATTGTTGTTAATGGTGAAATGTTTCTTTTTTGTAGAAACTCTTGAAAATGCCTCAGATATTTTACAAAACTGCTATTAGCGGTAAACACAATTTTAAAATTTTAATTTGAAAAGAACAGGCAATATTACAGGACGAGTATACGAGTTAATTGCATATATATTTCGTTTTAAATCTAAAAGAAGCTATAAAGGGGCAAATAAATGTTTTAAAATAATTCTAAAAGCAACATTATCAGCACGTTAAATAGAAACCTCGGAATTCTCTATAAAACACTACCATTTATATGAAATACTGCCATGACAGTATAAAAATCCCGACGCAGAATAAAATCTGCAGTGAATTCGTACTACATAATGTTCTGTCTGGTTGTAATTGACAAGAAAATAAATGTTACATGCTAAGAATTTCAGTTGAAAAAAGACTTTGATCTAAAAGGAGTTTTAGAGATAACACGTTAAATTAAACTTGGATTAATATGTGGTATTTGAACCATACTCTAAGTGTTGAATTATTAGACACGCCATAGAAATTTGAAAAAATTAAATATTATTAAGTTCTATTATTATTTTCTAGTGTTTCTTTATTTGTTTCATATGCCATGGTATATATGGGACATTCCATACCAATTGGACCATTTTTGAACCTGACCCCTTTCGATTTCGCGGAAACTTTTTTTGAAAAATAAAAATTAAAAAAAAACGTCTCAATAGGTCAATTTTTGAAAAAGTTATGGCTATTTGAAAAAAAAGAGCCATTTTTCCAAAAACTCATAACTTTTTTGTGTTGGATAAAAAAATATGAAAAAATTCTGAGAAAGGCCTTGGGGGGGGGGGGCTGCTTGGTAGAAAAGAACAAAAAAGTTTCAGCGAAATCGAAAGGGATCAGATTGTAGAAACTTACGGTGACAATGGCCCAACGCAAGTTGCTTGTGGGTGGTAATTTAGACCAATGGTCTACAATTCCAGCCTTTGCCATACTGATTATTCCAGTAAGTTCCAAGAGCCAAAACCGTTTTAATTTTCCTACCAGTGTCTATAATTTCTAAACTAGTTGCCGACTACACGCCCTAAACGACCTTATGCTTGCTAAATTCGCTAATCGCGGGGTGGATTGATGACACTGGATTTGGCCCACGGGCCGTAGTTTGGAGACTTTTAATTTAGCGACCAGAATGGGCTGCAAGACACGGCATAGTGATTTTACAGCACGAAAATGCTTTATAACACAGCAAAAGCGGCCAAATACATCATTTCTGCACTTGGCTGGGAACTCTTGCCCCACACGCCATACCCACCAGACTTAGCCCATTCCGACTACCACTTGTTTTCATCGACGTCTCAAGCACTTTCCATGAAATACTTCAACAATTACGGAAATGTCAAAAAAATGATGAGTGGACCACCTCAAAAGATGTACCATGTTTCTGGGTACTAATTACTTCCTTCTTTTATTTCTCTTTCATCAAAATATGTTTTTTCTTCTTCTTTATTTGGGTTTTTCGCCACTATCTAAAACTCCAAAAATATCACAAATACGTATTCTTATGTAAAGAAAGAATCACTGGGTAAAAACAAAAAACAACAATTTAAATAATAGGAAATAAATACAACATAAGAACGACATTTAAAACAAAAAATACTCTTAGATCTCTATTAACAAAGACTAAACCAAACAATATACAACAAAATACCAAAAATGTGGTTTATAAAATTGCCTGCGAATGTGGCAATAGGTGAGACATCTAGACCGTTAGATGTTAGAATAAAAGAGTATGAAAACCTTCTTAGAAAGGGCGATTTTAATAAATCTAGAATTTGTCAACACGCATGGGAATCGGGTCATAAAATAAATTGGAATAATTCCAAAACGATATTAAACGAATCGATAACAAAATACAGAAAATTAAAAGAAACCGCTATAATTAATTTAAATAAAAATAACTGTATTGCTATGCCTTCGGTAGATTTAAATTCAATATGGTTCCCGATTCTAAAGAATACAATTAAACACATATTTGAATACACAATCAGAACAATAAACAATCACACAGTAAACATTACCTATATATATTTTTTGGTAGTGTGTCACTGTCATGAAAATCTATTGTTGTCAATGTAAGTATCGTTGACATACACAAAAAAATATATTTACTTTCACTCGTTACTTTACATATTACAAATTAATATAATTTATTTTTTAGTTTAGTTTTGAAAACGGGGCGAGAGTACCCTCCGAAACGTTAACGTTAAAAGTTTGTAAAATTTTTTATAACATTTTTATACCTTTAAAATTTTGTTCGTTAGGCAAATTTATTACAAAAAACAATCAGTGAGAAATTTGCCTCCGTTTGGTTTTTTGTTTTTACGCAGTGATTCTTTCTTTACATAAGAACAGGTATTTTTGATATTTTTTGAGTTTTAAATAGTGGCGAAAGACCATATGTATACTCAAACGAAAGAGATTTGTAATAAAATAAAAGTAATTAATAATTATAGGTAAATTGTAACTGGAGTTCATCGAATCCACACCAGTTAAGACAGCCTAAAAGCAAATCTCAAATTATTTAAGTAAACATTCAAGAAATGATATATTATATATATCTATATATATATATATATATATATATATATATATATATATATATATATATATATATATATATATATATATGAACACGCCACAATAATTCAAACATTAATCAAAAGATGTACCATGCATACTCAAATTCCCAGAGAGGTAGGAAAAATATGCAATTAGCGATGGCGCATAATTTGAATAAACCATTTTTTTTACCTTTGTCCCAAAATTAAACGTGATTTTTTAAAGATTTATTTAAAAACCATCTTCAGAACAACTCTACAATATACATCATCTTCAGATTTTGAAAAACAATATAAAAAAAGAATTATAAAAGAAATATTTATATAAACATAAACAAATAATGCCATTAATTTCAGAAATAATACTGACAATTCAAATTTTATATATGTTTTTTTTTAATATTTACATCTAATACAATTCATGTTAAAAATCCAAATTTGTTAAATATATCAAAATCAAATATGTGTCAATTGAAAATTGAGAAAGAAAATGTCATATTTTATTTAAAAAAGGTTTCAGAAATTAACTGTTCAATTAAATATAGTGGTAGGTTTTTAAATATAAATTTGTATTTTTTATAAAAATGATTTGTAAAAATGAGTATATTGTAGAATTGTTCTGCAGATGGTTTGTAAATAAATTTTTGGGATTTTCGGTCAATTATCATCATCATCATCAGCCCGTTTCGATCCATTGCAGGATGAAAGCCTCTTCAGCATGCTTCCAAATTTCACGGTCCTGAGCTTTCCTCTGCCACTCTGATCCAATATACTTAACGATTTCATCAATCCATCGTGGTTTCGGTCTTCTTCGCGGACGTTTGCGATCAAGCGGTCTCCACTCCAAGATTGCCTTGGTCCATCTGTCATCCCATCGCCTCGCTATATGGCCTGCCCATCTCCATTTCAATTGCTTTACTCTCCCAATGATGTCACAGACTTTCGTTTATTCCCTGATCCATGCGCAGGACTTTCTGTCTCGTTTTGTAATGCCAAGCATACATCTTTCCTTTCCCCTCTGTGCTACCCGAAGTTTTTGAATTGATTGCGATGTGAGTGTCCAGGTTTCACTTCTGTGTGTCATAACGGGTAGAACGCACTGATCGAAGACTTTTCTTTTCAGGCAAAGTGGGAGTCTGCTCTTAAACAGAATGTTGAGCCTGCCAAATGCCTGCCAGCCACATTTAACACGCCGTTGTACCTCCCGGGCGGTAATCCCCTCACACAGTGGCATGGTGTATTCGTTGTGCCTTTCTATGGCCTGTTGTATAACCTGGATGTGATCCATTATACTTAATCCATTTCTGATTCCTGCTTGTTCTCTTGGTTGTGCGTCATTCAGTTTTTTTTTATATTCTTATAGAAATTATCTCAGTGAAAACTTCGTACATTACTGATAGAAGGCTTATTAGACGGTAGTTCTTTAAATCTTCCTATGCTCCCTTTTTATGTAAAAGGATCACTTCTGCATTTTTCCATAAGTCAGGTATTTTTTGTTCTTTCAGGCATTTCTTGATCTTTGAGTCATTGTCTTCTGATTTTTTTATCCCATTCACTTTCAGATCTTCCATGATAACCTCTTTCCTTCGCTTTTTTGGTCTTTCTTGCTTTCTTTTACATTGTGGTCTTTTCCAGGCAATCCTCCTCACCACTCTAACTCCTTCCATTCTCTCCATGAGGCCCAACCACTGCAGTCTTCCCGATTAAATTATCGTGTTTATCCTTGCCTCATTCTTTCTTCTCAATATAAGCCGTCGATTTTATATCCTCCACACTTCTCACAATTATTGCTATATCGTCCGTTGTTTCAAATACAAGTTGACTTAACTTCAAATACAAGTTCAAATATTCGAAAGGGAAAAAAGTTTAATTGGCCTTGATCAGAATATTAAACAATTATTAAATTATTAGTAAATATTTACTTTTTTTAGGCGTCAAAATGTTAGACACGATTATTTATATTTAAGCTTTCTTAATCCCCTGGAGGTTTTATTCAGTTATTTATCAGTTTAATGTTGTGGACTTTTACAGAAAATAATTAAAAATTTGTAATTGATTATAGGAAAAAAATACGTATTTTTCAGAAGGCGACCAATTTTGTGTTACACGAAGATGCGATGAGATATAGGAAGACAGACCGCGGATTAAAATGAAGTTTCATCGTTCAACTGGGTGGATCTCATTCCAAGAATTCCAAAAATCTCATTTCGAGAAATTGTTTTCAAACATTAATACCATTGAATGTTATTTTAGATAAAATAAATAGTCTCAAGGGATCTAATTTGATTGTTGTTTTATTTAAATACTAGACACACTAAAAACATCACCATATATAAGACATTAATCAGAACTGTTTTCAGATATAGAAGCGAAACATGGACCTTTACTAAAAAGGCCGAGGAAATGATGGCCACTTTCAAAAGAAAAATGTTATATAGGCCAGTCCAAGCGGGGGCAATATACCTCATCAAATACAATTAGGAATTCTACCTTCTCTATGGTGAACGAAATATATAGTGGACTTCATTAAAATATAGAGATTAGGATAGGCTAGACATACAAAAATAGTGGAAAACGACAAATCCCTAGAAGACTCTTAAAAGAATAAATGATCGAAAGCAGAGGTATAGGCAGACCAAGAGCAAGTTGGCAAGAAAACGTCCATAAAGATACAAAAAAAAAACTATTATAGATAAAATGCTGGCGAACAGAAACAAGAAACTGTTCTAGGTGGAGACGGAGATTACAGAAGGTCATGGTCCATTAGGACTGTAGAACCACTGGAAGAAGAACAAGAAAGAAGACGAAGCAATCTTTATATCAAAATGATATTTTAAAAAGTATTAAAAAATAATTATAAAAGTTCGTAACATTGTGACAATGAGTGTATACATTATAACTAGACGTATCGGTCTGATTAAAATTATCGAGTGATTCTCTTGAGTTAATTTTCATTCGAATTTCAAATCGACGGTGCCAGTGAATTAATTAAACTTTCAGAAAATGTAACCGGAGATTTATCGCAGTGCAGGTATTAACTTTTGTTTCGTCCATCTTTAATTACAAGTTCCAATTTCAATTAAAGGAAAAATTGATAGTGCTTCATCACTGGTAATTTATTTTCTTCGTCACTTATAATTCAGTGTCCGATAAATCAATTTACATCTGCAGTTAATGTATAGAGTGTTTTCATTCCAAAAGTATCCACAGACATTATTTCTTTCAGCAATGAAAATTAGCTCTAGACAGAAATCACGTCAATTTAGATGCCGAGGGGGAAGTTCAAAACCAATATTCGTTATATCTTATGTTTCACCTCCTTACCTCCAGTCACCTCTACCTAAAAATTTTAAATAGCAACCCCTAGATTGTTATATATGATTTTAAAGGTCTTGAAAATTCTAATTACACGTTAAAAAAAATTCTAATTAAACATATATATATACATATATATATATATATATATATATATATATATATATATATATATATATATATATATATATATATATATATATATATGGAATTTTTGACTTCTTTGGACTGCGTCCAATGATACAACAGTAGTCAGGAGTTATACACCCCCGTTCCACAGTCTCATGTGGAACGCACAACAACCTGCATCTCCGCCATAATGAGCATTGGTTAGTTGCTTGACCGGGAGGAAGCCCCACTCATCCCTTACATTGGAGAGCACATGTCATCCGAGCCATCCGACGAGAAGTCGGCGAAAATATGGGTTGTTTAATTGTGGATTGGGACTTCCTATTGTTGGCGAGAGAGCATATGTCAGTACCCTGATGAGTCTAACCCACCAACAGACGAAACATGTGCCCTCCAATGTAAGGGATGGGTGGAGCTTTCTCCGGGTCAAGCAACTAACCAATGTTCATTATGGCAGAGACGCAGGTTGTTGTGCGTTCCACATGAGATTGTGGAACCCAACGGTTGGGGGTGTAAAACCCCTGACTACTATTGTCTCATTAGAGGCAGTCCAAAGAAGTCAAAAATTCCATGTATAAGCCATCCGACGAGAAGTCGGCGAAAATATGAGTTGTCTGATTGTGGAGAGGGGCGCACTATTCTTGGCGAGAGAGCATATATCGGTACCCTGATGAGTCTAACCATCATCAGACGAAACATGTGCCCTCCAATGCAAGGGATGGGTGGGGCTTCCTCCCGGTCAAGCAACTAACCAATGCTCATACATATATATATATATATATATATATATATATATATATATATATATATATATATATATATATATATATATATATATATATATATATATATATATATATATATATATATTAAAATTAGTAGGTTTCCGGGTAGAATCGCGTTTTAGATTTGTAAAATCTCGACGTTTCGGCTTTCACTTTGAATTAACAATAGTTTTGATTGATTGCGCGGTTGGCTCTTGGTGAAACATAGTAACAATGATAATAATTAAAACACTTGGTTATACATAACAGTTTATACATAACTCTCTTTGAGAATGGTCGCGAGGCCGAAACATGTTAGAGAATATCTTGAATATATTGTGAAACAAATACCAAGTGTTTTAATTATTATCATTTTCACTTTGAAGCCATTTTCAAGAGAATCCGGTTGATTTACTCTGCGGCCTCAATCTGCCTACTCCCCAGAGTTCACAACTAGGAACGAACGTGGACGGCGCGACCTCTGTATTAATTGGTTAGGTTGGGGGTGGGGCTGATACGGGAGGAGGACGTTTGACCTGAAGGGTTTCGGATGGGCAATTTGAAAATAAGCGGTTTCCATGTATTTGGAACTCTAAGACCGTCGTCCCTCTTGTTTAAGCAGTCTGGACGTTTTTCGATCTCAACTGCTTCACGAATTATGCGGGATTTGTAAAAATATATAGGTGCGATTACTTTGGTCTTGTCGCTCTCCTGCTGTCGAGGAGAGATCCGATTTTCGGACGGCGAGAGAATGCTCGTATATGCGATTTTGGATACGTCTATTAGTTTTCCGATATATGATTGGGAGCAGCCAGAACAAGGAATCTCATAGAGACCATGTGACTCTTGTGGAATATTATCCTCCACTGGTCTAAGAAAACTGGATATATTTTTTTCTGTAGTAAATATCGTTTCGATATTACGAGATCTAAATACGTGGCAAATTTTATCAGTAACTCCCTTGATGTATGGCAGAAGAACTTTGGGACAATTCCCTAGCAGACATTTTTTTTTAGTGACCGTTTAATATTATTTTTTTTATTTATTGGGACTTTCGGTCAGTTAATAAGTTTTTATTTTTTTATTGTTTTATTAACGTTTCTGTTCAATAACGAACCATCCTCAGAACATTTCTACAATAAACATTATTTTTATAAAAAACACAAATTTAAAACACATCTAAAAACTTACCAATATCTAAATATCTAATATCTTGGACAAAGGGTTTTAATGGAAGGGGACACCGTCCGGGAGGTGAAACGACGCGTTAAATGTGGCTGGCAGGCTTTTGACAGGATCAACATAGTGTTTAAGAGCAAAATACCACTTTGTCTGAAAAGAAAAGTCTTTGATCAGTGTGTCCAGCCCGCTATGACATAGGGAAGTGAGACCTGGACACTCACATCACAGTAAGTTCAAAAACTTCGAGTAGCACAGAGGGGAATAGAAATATGTATGCTTGGCATTACTAGACGGGATAGAAAGACCTGCACATGGATCAAAGAACAAACGAAAGTCTATGACATCATTGGAAGAATAAAGCAATTGAAATGGGAGTGGGCAGGCCATGTAGCGAGGCGTTGGGACGAAAGATGGACCAGGGCGGTCCTGGACTGGATACCGCTTGATCGCAAACGTCCACGGAGAAGACCGAAAACACGATGGACTGATGATATTATTAAGTACATTGGACCTGAATGGCAAAGGAAAGCTCAGAACCACCAGAGCTGGAAGCGTGCTGAAGAGGCCTTCATCCTGCAGTGGATTGATACAGGTTGATGATGATGGTGATGATATCCTCAGTATAATGAGACTTGTCTCAACTGTACAAAATAAGTAATTGCCTCACTTTTGACTTCATCATTGAAAGTAAATCTTTGTGGCGTCAACCGTTATATACGTATATATACAGCGAATACAGCGCACTTAAAAGTAAGATTCAGTAATACACAAGTTCTAAATGTATCCATTATCTCCCTAGTAGATTTCATCTTGTTTATTAAATTATATTTAATTTGCTATCATTTGAAAATCTCATCCACATCTACAAACAAGTAACTTCAATCAATTTATTTTTTGCTGTTTTATACAAAATAAGTTTTACAAAAACAAAACTCGTTATGTTGTAATATTAATTGCAAATAAAATCTGTCCTGTATTCACAGCACCATGCATTTTTTAACAGGTGCCCTTAAAAGTTTACTGACGTAAACCGAAGCAGGATTGTTACATCCTTAATTACATTATTACTAATTAATTACACCCTACATCCAGTTTTTGATTTGATTAGTTTGAAGTCTTTTACTCATTGGTACTGTAAAAGGAACAAAAGTAGAACATATGGCTTGTTTTTTTATCAAAAAAGATAACATAGGAAACCATAACAGAACTTTGATTAGACAAATTACACATATACTGTAGATTTCCTCTTATTTTTGTTCTATCGATAACAATATAATACGTCAGGGAGTCTGAAATTAAGCTAATCTTGAAGTGGTCAAGGGAGCTATTGAAATTCCATTCTCTATTGTGTGTGAGCGTATATCCATTAGAAATAATTATAGTGGTTAGTTCTTTTTACCGAAAAAAATATTACCTCTCTGTTCATTGGAACGTTCTTGATGGAAAAACATGCTTTACAGTTCCTTGGTTATTGCACAAAGTTTTAATGTGTACATGTAATTTAAACGTAAAACAGGAAGTATTTGTCGACAAGCAGACATAAAGTTGCATTAAAAGTTTGTGAGCTCAATAAATAGACTTATCAGTAAAATTAATCGAAGTTATATAGGGACTACATAAGTTTAGTGATTTGAAATATCTTGTTTGTTATTTTAACTCATTTTAAATTATAGTATTAGGTATATATCACGGTATAATAAATACTAAGCTTTTTTGGCGGAAATACGTCATCCATTGAGTAAAATTCGAACAACATCGTAGTTTTGACATATAACATGTTTACTAGAAGTTTATCTACGGCGTTTGCGTGGTGTTAATCTAAAATATTCAATAATATCAATGCGTTGTGCTGTGATTGGGTGTAACTCCGACAATCAGTCGATAAAGAACCCACTTTCCACAAGAATGAAGTTGCGCGTAAGAAGTGGATCCATGCCACAAAAACACAGGATAAGTTTAACCTGAAAAGGGCTTGTATTTGTTCGAAACACTTTTTAAATAGCGATTTCAAGGAAAATCTTCAACATAAATTATTAAATTACACAAAGTTACCGAGGATTGCAGGATGATGTTGTACCGATTCAAAATCTGGCATTTAGTTCTAAAAAACCAGTATCGAATGAACAATCTGCAAGAATTTAAAAAAAGGAGAGGACAAGCGTCACCGAGTTGTTAACCAAGTAATTATCACAAAAGAAAAATAACTAAAATCGAAATTAAACCCAAAAGCATTGAATCATGTTTATAAATGTGTTGTTTTAAAAAGTATGGTGTTTTATTTATTTATGCTTGATTAGATGTTGGGATGGTGGTAGAAATAGTAATGATGATGATGGTAGTAATATTTCTAATATTCCATATTTATAGCCCATATTTGCCAATAAATGGTTCAATGATCAAGAAATTCGACTCCAAAAATGATCCACTAATGTTGAACAGGATCTTCATGAACTTGAATGTGATTGGCTCGAACATTTAGCTGGTATAAATGTTTCAAATTAAACGATTCCAGTTTAAAAAGACCCAGCACGTCTAAATATACCTAGATTGATCGTTTAGTGAAGGGGGTTTACACAAACTTTCTGAAGATTTTCTTTCATAAATGAATCAGCTTGAACAAAATTTTTAGTCTGTTAGAAGTAGCCACATTGAATGCCCAGAAAAAAGCCAAAAAAAAAAATTTTTCCATCGCGAATGTAGTGTCAAATTCGGTAAAAGAAAGATGATTAAAACTGTTACATAATTACACTTATAGCTAATTCACTATGGACATAAGCTTAAAAAATATATACAATTTTAAATTTAGGAAACAAAATGTTGTCATTTTTAATACCAATATAAAATATGGCTAGATATGTGTTGAATAATTAATATTGTAATTGTGACAAAAAATATCGAATTTAGCTGGGTATTATATGTAAAAACCAATATTTACAAAACTTTCAATTTGCATATTGCAATTTTATATAACCAATGTATATTATTTTTTATATACATTTTTAAACTGAGAAATAAAACGATTTGTTTATATACATTTCAAATACTAGTGATAAATATTATTAGTCTATAAAATGAAATGTTTTTGTCGATAAATAAAAACTATTCGAACTATCGAAGTTGTTTTGTTCTGTAAATAGTTTCTTAAATTCGAATAAAATTGTGCACGTGTCTGTTATATACAATTTTGTAGTCTGTTGCCCACACTGATAAAGTATTTGTCCTCATTATAAAGTCTTAATTCCAAACAATGCATTTAAATTGTATTTTAAAGTCTAGCAACGAAGATATTTGAATTTTACGGAAATATCATATATATATATATATATATATATATATATATATATATATATATATATATATATATATATATATATATATATATATATATATATACATACATATAAAGTATTAGGTAAATATGTACAGATTTTTTTAAGAGAAAATAAACTTTTATTGTATGAAAATGATAAAAAAACATTTTATTCGAAGTATTACCCATCGCTAGCTATATATTTTTTTCCATCTGTCTGACAATTTGTGGATGCGACGCCAAAAAAACTGTTGCTCTATTAAGACAAACCAGTCAACGAACTATTTTCAATGCGATGCAAATAAGTTGTAATCGGACGGTGAGTAAGTGAAGTCTGGTGAGTAAGCCGCATGAGAAAGTATTTCCCAATTAAGCGCCTCGATCGTTTCCTTGACCAGTTTTGCTGTTTGTGATGGTACATTAAATCATGAAGCAAAATCAGTTTGTGTTACCTTTCGCCAGATTTTAACAGCTCATAAAAAATCACACCATTCTGATCCCACCAAACACAGAGCATTGTCTTACGTCCATAGAGATTTGGCCTTGCAGTGGATGTCGATGGTTCGCTTGGAGTTACCCACGATCTTTTATGCTTAGGATTCTCAAAGCATATCCATTTTTTTTTCGCCAATCACGATTCGATGGAGAAAGGACTTTCTTTTTTACCTAGCGAGTCGCAAGTGGTTTTTTGGTTTTTCTGCTGTCTTTTATTCAGTTTATGTAGAACCCATTTTCCTATCTTCTGGGTCTTTCCCATGGCTTTCAATTATTATAATTGATCCGCGAGTTGTTGCACTTGAGCGTCATCCTCACCCAACCGTGCTTGCAATTCGCTGCCTTCAAACTTTAGTCTTCCACCTTTTTCGTTTCTCGTATTTTGTCACAAAAAAAGCAATGCAGGAATGAAATATGAGCAGCATTAACTATAATAAAAACTCCATTAAACGAAACCACTTAATAAGGCCCAATATAGTCTCCTCATACAGTTTTATTAAATGAATCTGCTCAATTATCAATTTATTTAAAATATGTCCAAAATGTAAATATAGAAACCAAAATGTAAATATGAAATCACGAAACCAAAACATATTAGTCTAATTCAAAAATTAACTATGCGAGATAAATGTATAATGTTCCTTTATTTCCATCTACAGAACTATTTACATTTGCATTTCTAATTAACTTTAAATTGCCATATCTATCCTATAATCGTGCACGAAGCATTTTACCCACGTATTGGTTCTATCGTAATATACAATCTACATATTTCATAAATGTTTATTTTTATCTAATTTGTCATTTAAATTTTCAAATATAAAACAATCTTGATTTATCATTAGATTTGTTAATGAAGCTCTTTAATTCTCTTTTCAGATTATTTTATTCATTCTTCCATAATTCTAAAAACCCTATATTTAATATAATTTTATTTAAACTTTTTTTTTAGTTAATATTATTTATTTTATATATTGCCTTTGAACTAAATGTCTATGTAATTCAATATGTATGCATTGTCTATGTAATTCCCTTCATTTTCAAAGTTTACTTAAATTTTGTTGGTACGATCATTCAAATAATAGTACTAGTAGCTGTTTCGGTTAACTATGTCGATTTTACTGAGATGACGTTACTTGTAGATTTGTTGCTAAAGGCTAATGACGTCTATGGCGTTTTGGAGGTTAAACATACGTCATCAAAAGTCAGTTCGTTAATAACTATCGTTGTGCAAAGGACTAAGTGTTTCATAGCTCTGAGTATGTCGAATTATGTGCCAAAAAAAAACGTTTTGCATGGAAGTTTAATATATATATCATCATCATCATCATCATCATCATCATCAGCCCGTATCGATCCACTGCAGGATGAAGGCCTCTTCAGCATGCTTCCAACCTTCACGGTCCTGGGCTTTCCTCTGCCACTCGGGTCCAACATACTTAACGATGTCATCAATCCATCGTGCTTTCGGTCTTCTTCGCGGACGTTTGCGATCAAGCGGTATCCACTCCAGGATTGCCTTGGTCCATCTGTCATCCCATCGCCTCGCTATATGGCCTGCCCATCTCCATTTCAACTGTTTTACTCTTCCAATGATGTCACAGACTTGTTTGTTCCCTGATCCATGCGCAGGACTTTCTGTCTCGTCTTGTAATGCCAAGCATACATCTTTCCATTCCCCTCTGTGCCACCCGAAGTTTTTGAATTGATTGCGATGTGAGTGTCCAGGTTTCACTTCCGTATGTCATAACGGGTAGAACGCACTGATCGAATACTTTTCTTTTCAGGCAAAGTGGGAGTCTGCTCTTAAACACTATGTTGAGCCTACCAAATGCCTGCCAGCCACATTTAACACGCCGTTCCACCTCCCGGGCGGTATTCCCCTCCATGGAAATCCTCTGCCCAAGATATACAAAGCTGTCCACAATCTCTAAATCCCTTCCTAAAACTGAAATTCTTCTGTCCTGAGGGAAGTTATTGAACATAACCTGACTCTTTTTCAGGTTT
This sequence comes from Cosmopolites sordidus, assembly GCA_031761425.1. Classification (NCBI taxonomy): domain Eukaryota; kingdom Metazoa; phylum Arthropoda; class Insecta; order Coleoptera; family Curculionidae; genus Cosmopolites; species Cosmopolites sordidus. Next base: position 50,907 of record JARFXV010000434.1, on the reverse strand, counting down.
ATTTTCAAGCCAAATGGTTCGCCAGCCCTTTGCAGTTCTTGTATGCGTCTTTGCAGCTCCTCTGGGTTTTGTGAAATGAGAATAATATCATCTGCAAATCTAAGATGGTTTAAGTTTGCACCATTGATTTTTACCCCATCCTGTTCCCAATCCAGTTTACGGAATACTTCTTCAAGGCCAGCCGAGAAAAGAATATTCTCGGGGATATTGCGTCACCCTGCCGTACACCTCGTTCTATATTAATTCCCACTTCAAGATCATCAAGGTGAATTGTGGTGAATATATATATATATATATATATATATATATATATATATATATATATATATATATATATATATATATATATATATATATATATATATATATATATATATATATATATATATATATATATATATATATATATATATATATATATATATATATATATATATATATATATATATATATATATATATATATATATATATATATATATATATATATATATATATATATATATATATATATATATATATATATATATATATATATATATATATATATATATATATATATATATATAAATATATATATATATATATATATATATATATATATATATATATATATATATATATATATATATATATATATATATATATATATATTTGCGACAACCATATTCGATATTTGTTAAAATCATTAATGTAAATAAAAGTAGGGTGTACGTCAATGAGTTTATCAAGTACAATTTTTTTTTTTCGATCTCGATCACTTGGAACGGCTGTTTTATCTAGTAAGTGGATTTCATAGGTCGCATTTGTTTACATAGATTGAGTGATGTTCGGCTGTTTGACGTGTCTTAAATAGTGAGTGAAGTCCTCTATCATGATGTATACAAACGCCGAGATGACTGACATGCACTTCATGTATGGACTGGATGGCAATGCATTACAAGCTAGGCGATTGATTGTACAGTGAACGATTTCCAGCCCGTAATGTCCCTGACCGAAAAATCTTCGAAAACATTCATCGGCGTCTTCGGGAAACAGGCAGATTGAAACGAACTGAAGGGTCAGGAAAATCACTGACTGTAAGAACGGTACAATTGGAACATGTGCTGACATGATAGCAGAAGAGCGTGGTAGTTCTACGCGAAAAATTACAAATACTTTGAATGTGAGTCACTGGACAGTTTGGAAAATTCTTAAGGACAATTTGTTGTATCCATACCACATTCAACGCGTTCAGGCACTACTATCTGTTGATTTTCCTCCACGTATTGCATTATGTCAATGATATTGCAAAGTTTACTTCGCATCCCTCTATTCTTGACACAACTTCTTTTCGCCGATGAAGCCACTTTCGCAATAAACGCAATAAGGAATTTTCATAATAACCATGTGTGGGCAGATGAAAATCCGCATGAGGTATGCGAAGATAGTTTTCAACATCAATACTCGTTGAATGTTTGGGTTGGAATTGTAGGTGACTATCTAATTGGACCGGTATTTCTATCACAAAGACTTACTGGCGAAGTATATAGAAACTTTTTGGAAGCAACGCTGCCTGAGTTTCTGGAAGGTATACCATTGGCAACAAGGCATGATAGTGTCATATATCGAAGATGGAATAGACGAATATCATGCAGTGTTTAGAAGGGGGATGTTCAACAATAGTGGCGGCTCGTGAGGGAGGGTGTTAAGGCGCCGCCCATCGATCATTTATCACAGTAAACAATTTTTCAGAGCAAAACACCATATTTTATTTCCGTTCAGTTTCTTTCCTTTAACTCATTTTTCTGGTTCACCTTCTGTATGGGATGTCAATAGCACGAAAAGTTAAAAGGAGGAAGAGGAAAGCAAAAAAAATCTTCAGCAGCACTATTTTCCTCGACGCCCTCCCACTTTAAAAACCCACGAGCCGCCACTGTTCAACAATCAGTTCAGTTATTTGATTGTTGATAATCCCTCAAATAATGGAGAAAAAAAACCGAATTTGATACTCCTTTATTCCAGATGTGCATAGATTTCAGACTGGTATACAGCCGCGTACACCAGTCACCAGCGAAACAGACATAGACTTTATAAATATAGAAAAAAGATCGTAAGATATGTGGATGACCCGACCGTATTAACACGATCGAAAAAATTATTACAAGAAACATACGAGTATCATGAAATAAAGGTAAAAGCCAAAAGAGCCGTTGTGGAAATAAATATAGGCAAAGCGAAATGGGTGGAAAAAAAAATCACACCAAGAAGAGAAGTTTAAAATAATTTACATCTCTGGGAAGCAAAGTTGACGAAAACAACATCACTGAAGATGTCAAAAATTGTTAAACAAGTTACCCACATGAAAGTTAGAATCTGTAAAACAGTAATTAACTCACAGTCACTTATGGCTGCGAGTCGGTTGGAAGAAGTCAAGACTAACTAACGGACTGTAGCAACACAGGAAGAAGAAGAAGATTGGACCTATTTTTGTGTGGTAAACACTGCACTCACGTCTCGAATTTTTTAAAAGCTTTCTATGACCTATGCTTCGAACTGTATCCACAAGCTTTATATTCACCAATAAAATCGGTAAAATAATTCCAAAATGTTGTGATTTATTTTTCAGGCTAACTTTTCAAACGTCCCTGATATGATTTAGCTACTACTTCTAAAACTAAACGATTATATGCGAAAAAGTAAGGGCTTTTCTTGGTTAAATTGGAAATAGAATTTGTTTTATCACGCTGCGAATTAAGTAAGGCAGTTAAAATATTTACCGTTGTTATGAAGTAGACATACGGGAGTATATTTTCCATTGAATAAGTACCTTTGCTAAACTAGCACTTGTTTGCCATTACAGCTGCCTCTGATCAGTTCTATTCTTTAAAGCCACTCTTCTGAATTGCTTACATCTGCTATTTATACATTTAATTATGCTCTAATTGACAAAAAGTTTTCCACTACCATGTTATATTCGATTTCTCTACTTACATTTACGAAATCGTAAACTTATTAATTGTATTAGATAATTTTTAACAACTACCTATACGGAAACTAATTTAATACATTATTTAACTCAAAATACGTTGAAACTAAATTCATTTATTCAATTGGTTCGTTAATTAACTGTCATTAAAATGCTTTCTATAAAAAAGGACTTGGAAAAGTCTTTAAAAAAGAAGTGATATAAAAGGTTGACCCAAATTGAAAACCGGAATTAAATTTGGTGCAATTTTTTTGTCTTGCAATTGTTAAACCTGATTTATGACAAATAAAATCTATGACTCTTCCTATTAGAAAATATGGAATGATTTAATGAGTTATTAGGAATGTTCGTAAGCATTTCTTTAAGGCAGTTTACACGCGACAATCGGGGCTAAAAGTTTAGTCCTACACATTAATACAATCACACTTTTAAAGAAAATAAATGTGACAACGCTGTCAAAGCTTAAATCACACAGTAACCGTAAGTAAGTAACAGTAAATAATTGGAAAATGTCACTGTATACGGAAATATGTCACTGTCATTAAAAACTATTATTGTCAGTGTAAGTATCATTGACACACACAAAATATATTTACTTTCTATCATTGAATTATATAGAAAATTAAATTATATAAAATTAATATTAAAATTAATAATAAATTAATAAATATAATTTTTTTTTTTTATATTCGTTTTGAAAACGGGAGGAGAAGACCTCCCGAAACGTTAACATTCAAAAGTTTGTCTTTTTGAGTTTGAGAAAAAAATATATATGAACACGGCACAATCATTCAGGTACTACATTGGAACTTCATAAAATATTTTTTCTTATTCGCTTTTGTTGTAAACACAGGTCCAATCTAATTAATTTCATATCCCTTTATTGTTTGGTATCTAACAAATCAATTTAATAATAAAGAGAAAAAAAAATGGATGATTTTGTTCGAATATCATAAATATAACAGAAAACATAATCGACTTGCCCTTAATTTTCGTTAGTGAAAGACCACGCCGAAACAAAAGGCTCTGTCAGTTCACGCGCCGGCATTTGACATTTGGCCGTCAACCGACGACTGTGATGATGAATCAAAATTGGAAAGACGATTTATGGGGAAATATTGAATGTCGCCTGCGCCGACCACGGCCCAGGTATGTTTAATAAATGGACAAGGACCGACGGTCGAACGTCCAGCGCATTCGGACGCAAAGTCGATTGTTTATTGATGACTGATCGAAATTAAATGTTATGGGAAATTGTGTGTTTTATAATGGACGAGGACGGGCGATGCTCATAAGTCAACGTTATCGATGGCTTCGAGGAACGGGGAAAATTCAATTAGTAGAATGTTGAATATGCTGAACGCATGTGTACTTAAAATTTGGTTCTGTCGAGCATTATTTATTTCCTTTTTATAACAACTACTTGCTTGATGTATTGTGTAAGAACCGTAACTATAAATAAATTCTAAGAAGCAATAAGAAAATCCTTCCGAAGAAGATGACTCAGATATGATTCAATCCAATTTTCTATTTATATATAGCACATATTGGTGCCCTGAAGAGTCTAAACATAAAGAGACGAAAAATATGCCCTCCAGTTGAAGAGTTGAAGGGATGGATGGGGCTCGTCTCCAGTCAAGCAAGCAACAGAAATGCTCATTAAGAGGGAGACGCAAGTTATTGTGTGTTCCACATGAGATTGTGAAACCCAGCAGTTGGGTGTCTGATGACATCTAGCACTGTTGTCTCATTGGACGCAGTCCAAAGAATTCTAACACTGAATATATATATTATTTATTATTATTCACGTATGGGCCCTGGTGGACCACGCGAAGTACAATTAGAGGCGTTTGTTATTGTTAGCCTTCCGTTGCGCCCATACTAATTTCATTCTTTCGCTATGAGCTTTTTTCCTTTCGTCAGACCAAGTTGTTCCAGTCTTCCTACATTTTTCTCTCTGGCCAACCTTCCAAACGTTAACCTATATATATATATATATATATATATATATATATATATATATATATATATATATATATATATATATATATATATATATATATATATATATATATATATATATATATAATTATATATATATATATATATATATATATATATATATATATATATATATATATATATATATGGACACAAGGTAGCGTAACGGAACCGTGGAGGAAAATATTACAAAAATCTTTCACCCTTTCTCCACGTGGAGACCTGGTACTATACCCGAGGTTCCAGGCAGAATGTTACGAGCGGTCCTGACTGCTACGAGCATTCGCCGTATGATGGCGTGAGTTGTGTGCGATCACGACCCGTCATTAAAATGGCCAGTTGATCTGGTCTGGCCCCGATCGTCTCTCCGAACTGCTTTCCTTGCGTTCGTCTGGAGCTCGGCTGATGGCGGCTGAAAGGCTAGAAACCGGTCCCGAGAGACACGTGACGTCGCATGGTTGACAGTTCGGCGAAGGCGATCGGTGGCACCACGTGGAGAAAGGATGAAAGATTTCTGTATATATATATATATATATATATATATATATATATATATATATATATATATATATATATATATATATATATATATATATATATATATTTATAGGGGAAGGTGGGGTTTATTGATGAAAAAGCGAGTGAACAGTGCTCTGAAAGTGAAGAATTGATGAATTGATGATTGTGATCGAAAACGGACATTGTAAACCTAAGGGTCCTTTCTTAGAAGGCAGTGATAATCTTCCTATAAGTTTTTCTTTTTTTGGGATTTTTCGCCACGATCTAAACCTCAAAAAATCGAGAATATTTAAATTATTACATAAGAAAAGATATTCTTGATATGTTTTGAATTTTAGATCGTGGCGAAGAATCCAAAAAAAGAAAAAAATACATGAACACACTACAATCATTTAGAAAAGAATTAATCTTCCTGCCTGAAACCTTATATTGGGTTTATTAAAACAATAACTTTCTTAATAATATTAATATGAATAATAATTGTTGAGTATATGTATTACTCCAGGAATCCGCACTTAGCATATGGCAGTTGACCTCTAAGATATGTAGAATACAGCACATTTTTAATTGACGATAATTTATGGCTTTTGTTAAATAATAAGGAAGAAAATGTTGGAACTATACATATACCTTGATCATTAATTATAATAATAATTTCGTTTCTGAAAATATATATATATATATATATATATATATATATATATATATATATATATATATATATATATATATATATATATGTATATCATCATCATCATCATCATCATCAGCCCGTATCGATCCACTGCAGGATGAAGGCCTCTTCAGCATGCTTCCAACCTTCACGGTCCTGGGCTTTCCTCTGCCACTCGGGTCCAATATACTTAACGATGTCATCAGTCCATCGTGCTTTCGGTCTTCTTCGCGGACGTTTGCGATCAAGCGGTATCTACTCCAGGATTGCCTTGGTCCATCTGTCGTCCCATCGCCTCGCTATATGGCCTGCCCATCTCCATTTCAACTGTTTTACTCTTCCAATGATGTCACAGACTTTGGTTTGTTCCCTGATCCATGTGCCATATATATATATATATATATATATATATATATATATATATATATATATATATATATATATATAGCTGAGAAACAAAAGAATGCAAATATATGCTTTAAAGCGTGAGGATGGCACAGTGTACAGGGCGCGTACCCAAATGTTAGAGATTGTCAGAAAATTTTATTCCCAGTTATATGAAGATAAGAACCAATCAAAGACAACAATACCCATGGAAGAACAAATGCCAGATATCCTAGTGGAGGAAGTAACAAATGCTATAGAATCGATGAAATACGGCAAGGCTCCAGCAAAGGACAGTGTAACTGTCGAAATGCTAAAAGCTGGTGGGCGGACGTTACATAAAACACTGGCAAAATTATACTCAAAATGCCTCAAAGAACCTGACTTATGGAAAAATGCAGAAGTGATCCTTTTACATAAAAAAAGAGCACAGGAAGATTTAAAGAACTACCGTCCAATAAACCTCCTATTACTAATGTACAAAGTTTTCACTAAGATAATTTCTAAAAGAATATTTAAAAACTGAATGACGCACAACCAAGAGAACATGCAGGATTCAGAAGTGGATTCAGTACAATGGATCACATCCAGGTTGTACAGCAGGTCATAGAAAGGCACAACGAATACACCATGCCACTGTGCTTGGCTTTTATCGACTACGAAAAAGCATTTGATAATGGATGCACTGCTTAGCCAAGGTGTAGAGAGAGCCTATGTAAACCTATTAGAATCAATATATGATGGAGCTACAGCCACAATTCACCTTGATGATCTTGAAGTGGGAATTAATGTAGAACGACGTGTACGACAGGGTGACGCAATATCGTCTATTCTTTTCTCGGCTGGCCTTGAAGAAGTATTCCGTAAAATGGATTGGGAACAGGATGGTGTAAAGATCAATAGTGCAAACTTAAACCATCTTAGATTTGCAGATGACATTATTCTCATTTCACAAGACCCAGAGGAGCTGCAAAGAGGCATACAAGAACTGCAAAGGGCTGGCGGTGGATATACAGTGGTGTCGGGTGATGCTGTATTATTTCTTTTAGCTACGTCCAATTCTTCACTTTCGGAGCACTGTTCACTCGCTTTTTCATCAATCAAGTAATCAGTCTTAAAGTACTGACTAATTTTAGGTAACTTTTTATTTTTTTCTTCAGACTCCCTCTTTCTCGTTCGTTTTATTAGATATTTTCTAGAACTAGACATGTTGATATCTAACTTTCACAATGCCTCTATTTGCAGATTTAATAAAACAAAAACTACGAAAAATCAAGGATACAAATGACCAATTGTCGTAACAATCAAACGAAGAATGCGTAATAGAGCCCTCCGTACTTAAAAAATAGATATATGTGATTTTCCTAACATAGTGCGTCGAAGTGCGCGAAAAAAAGTACTTTCTTGGTTAATAAAATGCGGGAATTCTCTGAGCATCACTAGCTCGCCCGCGCCACCAAAATATCGCGACAAAAAAATGAAACAACCAATGGATGCGTTCTAAAATTGATCGACATCCTTTTCTTATGAATGCGTTTAAATCTTAATAATTTATTTGAATTTGTATATGGTCTTTAGTTGTGTCTAGCTTTAATTGGTTTTAAGTACTTATATAAAATTTTGAATTTTTACTAAATTTTGTTAAAACTGTTAGGTTACTTCTGAGCTGGCGACCTCTCGGACCGGTGGCCCCCGCCGGGTCGTGGTATTTTGCCATCCTATAGTTACGTCACTGCAGCCCAGATATTATTACACCTCCAAATATCCATACCTGTACCAGGATTCGCACCCGGGACTATTGGACCAGTCCATAAATAGTATTACCATAAATTAATTTTTATTCAGTTCCTTTTGAAAAGTCGAAGATTTTTTTCAATAATTGTCTAAACTTATGTTTTCTAATATCTCTACGTCGATCTTCTATCTAGATTATTCTTAATTAACTCCCTAATTAATTTTAATTATTTGTTGTAATAATTTTTCTTTAAAGGAAAATTGATTAATCTATCTACCGTAATATTTAAACTAGGCATTTTATTTTGGAGGCAATGATTCGAATCGTTAGGAATGTATGTCGAAGAAGTGTTTTTTTCTAAAAATATCAAAATCTAACATACTTTTATTGTTACTACTCACTAGAACATCCAAAAATGGTAGTCTACCATTGTTCTCGATTTATATTTTTTATTATTATTATTCACGTATGGGCCCTGGTGGACCACGCGAAGTACAATTAGAGGCGTTTGTTGTTGTTAGCCTTCCTTTGCGCCCATACTAATTTCATTCTTTCGCTATGAGCTTTTTTCCTTTCGTCAGACCAAGTTGTTCCAGTCTTCCTACATTTTTCTCTCTAGCCAACCTTCCAAACGTTAACCTTGTGTCTGAAACAGCCTCTATCCTGAATTTCACTTTGTGTAATATTTGGTGATCTTAGGTCCTCTTTAATTGCAGCAATCCATTTAATTATTTGTACTTTAGCTCTAGTCCTATTTTCATAAAATTCGACTATTTGTCTAGTTAGCCTACTCGGATTCATCCGTTTGATGTGTCCGTAAAACTTAAGTCTTCTTTTTCTCATATCGCTATGTATATGTGTGTATTGTTTGATTTCTTGATTTTCTCGAAGTCGGTATGTTGTACTATTTATTTGTTTGGGGCCTAGGATTTTTCTTATGATTTTTCTTTCCTTCTTTTCAATGTCCTCGATGTCCCTCTTTCTATTCAAAATGAGCGTTTCTGCAGCATATAGACATTCTGGCTTATTAACCGTGTCGTAATGTCTCAGTTTTGTGTTTTTAGATAGGCATTTTTTGTTGTAAATATTTTGTGTAAGCCTCAATGCCGTTTCCATTTTTTGACATCTACCCTTATTGACCGCTTTTTCCAACCCATTTTCCATGATTATTTCACCCAAATATTTGAATTGTGAGACTCATCTGATGTTGCCATATTTTGTTTTTAGAAATGGTGTTCTTAGTCTGTTGCAGGTCATGTATTGTGTCTTTTCAAAGGAAATTTGGAGTCCTACCTTTTCTGCTGTTTCTTTTAGGATTTCAATCTGTTTCTGTTCCGTTAATACATCTTGAGCTAAAATTACTAGATCATCAGCAAATTCCAGACAATCAATTTTGATGTTGGTTCTCCCCAGTTTAATGGGCTGGTCAATATTCAGTGCCGACCTTTTTTCACGCCACTCCTGTATTACTTTTTCTAGAACACAGTTAAATAAGAGTGGTGAGACTCCATCCCCTTGTCTCACACCAGTTTTAATTTCGAAGGGCTCTGAGATGTCACCCATGAATTTAACTTTTGACCTTGTGTTAGTTAATGTTGCTTTAATAATTGCCAGCGTTTTCAGATCTAGTCCTTGTTCTTTCAAGATTCGGAATAAAGATTCGCGGTCAATAGAATCATATGCTTTTTTGAAATCCACAAATGTACAGACGAGATTTTTATTGTACAGTTTTTGATATCTTAGAATCAACTTTAAATTCAGGATCTGTTCAGGTCAGGATCTGCCAGGTCGAAAACCTGCTTGATATTCACGAATGTTAGATTCTAACTGTCCCTGTCCTATGTCTAGTAGACATTGAGATAGAATCTTGTAAAAAACTGGGAGAAGAGATATATTTTTATATATTTTATATATTTTATATTTAATTTTAATTTTAATTTTATTTTTATATTTATTTTATATTTATATTTTTTATTATAAATAGTTATATATTTTTACTAAAAACTGTTACAGATTGTTTATTGATTGTTTCCCATTTGGGTTTCATGAAATATTATTTCACGAAGCAATTAAAATGTGCAAATGTTGACTTCGTTTGCCTGTTTTTTGCAATTTCGTTAATATGACGCCATTCAGCTCCCCATGAACGCCCATTACAGGTGATTTAGTAACATATATTAAACCAGTATTATCAATAAATCATCTTATATACCAACTTTTCGGTTTGCGTCGATTCATATTTGAAACTATCAAGGTTCTATAAATCAAGAATCAGAATCAGAAATCAGTTTACTAAATCGCAATTTAGGTTTTATTTTCGTATGAATTTTTAAACCAAGATAGTTTTGTTCTTAATTTACATCGTTAGTTTTATAATTATTAACCAGTTATTATCAAAAAGATAAATCATTTGTTTTCATTCTTCTCATAGCATTTCGCTAGCCATATTAACTTTAATTTTAATAGAAATAAAATAAAATACTTTTTTTCGAGTGAACTCCCGCAAATAACTCATAACGCTTAAATAACAATATATATTAGCTGTTTGACCAATTGGAGTTTTGAACATTTTATTTTCATAAATGGAAAGATCATATATAAATTTTATAACAAAACTATTTTTATTTTTTTCCTTATAATTAAAACGTTATATCAAATTGAAAATAAATTTTTAAACCTAGTATCGATGACGCACCGACAGTTTCCAAAAAAAAAACCCGAACTTACAATGGTAACGAAGGCTGATATCGATTCTTTGGTGCTATTTCCGAAAATATGTTCGAAAAGAATCAGAGAATCAATTTATCAATCTTAGTCATTGTTCTATAGGTTTAAGTTTTATTTTTGACTGCATTTATTGGTTTGTTGACAATTTGAAAATGTACTTGCTTTTAATTCACTGGGCTCATTCTTAGGTCATTTAGGCTGTTTAGTGCTGTTTTCGACGTTATACTCATATGTCATATATATGATTTCGTAAAAGGGATCTTTAGGTCGCGTACATACGGCATGCTACAGCTGCAGTTTGTTGGCACTCTCCGTAAATTAATATTATATCCACTAGTTCATTGTCTTCATAAACATGTAGCATTTTAGCACTGCAGAAAGTACCCAAAAGTTAAACACGAACTATTAAAGAACTGTTACCAGTAGTGAAATCAAACATCGCACTCAAAAGGAATATCGTACAAGACAATACAAAAACTAATCATATCTAATATCAGCAGTAAACAAATACTTTATGTGTTTACAACGCTATAGTTTTACAAGTTCTACTAATTAATTAAATTCATGACTCAACATCATCATCATCTTCATCAACCCGTATGCTTCCAACTCTCGCGGTCTTGAGCTCTCCTCCGCCATTCGGGTCCAATATATATATATATATATATATATATATATATATATATATATATATATATATATATATATATATATATATATATATATATATATATATATATATATCGCAAGGAAGGGCGCAAAGGAAGGCAAACAACAACAAACGCCTCTAATTGTACTTCGCGTGGTCCACCAGGGCCCATACATGAATAATAAATAATATATATATTGTATTTCTCTGATCTCCTCAATTGCCCCGAACGTAATACCCAACACCCCGTAAGTTTCCCCAAGGAAAATTGTATCTATACCCACTCAGAATTACCACCACCAACATGGGAAAAGATCCACAGGCACATACACAAACTGAAAAATAACAGGGCATCCGGTGAAGATGATATCACCGCGGAACTATTGAAAAATCTCCAAACTCACTGCAGGAACTCACACAAATTATCACGAACACCTGGCACACAGAAAATTTACCAGATGAATGGAAATGGGCTCTTATCCGCCCGCTGTACAAAAAAACAGGCAGAACTGATGCAACTACAGAGGAATCTCCATACGTGGGCGAAATCCTTGAACCCACAGGAGGAGAGAAGAGAGCACAGATGACTCGATTACAGAATATCAAGAGGGCCTACGGCAAGACACCCAATATTTACAATAAGAAATGCATATCCACGCACACAAAAATAAGACACTACCATACAGTATTCAAACCAGAGGTACTATACGCGAGCGAGACACTTACACTCCACACAAAAATCGGCATAGAAAACATACTAAAAAAAAAGCTAAATTATAAGGAAAATTCTCGGCCCAAAATTAACAGACGAAGGATATAGACTACATTCCAGGAAGACCACAAAGAGAATGTCCAACGTAGCGGCGGACATAAGAAAAAGAAGGTTGAAATTCTATGAACATATCAGTAGACTCTCACCCACAAGACTCACCAACAGAAATCTTAGATACATACAAGGAGTCAAGTCAACAGTATCATGGATCGCACAAGTCAGAACTTATCTGGGAAAGTCACAAATGCATCCGACAGAAATTGAAGACAGAAGCACGTACAGAAACAAAATACATATATGGAACGTCACATCAAAGTTTCAAGGAGATCGGGAACAAGGTGAACGGAGGAGAGAACGAGAACCCACGGAGAAAGGATGAGAGTGGTGTGGAAGATCAGAAGGAATATTCAAAAAATGAGTCAAAATGCTTTGCGTGATCCAACAGGGTCTATACGCACCTAATTAAAGACACCCGTTGTCGGTAGTTATACACCCCAGCTGCTGGGATTCAGAAACTAATGTAGAACACAACTATCTGGGTTTCCTCCAAAATGTGCATTCGGATACTAATGTAATGAATGGGTGGGGCTCGCTTTTATATTATAACAAATAAAAACCAATTCAATCTTTATTGCATTATACATCATAATATGGCACAAACTGATTCTGAACAATGTTTTAATTTTATAATAACAAAACGATAAGGGATTTGTAAAAACGAGAATAATTAACATCATAGAATGATAAGTAAAGCGAACACGATAATTTGGTTGAATTCAATGTTCCTTCTAATCTTCCGTAAACAATTATAAAGCTATTTTTAAAGATATAAATACAGTATACCTTGGTCAAAAAGTTCCCGGAATGTATTCAGAAAATACAAATTGCAAGTTTATTCATCAAAATTGATACTACACAATATACTCCCTATGGATTGTAACGCCCTTATGCCAGCGCTTGATGCAACCCTAGAAACATTTTGGATATGGCCATCAGACCCGTCTTCGATTTTTCCGTAACCTCCTCGCGACTACCAAAACGCGTTCCCCGTTGTGGTTTTTTGTCTCGATTGTACAGAAAGAAGTAGCAGGGAGTCAAATCAGGCATTTGGGGGCTGTTGCATGGTATTAGTTCCGTTCTTGGTCAAAAAGTCGCGGATAATGATGGCGTTGTGTGACGATGGGTTATCGTGGTGTAAAATTCACGAGTTGGTTGCCCAAAATGTATTTCTTTTTTGGCGAATTGTTTCACGCAAACATTTAAAAACGCCCAAATAGTACCCCTTGTTGACAGTTTGATCTTGACCGGGAGGAATTCATGATGCGCAATACCCTTGTAGTCCATGAAAACCGAGAGCATCGCCTTCTTTTTCGATTGAACACGAAGTGGATTTTTTCGGTCTAACAACACTCGGCTGATGTCTGGATTTTATGTCGTACTCATAAAGCCACGTCACGTCTCCAGTAAAATTCGTTTGATAAATGTTGAGTCGGATTCAGCCTTGGAACTCATGTATTCATCAACGCGATCGCGGAAACCCAATTTATTAGATAAACTATCTTGAACGGATCCAGAAGTAATGTTTGAGTTCTCTGCTAGCTCTCTGATGGTTAACTTGCCATTATTGACCACCCATTTCTAACAGTATCGATGTTTTCGTCGGTTTTCGATGTTGACGGCCTGCCACTATGTTTGTCATCATCGACGAACTCACTTCTGAAGCGTTCGTGCCACTGATAAACGACTGTTTTCTTTAGAGTACCGTTGCCGAAACATTTTCAAGGTCCTCGCACCATTGAATCCGTTTTAACGCAAAATTTATTATACAATCGTTGTTGCAAAGGCAATTCCATTTTTAAAATTATAAAAATCGATAACACGCACAGAGGCAGATGTACACAAGACAGCGTAACTTTTACAAATGTCGGTTTGATAATTAAAGCAAGTTTTGGAAAGTTTAAAAGGTGGTCTTAAACTTTTGACCAGTAATATACGTGTAAAAAATATTTTCAATCAGAAGTATCCTTCCAAGTTTTCAATATATTATCATTGAACCAGCACACTAAAAATGTATTGAATGTATACTACCAAAATTGGTAGTGTTACAAGAAGATAAGAAATAATCTATACCGCACGGTCGACCAATCTTTGAACATTTTCAACTAACAGTGGCATTAGTTTACAGCTCGCACAAAAATATCCGCGATTTTAATTAAACTATATATTTATATCCCAATTTGGCTTGTTCATTATATTATAATTTATAGCCAGTATTTAGCAATGAAATTAATGTTGTGGAATGAGCTATAGGCTAAAATTTATGGATCCGGCAAAATCTCATTAAGAATGAAGTTGTTGGGTTTGTTTTGAGGGACCGAAAAGGGGCGGCGGTGGTGGCGACTCGGGGGTGAAACTCGGCCTTATGACAGGAGCGGCTCCAAAGTAAATTCTCGTTTTTATAAGCAATAATTGTATAATCAATTGAAATATTCTATCAATTGACTATCAAGTAAACCTTATGCTAAAAATTTACCAGTAATTATCCCTAACAATGAAATACCTTACAACAATGACAACCTGAACAATTTGATTGTTTATAAATACTGTCCTCAAACGTTTACATTTAATACCTGAATTTAGAAAAAATCATGTTTATGCCCTTGCAACCATTTATTCACGAATAAGATTAAATCTTCATCGTCAGAAAAATTAATTTCTAAGAAATTTTCCTTCAGTTTAGCCAATCAAAAATATCTATAGGAGCTAAATCTTTCAGACTTTCTCTCTTTCGGAAAATCACGAACCTCGCGACAGTAAGCTCCGAAGATGCCAAATGAGATTTTGGAGAAAGGTCCGCAAGCTCCCGATAGGGAGCAACTCGACAAACGGATGTACTCCCGGAAAAAACCTAATACATATATATCATCATCATCATCAGCCCGTATCGATCCACTGCAGGATGAAGGCCTCTTCAGCATACTTCCAACCTTCACGGTCCTGGGCTTTCCTCTGCCACTCGGGTCCAATATACTTAACGATGTCATCAATCCATCGTGCTTTCGGTCTTCTTCGCGGACGTTTGCGATCAAGCGGTATCCACTCCAGGATTGCCTTGGTCCATCTGTCGTCCCATCGCCTCGCTATATGGCCTGCCCATCTCCATTTTAACTGTTTTACTCTTCCAATGATGTCACAGACTTTGGTTTGTTCCCTGATCCATGTGCAGGATTTTCTGTCTCGTCTTGTAATGCCAAGCATACATCTTTCCATTCCCTTCTGTGCCACCCGAAGTTTTTGAATTCATTGCGATGTGAGTGTCCAGGTTCCACTTCCGTATGTCATAACGGGTAGAACGCACTGATCGAATACTTTTCTTTTCAGGCAAAGTGGGAGTCTGCTCTTAAACACTATGTTGAGCCTACCAAATGCCTGCCAGCCACATTTAACACGCCGTTCCACCTCCCGGGCGGTATTCCCCTCCATGGAAATCCTCTGCCCAAGATTTATAAAGCTGTCCACAATATCTAAATCCCTTTCTAAAACTGAAATTCTTCTGTCCTGAGCGAAGTTATTGAACATAACCTGACTCTTTTTCAGGTTTATTTTCAAGCCAAATGATTCGCCAGCCCTTTGCAGTTCTTGTATGTGTCTTTGCAGCTCCTCTGGGTCTTGTGAAATGAGAATAATATCATCATATCATGAAAATAATACATAATATATATATATATATATATATATATATATATATATATATATATATATATATATATATATATATATATATATATATATATATAAACTGCATAACAAAAATCTCGTCTGTACATTTGTGGATTTCAAAAACGCATAGGATTCTGTTGACCGCGAATCTTTATTTCGAATCTTGAAAGAACAAGGACTAGATCTGAAAACGCTGGCAATTATTAAAGCAACATTAACTAACACAAGGTCAAAAGTTAAATTCATGGGTGACATCTCAGACGCCTTCGAAATTAAAACTGAAGTGAGACAAGGGGATGGACTGTCGCCACTCTTATTTAACTATGTTCTAGAAAAAATAATACAGGAGTGGTGTGAAAAAAAGTCGGCCCTGAATATTGACCAGCCCATTAAACTGGGAAGAACCAACATCAAAATTGATTGTCTGGCGTTTGCTGATGATCTAGCAATTTTGGCTCAAGATGTATTAAACGCACAGAAACAGATTGGAATCCTGAAAGAAACAGCAGAAACAGCAGGCCACACTAGAGGGTCTAACCACCAACAGGCGAAATAGATGAGTTGAGGAGAGTGAGATGACGAGACATGTGAAAGTTGTTGAGTTTTTCGGAAATAATGATTAATTGTTTTCAAAATTCACCATTTTTACTTTTTTTGCCAAAAAAATATCCATTCATGCTACGTGCGATGCCGCACTGTCGAAAATGGCAAACTTTGAAAAATTATGGATTTTTTCCAAAAAACTCAAAAATTTAATAGAAAATGAATTGAAATATTTTTTCTATATTTTTTTGAAAAGTTCATTCAAAATCGACTGATTTAAAAAACAAAAATGCCTTACGTGGGCAATTTTTGGATGTATTATAAGTATTTCAAAGAAAAAACTGCGGTTTTTTTGAAAATAATTTTTTTCGATTAAGTAAAATCACAGAAAACTATTTAGCGGGGTACTATAACCTATAAAAATGTCATCCAAATCAAACGGGGTCGGGTTCGAAAATGGTCGATTTATATATATCATCATTATCATCATCAGCCCGTGTTGATCCACTGCAGGATGAAGGCCTCTTCAGCATGCTTCCAACTTTCACGGCCCTGGACTCTCCTATGCCACTGCCCTCCAATATAGTTAACGATGTCATCAGTCCATCGTGCTTTCGGTCTTCTTAGCGGGCGTTTGCGATCAAGTGGTATCCACTCCAGGATTGTCTTGGTCCATGTGTTGTCCCATCGCCTCGCTATATGGCCTGCCCATCCCATTTCAATTGCTTTACTCTTCCAATAATATCACAGAATTTCGTTTGTTCCCTAATCCATGCGCAGGACTTTCTGTCTCGTCTTGTAATGCTAAGCATATATCTTTCCATTCCCCTCTGTGCTACCCGAAGTTTCTGAATTGATTGCGATCTGAGTGTCACTTCCGTATATCATAACCGGGAGAACGCACTGATCGAAGACTTTTCTTTTCCGGCAAAATGGGAGTCTGCTCTTAAACGCTATATTGAGCCTGCCAAATGCCTGCCAGCCACATTTAACACGTCGTTCCACCTCGCTGGCGGTATCCCCCTTCACTGAAATCCTCTGCCCAAGTGGTCCACAATCGTCAAATCCCTTCCTAAAACTAAAATTCGTGTGTCCTGGGCGAATTTATTGAACATAACCTGACTCTTTTTCAGCCATTTGCCAGCCATTGCAGATCTTGTATGCGTCTTTGCAGCTCCTCTGGGTCTTCTCAAAGGAGAACGATATCATTTGCAAATCTAACATGATTTAAGTTTACACCATTGATATTTACAACATTTTGTTCCCAATCCAGTTTACGAAATACTTTTTCAAAGGCAACCGAGAAAAGAATAGGCGATATTGACTCAGCCATGCATCCATTACTACATGCTTTGCGATGGAGTCAAATGCTTTTTCGTAGTCGATAAAAGCCAAGCACATTGGCATGGTGTATTCGTTGTGCCTTTCTATGGCCTGCTGTACAACCTGAATGTGATCCATTGTACTGAATCCACTTCTGAATCCTGCTGGCTCTCTTGATTGTGCGTCATTCAGTTTTTTAATATTCTTTTAGATATTATCTTAGTGAAAACTTTGTATATTACTGATTGGAGGCTGGACTGGACGGTACTTCTTTAAAATTCTCCTGTGCTCCTTTTTTAATAATTCTCCTGCTGTCCTTTCCTGGAGCCTTGCCGCTTTTCGTCGATTCTGTAGCATTTATTAGTTATTTCATTCTCTGGCATTTGCTCTTCCGTGGGTATTGTTGTCTTTGATTGGTTCTGATCTTCATATAACTGGGAATAAAATTTTCTGACAACCCCTAACATTTGCGTACGCGCCCTGCATTCTCTGCCATCATCACGCATTAAGGCGTAAATTTGCGTCCTTCTCTTTCTCACATTCTGCTTAGTCTTGTTAATTCCTTTGTTTTCTTCCAGGTTTTTTTTCACTAGCTGCATGTTGAACTGGCGCGTGTCCTCTCTGATACGTTTTCTCTTAGTTTTGCAGAGCTCAGTGTACTCGACCCTGCCAAAAGGACTCTCTACATTTCTCATTGTCCGTCGTTTTTTCATTAAGTCAATGGTCTCATTGGAGTTTTTTGTCTGTTTGAGACCTTTTTTTTCTGGTGCTATTGAAGCAGCCGTTTAAAGCACATTGTCGGTGATTTCTTCATATTAAACTGAAATTTCCATCTCCTCCGGATCTTGTAACACAGCAAAGCGTTTCGACAGAGCAATCTTAAAATCACTGGCCCTCTCGAGCAATTTTCCAAAATCCAGTTTGGCCTTATTTGGCCTTATCATTCTTTCATACTCGACAGTTAATTCTAACATTTGCTCGTACCATTCGGTGGTCACTTCCAATATTAAAATTGTTAAGGATAGTACAATTGATAAATAGTGTTTTATTGTTGGTCCTGATGTAGTCAATTTCACTTGGGAGCCTAGATGGACTTTTCCATATCCATTTCCTGCTGATGTTTTTCTTATAGAACGAATTCATAATTTAAGTTCTTGTCCTTCAGCAAAATCAACTAATCTGTTGCCTCTATTGTCCCGCTTATCAGTTCCATATAGGCCAGTTGCATTTTCACCAATTCTTACTGTTCCAATTCTGGCATTAAAATCACTCATCAGGATTTTGTACCTACATTTTTCCTTATATAAAAGGTTCTTACAAAATCATCATAAAATACCCTCATCCCTAGGGCTTATAGTTGGTGCATAAGCTTGGACGATTTGAAGCCTAAACTTTTTATTGAGCTGAATGACGCATTGGGCTAGTCAGTCAGATGTACTTTCAAATTTTACTACACTGTCCTTCAGCTTTCGATTGATGAGAAATCCAATTCCACCACATCGTTCATTCTCTGTACCCCAAATGTAAAGTACATGACCAGTTGAATCCAGTTGGATTTTATCCAGTATAATTATTCCTTGCAAAGGAATAGTAACCAACGACGCCTATGTTGTCTAGAATTTCCAGTCCCTTCCCCCCCGATGTTATGCAATCGATATGGAAATTTGAATGCTTCGAATTGTACGCCAAAGAATCCATTATTACAGCAAAGTCGTCGATCGCACCCGAACTCTGCGTTTTCCCCAAATAAAACTTTAATGAAATTTCCGTGTTATTTAATTAAATTGCAGCTGTTTTGCATATTCTAATGCGATTTCAGGATTTATTTGCGCGTATGTGTGTGCTCTTTAGTCGAAGAAAAAAGCTCGAAGCGATGTTAAGTTTTCATTTATTTTTCTTTTATTTTATCCATCTTTTTATGGATACATATATATATATATATATATATATATATATATATATATATATATATATATATATATATATATATGTATATATATACAACCCGAAGCGTAAATGTATTCGTACCAGGGGCCATAAAATTAATTTACATCAAATATCAAAATTATTTAAGATAAATTAAGTTTTAAATTATGTTTTAAGAAAAATATTAGTAAAACAGATATTTATGTTGCATCAAACGTATTCGTACCGAGTTCTACATGTAACACATTAGTTCGTACCCCACTCGCTAAAACAACACAATTTTTTTAGCAAGCGTTAAAAATCAAGCAGTCTACGCAAAACACATGCTATTGTTTTATTGCCAATAATAAGTGTCATGTCGGTGACAACTATTTATTAAAGAAACATTATTAAAATGGTTCGCGGATGTGCTCTGAGTGCTGATTTACGAACATCTATTGTTAAAGCTTACCACGATGGTAATTCTTATAAAACAATTGCTACAAATTTTAATTTAGCGAAGAGGACCGTGCAGTTCATCATTTCGAGATATAAATCAACAGGCGGTATCAAAATGTATCCGAAATCTACTGTCCTAGAAAAACTTCTTCATAAGATGATTGCGCCGAGAAACATAATTAAAAAAACACAGACGTTAAACCACAGCAGCGATCAAAGATGAATGAGAAAATATCACAAGGAAGTATGTTTCAAAAATTTATTTGCCATTGCAGGATAAAAAACTTCGGATACGGATTTTACAACGTAAACTTTTAATGATATTTACGATTTAGAATGTCCCTGCCATATTTTAAACTTACAGGCAAAAGCAAAACCGTTCCTAACAATGATTCAGAAGCGTTGCAGACTAAAATGGGCTAAAGAACGTTTGGCCTGGAATCAAGACCAATGGAACAAAATAATCTTTAGCGCCGAGAGTAAATTTGATGTGTGTATTGGTGATCACCGACGTAGAGTCACGAGAAATAAGTTGGAAGTATTTCGTGATGATTGCCTGAAAAATTCGCACAAGGATCAAAGTTGTGGGGCCGTATGTCAAGCAAAAGCGTTGAAAATCTTTATTTTATGGAGAGACTTACCGATGCTAATAAGTACCAGCAAATTTTAGGAGATCATTTGTTACCATCCATTCAAGAATTGCTGGCACTTAATGGTTACATTTTCCAGCAAGATGGGGCTAGTTCCCATACAGCAAGAAGTACCAAGGCATGGCTTGCCAGAAAAAATGTACCAACTTGAGATTGGTCCTTTAGTAGACGTGATTTGAGCCCAATTGAAAATCTTTGGAGCATTATCACAAAGCAGCTCAGAAATCATCGTCCTCGTTCAAAAGAACTCTTGAGATCTACGCTACTCGAGATTAAGCAGTCTATTGCACAGGAACAGTATCAAGAACTTCTCAATACAACGAATAAAAGAATGAGAGCCGTAATTAAAGCAAAGAGAGATGTAACTTTTTATTAGATTAAAGTTATCGTAAATATATTTTGGTTTGATTAATTCCAGATGAATGGAAATGTGCTCTTATCCACCCGCTGCACAAGAAGGGAGACAGAACAAATGTGAACAACTACAGAGAAATATCCTTACTACAAGTCACAAAATCCTCTCAGCAAGCCTTCTCCAGAAAACACAAGAATAATTAGAACACAAAATTGGCGAGTACCAGGCAGGCTTTCGCCCTGGTCGCTCGTGCACTGAACAAATATTTAACTTAAAAACAATATTGAAATACAAAGCTATCAGGAACGTCCCAATTATATGCATGTTCGTGGACTTCAAGAAAGAAAGAAAATCTCTGTTCAGCATCCTAGAAGAACAAGGACTCGACCCCAAAACACTACGATTGATCAAGCAGACACTGACTGACACAACCTCTAAAGTGAAATTTATGGGAGACATTTCCGAACCCTTCCTGATTAAACCTGGAGTACGCCAAGGAGATGGCCACTCCTCTTCAACCTGGTCCTGGACAAAGTCATAAGGAAATGAGGAAAAAAACTGAAAAATTAAGGACACTGGAAACTAATACAATTCGGACGATCCAAGAACAACATCGAAATATCATGACTGGCCGTCGCAGACGACCTAGCCATACTCGTAGACAATGAAAAAAAGGCAACCAAAAAGATCGAAGTCCTCAAGGAATGTGCAGAGAAAGTCGGTCTACAAATCTCGTTTCAAAAAACCGAATTCTTCTGCTCAAAATTAGATTTGGTCCAAAATTTAAACACCAAATACGGCAAAATAAATAGGGTCACTCACTTCAAATACCTTGGCGAGATCCTCGAACCCACAGGAGGAGAGAAAATAGCATAGAAGACTCGATTACAGAAGATAAAGAGGGCATACGGCAAGACACACAATATCTACAATAAGAAATGCCTATCCACACACGCAAAAATAAGACACTACAACACGGTAATCAAACCAGGGGTACTATACGCAAGCGAAACACTTACACTTCATACAAAAAGCTGCATAGAAAACATACTAAAAGAAAAACGCAAAATTATGAGGAAAATTATCGACCCAAAACTGACAGAGGAAGGATACAGACTACATTCTCGAAAGACCACAGAGAGAATGTCCAATGTCCAACGTAGCAGCGGATATAAGAAAAAAAAAGTTGAAATTCTACATACATATTCCAACAGAATTCTTACATACATACAAGAAGTCAAGTCAACAGTACCATGGATTACACAAGTCAGAACTGATCTGGGAAATGCACAAATGGGTCCGACAAAGATTGAGGATAGAAGAACGTACAGAAACAAAATACATATGTGGAACGTTGCATTAGAGAGCAAAGTTTCGAGGAGATCGGGGACAAAGTGGACGGAGGAGAGAAAGAGAATCCACGGAGAAAGGATGAGAGAGGTGTGGAAGATCAGAATGGACACTCGAAAATGAGTCAGAATGCTTTGCGTGATCCAACCGGGTCACGTGATTCAACCGGTATATATATATATATATATATATATATATATATATATATATATATATATATATATATATATATATATATATATATATATATATATGTAAACTTTTTTTTGGGTTTTCGGTCATTTATAATAATAAAAACAATTATTTTTCCTTTTTTGTTTACGTTTCGATTTATTTTATTTTAACCATCTTAAAAACAACTGCACTTTTAAATTATATATTATTCCTATACCGTTATATAAATTTATCTTTAAACACATATTTTTTCTAACAGCTTCATATATTATTATAAACTTTTAAAAAACCTTTTTCTTCAGTGTCTAGTTGACATATTTTATGCATTTTTTATCTTTGTCCCTTTCTTTTTAGTCTCAGAAATATTTTATGGTTACGCTAACAGTTTTGGGTTTTTCCACTTTTAATGGTATGCAGAAAATAAACCTTTAATTTATTATTTAACTATATCTTTATATATGCTACTTAAGTTATCAATGTCAGTTCTGAAATAAATGGTATTCTTGTTTTTTTGTATGTAAATCATTTCTTTTATATTTCTTTTTTTATATTGTGTTCCAAAATCCAACATTTTTATGTTTTTAAAATTCGACCGAACGTCACACAAAAAAAAGACAATTTCTCGAAATGATTGAAATTAAAAAAAAAACAACTATAGCATCAATTCGAAATCTGAATAAATGTTTTTTCGACTCTTTAGGCTGTTTGTAAAATGTGATGTTGATTCGTGTCGTTAATGTTATAGTTAAGTTAAATCAACTAGTGATAGAAACCTAGAAACAGTTTTTAAAATATAATGACAAATATTCTTTATGGAATGTGTGCAAGGGGTAAGTTAAAATAAATAAAATGTAACAACCTTATAACAACAACAGCAATGAAATTTTCTTAGAAGAATGTTTTCTGATGAAGATCAAATCAGGACCGAAACGTTAAATAGAAACATGGAAACAAAAAATCTAAACACTTTTTTTCACTTATATATATATATATATATATATATATATATATATATATATATATATATATATATATATATATATATATATATATATATATATGTATATATATATATATATATATATATATATATATATATATATATATATATATATATATATATATATATATATATGCACCAGGAAAGTCTTCATTAACGAAAACTCCATTGTCTGCAGTTAAAGATATTGTGACGTAGCCAATTAAAGCCAAAAAAGTCCATAGTGATTCTGGTAAAAGCAAATGTGTTGGCGAAAACGATAAAGACTTAATTCGAAGCAAAATGTATGTTATGTACGAACAGTAAAGTGTGCCTTCATTGTATTCATTGCAACAGTGACTAAGGAAATATGAAACCAACATTCTTTGGACCAAAACTAGCCTCCAGACAATATTATCTCAAATGGGTTTTGCATATCGGACTATTAATAAAAGACAAATAAAAATGGAATCACAAAGATTGCGATTATGGCGGTTTGATTACTTAAACTCTATAAAAAACACAGCTTAGAAAATCGTCCCATTATCTACCTTAATAAAACATGAACAAAACCCGCTGCTAAAACCCTTTGACCTTCCTAATACCTTCTTAAAAGTCATCAGAATGTTAATATCACATGTTATGTCGACGGGTGTATTTTTTAAATGGTCTATAATTTCACCAGAATTATAAGAAAAGTAAGAATAGACGTCATATAAAATGCGAGACAAAAAAAACATTACTTTATTCAGATGGACTATGAAAAAGAAATAAAACGCCTAGAACAATTGTATGACGAAGTAGTAGTCAACCAGCGCGACCACTCACGTCATATGTCGCGCAACTACCGGAAGATTAATGAAATATCAATATTACATTTGATAATTGCATAGGACCATATGTTTTTCTAACAATACCATCTTGAATATTCTTTCTGTTATGAAAAGTAGCAAAATGACACAAAAACCTCGAGAATTGGTTTAGAAAACATAAATTGACTTTTTCAACGCTTGTCATTGAAATATGAGGTTAGGTTGTATTTAATTTTTGACATCCGCAAAATATCCGCCAGTCTATGGACCGACCATTTCCGAAAGGTGTCTAGTCCTCAAGGGGTTTCAATGATTTTTAGCGATGCCTCAGAAACCTGTGCCCTTGATGAAGGATTGGGAAATTTTTACGTGGACCACGGAAAAAAAATCCCTTGGTTTTTGAATATTTTAGTGGAATCAATATAGTCTAATGGAAAATGTTTACAAGATTGTGAACCCGCATGCTTAGTGAAATTTGCTCGAGGTTGATGAGAAATAAATTATCACTGGTGCATACTGTATGGCTATTTGTTTTTCTAGAATATTTACTATTATTTATTCGAGGTTAATTTAATAACATTCATTTAGTGGAATTATGTAAGTTGTTTTTTCTCACCATCTGTTAAACTCACCTTCTCTATGTATCATTAAAATATTTGTTTGCGATAATTCAAGTTAATTAAATGTTACATTTTGAAGGATTTGGTGAGAACACTCACACTGATATAGAATATTACTTTATATGATATATTGTCAGATGTTATTTTATCCTGTTTTATATTATGTAATGTATTTATTGTTTTTCTAGAAATAATTAAAACATTATATACGTATTCAATATAAACATTTACTTGACTTATATACAGGTAAATAGATAAGGAAAATAACTTTCGTAAAATTATCCAACGATTTTTTACATCATTTTGAATTATAAACGAATTCGTTGATAAACGAATTGAAGTGTTGGTTACTAGAATTTAAGATGGTATAGTTAGAAAAAAATATGGTCTTATGCAATTATTAAATGCAATATTGATATTTCATTAATCTTCCGTGTTCTTCAATATTTTTTGCTTGGTCTTTAATTTCAGGAACTACTACTTCGTCATACAATTGTTCTAGGCGTTTTATTTGTTTTTCATAGTCCATCTGAATAAAGTAATGTTTTTTTTTTGTCTCGCATTTTATATGACGACTATTCTTACGTTTCTTATAATTCTGGTGAAATTATAAACCATTTAAAAAATTAGGGCGAGTGGTCGCGTACTGTCTGAGAGACAATATCTGCAAATAACTGTTAATTACTTCACAACAAATATACCCTTCGACATAACATGCGATATTAACATACCACAACGACTTTTAAGAAGGTATTGTGAATGCCAAAGGGTTTTATAATCGGGTTTTGTTCAGGTTTTATTAAGGTAAGTAATGGGACGATTTTCTAAGCTGTATTTTTGATAGAGTTTAAGTAGTCAAACCGCCATCGTAGCAATCGTTGTGATTCCATTATTATTTGTCTTTTATTAATGGTCCGATATGCAAAACCCATTATAGATAGAGATAATATTAGATAAATTAGATAGATTAATAGATTAGATAGATAATATTCTCTGGAGGCTAGTTTTGGTGCAAAGAATGTTCGTTTTATATTTCCTTAGTCGCTGCTGCAATTAATGCAATGAAGGCACACTTTACTCTTCGTACATAGCTTAAATTTTGCTTCGAATTAAGTCTTTGTCACTTTCGTCAACCCATTTGCTTTTACCAGAATCACTACGACTTTTTTGACTTTAATTGGCCACGTCACAATATCTTTAACTGCAGACAACGGAGTTTTCGTTAATGAAGACGTTTCTGCTGCGGCTGCATTTACAACCGCACACATTTTTAACAATTTGTTTAACATCGGGCGATAAATGTTCTCTTTTAAAATTACCACTACCGGATGCACAATGATCATTATCTTGCCAAGAACGCCACATTTTTAACACGTCTGGAGTAACAAAAAACTTATTATAGAACTGCACTATTTAAGAAATGAATGCGAACTAAACTAAAATATTTCGAAACTACTAAACCAAGTTTAAAATTAATTTGCTATTTTTACCTAATATTTTATTAGGCCCGGCCCTGTTTACGTTTCTTGCAACTTTGCCGGGTTTCGTTACAGCAGGGGTTGTTAAGAGTTTATTGCAGCCAATTAGTCAACGATATTTCTTGAAACGAACTTTACTATTCAGGCTTCATGGGAAGAAATTTCACCAAACAATAAAAGGTAAGGGTGTGTCTAACTATATTTCCTATAAAGGTGAGGGAGTGTAACATTTTACCTATTGAAAAATTTAAAGTATTAAGTTTTTTTCTTGAGAAACGTCTTCAGTTCAACTTAAGTTAGATATTATGTTATTTTAAAAAGTCTTAAACAATAACTGTACAAGCTTGTCCAATATTTTGACACTGGGTGTTAAATACTTACACTTTTTCATTTCTTTGTGGTTATTATTAATGAGCAAAAAATAACCAGAAAGTCGATATATTAATTACCGTACATAATGAACCACGCCTAATATCTTTAGTCATGCCTTCAACACTATCAACTAACAATTTAAGGTTTTTATTCAAGGATAAACCACAGATTATGCGGAAGTAGAAATAATACTGATGAATAAAAAAAGTATCTGCATGTCTATATGCTTCTTTTTTTATTGTTTTCTTTATGAAAAACACGCAAAACTAATAAACAAACGGTTTTTTTATGATAATTATTTCAGCACAGTTCACGATAACCGTAAACATAAATATTTTTAATCCGACAGCATAGTTCAATAACAACTATGGGATCTGTTCAAAAAAACAGTTATGAAACATTGTTTTTCTTTCAAGCCAGAACAACTTTTTTACATCATTCTTTAAGCCCCCTATTCAATAAAGAAACATGCACATTTTTAACAATTTGTTTAGCATCAGGCGATAAATGTTTTATTTTAAAATTAACGCTACCGGAGGTACAATGATCATTATCTAGCCTAAAACGCCACATTTTTAGCACGTTTGGAGTAATAAAAAATACGATCGAAATTATAGAACTGCAGTGTTTAAGAAAAAAATGCGAACTAAATTAAAATATTTCGAAACTACTAAACCAGATTTAAAATTAATTAGATCTTTTTACCTATTATTTTATTAAATCCGGCCCTGTTTACGTTTCTTACAACTTTGACGGGTTTTGTTACAGCAGGGGTTGTTAAGAGTTTATTACAGCCATTCGGTCAACAATATATCTTTAAACGCACCATACTGTACATTCGAGGAACTCTCCGTTCTTTGTCTCTGTTAGACAGTGACACTCTCACTCTTTCTTTTGCGCATCTCAGAGGCCAAGCTATGCTGGTTGAGCTGTAATATCTTTAGTTATGCCTTCAACAGTTTTAAACAACAATTTTCGGTTTTTATTCAAGGATAAACCACAGATTATGCGGAAGTGGAAATAATACTGAATATTAAAAAACTATCTGCATATCTATATGTTTCTTTTTTTATTGTTTTCTTTATGAAGGACATGCAAAACTAATAAACAAAGAATTTTTTTATAATAATTATTTCAACACTGTTCACGATAACGGTAAACATAAATCTTTTTAATCCGAAAATATAGTTCAAGAACTATGGGAACTGTTGTTATTTTGAACTTTGTTTTTCCTTCAAGCCAGAACAATTTTTTTTACCTGATTTTTTATTTGAAATCCCATTATGAACCTACAAAAACAACATTGGCATCCAGAATATCGATATAATTCAAGCACTCATCATCTTTCTAGAAAATTTTATTATTCAGTATGTACTTCTATGACCAAAAAGTTAGGTGACTTTAAGTAAAACACAAACTATTTATTTTCACATCTAAATTTATTTTCTTTCCTTCAAAGTAAACCCCTCCGCATTGCAATATGCTTATTACAACGTTTTCTCTAGTCTTCTAAGAGCTAAATCAGACATGTGTGAAATATAATCGAACTGCTTGATAATTTTTGTAGCTAAGCAAAATTCCATGAAGGTATACAGTGAATTTGGGAATGCCGTTATACTTCTCGATAAGATTGATAGATATGTAACCATCATATCAAGAAAATGTCGGTTGCTTTTTGAGCGTGCTAATAGTCCTGACAATGAATATTTATCTCTGCCATCTATAGTATATGTCGTATTGCTTTATTGATATAACCACTTTAATTGATGGTAAGAATAATCGCGATGAGTTGGTGCAAAAAATCCACAGGGTCAAAATGTTAGTGATGATTATTATCTGGGTGTTATGGAGCGTTTATGGAAGAGAATCGTCTGAATGAGGACCGAATATCGAGCTCCGGGAAGTTGTTTTTTGTTGTACGATAATGTACCATCTTACGGGATCGAACTTTTGGCGAAAGAACAAGTCTATGTGCTTCAACATCCTCCGTATTCCGATGATTTACCTCCGGGTGATTATTTTTTGTTCCCGAAATTCAAACTGGCCACACAAGTCCAAGAAACCGCGAGGAGGGCTATTAAGATGATACCAAAATACGATATAAAAAATTTATGCTAAGATTGGTTGAACGTTCCCAGCGGTGGCGGAAAAAAAAGAAATAATTTTTGCACTATAATTGTTTAAATATTTCCGTTATTTTTTCGACATTCTGAGTAGTTAAGCATAAATTAGATATCATAAATTCTTAATAAGAATTAATTTAAAAATAATTAAAAAAGTGTATTCCGATACCGGGAATCGAACCCGAGCCTCCTGGGTGAAAGCCAGGTATCCTAGCCACTAGACCATATCGGATATAACAAAAATTGTTTTACTACACATATTACTCCCATTTGGAATAAATTATTAAATATATTTAATATTGTATCTCAAACTATATATAGTGTTAGTTCTGCAAATAAATTTTGACATACTTTTTTACATAAAAATAATTTTAATTAAGACAAAACCAACATACATGTCAGCCTTGAACAGAATTTCCATCACGATACATTCGATACGATTCTGCCATTTCTCGGACAGCTAGGGAATCCCTGCTCAGAAAAATGCTTGTGATTTTGATTCCATAAATTCGGTAATAAAATTTTAGACCTCTTCGGTTGTGCGAAAGTGCGTATCAACAAGATGGTGTTGCAGAGAACGAAAGAGGTGGAAATCTGAAGGGGCCATATCTGGAGAACAGGTCGCATGAGGGAGAAGTTCCCCGCCCGAAGTATCGATAAGTTGTTCGGTTGCTGCCACCGCATGGGGCCGTGCGTTATCGTGAAACAGTATCATCTGCCGAGTTTTCTTGCCAGTATATGGTTGTTTTCGTTCAATTTCGTCACTTAAACGCATCAATTGTTCTTGATAACGCTCGGAAATTACAGTTTTCCCGGGTTTTAGCAATTCAAAGTATAGCACACCTTTCATATCCGACTAAACACATAGCAATACTTTTTTCCCGTGAATGTTCGGCTTTGCAGTTTACGTTGGTGGTTCCCAGGGATAAACCCATGCTTTTATCTTTCTAGTGTTATCGTATAGAACACTTCTCACCTGTCACGATTTTAAACAAAAAAATCCTCCTGTTTAAATCTTGACAGAAGACAACCAGCCTTTTGATTTTTTCCCAGCTTCTGCAGCCGATGGGAAATTGCTCGTTGAGTCATACCAAATTGTTCAGCAAGGATTTTCTTACAACAGCTGATCTAATTGCTCGTTTTCATTTCGTTTTGGTGCTCCTGAACGATGTTGATTGAAAAGATTGAAATTACCCATCCGAATCTTTTGTTACCATACATTTGGTTGCACATACTCTCAGATACCCCCCCCCCCCCCCCCTCAGGGTAAATCATTTCTTTCGCCTCCAGAACACTTTTTTTAATTGAAAAACGAACTGAATACAATACCTCACGTGTTGTATATTGCATTGTTGTCACTTATTTTTAGAACACAATAGGAAAATTTTGATTTCCTACACTGAAGATGCATCAAATGTTGACCTGTCTGCCCTCCAAAGGTGAAACCCCCAGTGTTGCCAGATCTGTATCTATGCCACCAGTCCCATTACTTTATCACCAATATACTCACCAATCTTGCTTTCTTTCCTCAGTTCAAGATTTTTTCCAATATAATACTATACATGGCTTAAATATTATCTTAATTATAAAGATATTGTTTTTAAAACTCCTGCAGTACTCTTCTGGTTCAGCATGGCTGTCAACGAGGAATCGCAATGGACAACATCACAATAACTCGCCCCTGCAAGGGGTTGTCTGATTATCAAATTGTACAACATTACTCAATCAGTTTAGTTCCCCTTGTCTGCTGTCATATTACGGCCTGGATGATTGACACTAAGTAGACCAGCGCTATACATTGATTTAAGAGGTCTTTTCACGTGCCTTTGTTTTCTTTAGGTTTACAACAGAGAAACAATGGTTCGGATCCATAACATGTTATTATGAAGCAGGAACGGACTTAAAAAATATTATGATCATTATATAACTCGGACCTATAAGTAAGCCAAATATAAATAATATATCTAATGGGAAATATACACATATAAATTTAATTTATTTATTATTCAGCACCAAAGACCTTGGAGGCGATTGGGTTTTGATATCCTTATACCACTAAGTGTCAGTTTATTGGGTTGCCTATAGTACGGTCACACTTTCAGATAACGTCTGTTTAACTTCAGTTATCAAGAACTAATGCTTGACGTGATACGCCTTGACTTTGGGGCTGTAAATATATAATAAAATCAGAAAAATTAGCACATTTAAATTGCTAATGATACATCAATGGACAGTAGTAAGTGTTTATCGTTCAACCTGGAAGCCAGTAATTCAGAAGCTTCTTTTGACAGGTTGAGATCTGTCATAATCACTGCCACCTTCATTAGTATCAGAAGGGTGATCAGAGGGGCAATAACGGTCCTCAAAGAGCTCTGGTAGCTGGTCAAACGTTGGAATTGACGTTGGAGGCAGTAAATCAGGATAAGTCCACTTGCTACGGTTGTTTCTATTGATTTCAGTGGGCTAGACAGAAATAACAGTCTCCAAACCATCGATACGCCGAATTTTAGAGTTTTTCTGTTCCCGGAAGTCCACTGTCTGAAATGTTCTGTACAGGTTTTACAGACCAGATGCGGTTCCCAGGTTTTATTCTGATCACCAAGCCTAACAACAAAGTATCCAAGATAAGGTTTTTTTACAAAGTTATTAACAGTTTTTCTATTTTCTTTTATCGTGTTTTCTCCATATATGTAGCGAAAGACATCAGGATGATTTACACAACTTCTTCACAACTCAATTTATTTTTATTCATCAACACAAATATAACAATCTATTAACCGTTTTAGGTTAACTTGATAACAACTCTTTCCTAAACACAAATATCACGCGAGCCAACTTCGATCTACCCTGCACGACGAGAACTCACAAACTAACCTCAATTCTAATTCAAGTGTTGAAGGTAATTTCAGTTACCAGAAAGGCCATGCTTATGCCATTTAGTGGATTGTCGTGGAACTAACTCAACGACAAACTGGCAATTGGGTAAATATACAGGAGCCAATCCTTATATAATTATTTTAGAATACACATACTTGAACGTATTGAATTGAAAAAAAAAACATTGATATGGATTGAGTGGATATATCTAAAAAGTAGAGCAGATAGAGCAAAACTGATTTTATATCACGATTTAGCGCCTCAAATATAGCTCAAATTAGTTTAACAATATTTTTTATAGGCCTATGTAAAGAATTATCACACTATTAAAAGACGAAATTAAACATATTAAGCTGGGTCCACATCAATAAAAATGTGCCTTGTGTATGTGTTGTATGTGGTGTGCCCTCGTGACAATGTGGACGCTCTGTTGTCCACCAGGTAACTCAACCAAATTGTTCCAGTAAATCCAATACACACGCAAAATTTTATTAGTGTGGACCCAGCTTTACAGAAAAACATCTTGTCTCGTTACGTTTAAAAGTTATAAATAATGTATGTGGTAACATGACACCCTACGCTGTATTTAGTACATAATCAAAACTATATAATTAAATCACAAAAACAATTAATTTATTAGGTATAAAGTAGTTGTCATCCAGTAACATGTTAAAATGAATGAATATATGTATAAGAAAATGTTTGTAAAATATCAGGTTTGTCTCATATTTAATCTACCAGTACTAAATCATATCTAAACACACATAGATAATAATAGAATCTTAAGAAATATTTATTTGGTGTTTTCATAATTTCAATTAAATATTTTGTTTCAGGTTATAAGATTTATTTGATTTATGGCACTTTTATTTCTATTTCATATATTTGACCTTGTTTAGGAATCAACCAAACAAAAACTAACATAATGTACTTGTATATCCAGTACCCAAACAAGTATTAAAAAAAATTATCACTTCAGATTCATTCAAATTTAAAAAATATTAAAAAAAAGCAAAAAGCATTATTTTTGTAATCATGATTATTATCATTGTAATCTCTTGATGCAAAACAAGGGGGTGTTCTCATTTAGAAAGAATCTCATTTAGTATTTTAAAAATACCCACTAAGTTAGCCTTGATAAATCAGCTGGACAGAACATTTTCCATTTCTTTCTAAAAAAATTCTGATGCTCTACTTCTGAAGCGGAACTGGAGGTGAAAAGTGAATAATGTACAACAACGTGAAATGAACAAAATCATGAAACTTGCCAGGGTCAGAGGTTCCAAGTACAGTACACAAGTAATTTTTCGGGTAAACTCCAGAGCAAGACGAAATCACAACAGAAATGCTGAAATATATGAGAGAAATAGCAAAGGAAGAATTTTTGGAGGAATGGGAGAAGATAACGACACTGCAACGATCAAGGAAGAAGTTATTTGATGATGAAAGTGATGTGCGCAAGGAAATTGGGAATGCAAGTGAAAATCAAGAGCTTTTTTCTTTAATGGCGAGAGTATCGGGCTGGGAGAGTGTAAATTTAACGAACATTACAGGTTACAACATAACCGACGATGATATTGTGACAATAGTGAAGAACAAGAAAAAATAAATCAGGTTCTACATTCTGAAGGTCTAATTAATAATGAAGGAAGCCTCGAGTATATAAGCTATCAAAAATAAGCGATAACACAGGGTCAAAAGTTAAATTCTTGGGTGACCCTCATGGGTGATCTAAGAGCCCTTCGAAATTAAAACTGGAGTGAGACAAGGGTATGGACTCTCACCACTCTTATTTAATTGTGTTCTAGAAAAAGTAATACAGGAGTGGCGTGAAAAAAAAATCGGCTCTGAATATTGACCAGCCCATTAAACTGGGGAGAACCAACATCAAAATTGATTGTCTGGCGTTTGCTGATGATCTAACAATATTGGCTAATATATTAACGGCACAAAAACAGATTGACATTCTAAAAAAAACAGCAGAAAAGATAGGACTCCAAATTTCTTTTGAAAAGACACGATACATGACCCAGGACAGACTAAGAACACCATTTCTAAAAACAAAATATGGTATCATCAAACGAGTCTCTCAATTTAAATATTTGGGTGAAATAATCATGGAAAACAGGTTCGAAAAAGCAGTCAGATATATATAGCGATCTAAGAAAAAGAAGACTTAAGTTTTAGGGGCACATAAAACGGATGAATCCGAGTAGGCTAACTAGACAAATAGACGAATTTTATGAAAATAGAAGTAGAGCTAAAGTAGAAATAATTAACTGCAATTAAAGAGGCCCAGCAAATAATACACAAAGTGAAATTTAGGATAGAAACTATTTCAGGCACAAGGTTTGCATTTGGGAGGTTGGCCAAAGAGAAAAATGTAGGAAGACTGGAACAACTTGGTCTGACGAAAGGAAAAAAGCTCATAACGAAAAAATTGAATCAATATGGGCGCAAAGGAAAGCTAACAACAACAAACACCTCTAACTATACTTCGCGTGGTCCGCCAAGGCCCATACGTGAATAATACGTGAATAATAATAATAATATTTTTTTTTTCTTTATTTGGGTTTTTCGCCACTATCTAAAACTCAAAATATATCAAAAATACCTGTTCTTATTTAAAGAAAGAATCACTGGGTAAAAACAAAATAATAAATAACAAAATACAGAAGATTAAAAGAAACCGCTATAATTAATTTAAATAAAAATAACTGTATTGCTATGCCTTCGGTAGATTTAAATTCAATATGGTTCCCGATTCTAAAGAATACAATTAAAAACGTTTAAGTATTTCAATACATTTTTTTTATTTGGTAGTATGTCACTGTCAGTGAATAATATTATTGTCAATATAAGAATCATTAACACATGCAAAAAAATCTATTTACTTGCTATTTTTACATTATTATATAGATATTATAAATTATTTTTAAGATTCGTTTTGAAAACGGGAGGAGAAGACCTCCCGAAACGTTATCGTTCTAAAGTTTGTATTTATTTTAAAAAATTTTTGTATTTTTTAAATTTTTGTTCGTTCGCCAAATTTATTACAGAAAAAGAATCGCTGAGAAATTTGTCTCCGTTTTATTTATTTTTTTTGTTTTTTATTTGTTTGTTTTTGTTTTTTACCCAGTGATTCTTTCTTTAAATAAGAACAGGTATTTTCGATATTTTTTGAGTTTTAGATAGTGGCGAAAAACCCAAATAAAGGAAAAAAATATATGAACACGCCACAATCATTCACGCCACAACACGCCACATATGTATATTCGTAAAATTCGTAAATTCGTAAAATTGTATGCTAAGTGAGAGGAGCTGAATTGCTTTCTCATTTTGGCATTGTAATATAGACCAGCTTAGGCAGAGATGCTGAGTTCAGAACGATGATGAATTTGTGTAACTTTTTAAAAATATATTTTGCGTTAAAAATAAAAGTGGTAGATAACAAAGTAAAAAATTGTTTTATTCCTTTTTAAAAAATGAACTATCACAAAGTAACGGACAAATTAATCAATAATTAAATAAAGTAATAGCCAAAGTTGTTTGAAATAATAATTTAGTACGACGGTTAATTTTGTTTTTCACTTAAAAGTTTTTCTATACGTGAATCATCATTACAAACAAAAAAAAAGCAAATTATTCTCCAGTGATTATAGACTATAGCGAAGGAGATCAATATTTGCAAAGTTACTGCAAACTTATATATATATATATATATATATATATATATATATATATATATATATATATATATATATATATATATATATATATATATATATATATATATATGTATGTATATA
Organism: Cosmopolites sordidus; assembly: GCA_031761425.1. Lineage (NCBI taxonomy): Eukaryota > Metazoa > Arthropoda > Insecta > Coleoptera > Curculionidae > Cosmopolites > Cosmopolites sordidus. The sequence continues at coordinate 14,931 of JARFXV010000434.1, read as the reverse complement.
ATATTCTAACGTATATTTTAGTTTTTAGTACTATAGTTTTTAGTTATTTAAAGATTCCTAAAGCCCTCTCTGAATGTTATTACAGCGTTATTCATTTGACATCCCCCTAAAAAATAACGAGCATTATAGCCTTCTGTTTGGCTTTAATATAAATATAGCGAGGGAATCGTTAGGACCGTTTGTACAGAATATTATAGATAAACAGTGAAAATGGTCCGATTGTTTTGCTGCTGTAGTAAACCGAGCGTATAAATTTGTGAACATTGTACCAGGTCGCATGATAATAAAATAAGCTGCGCTCATATTCAAGTTGTGACAGAACTAGCTACAAGGGCTACTGCACGAATATCATATTACGTTTTTCACGATTGAATACAGACCGTATGAAAATCTTTTATAAAGTTTAATAAATTATTATTTTTTATATACGTGGTATAACAATTAAATAACGAGACCGACGCTGTAAAACATTTTATTTTGATTTCGTACAAATTTACTTTTCGTACAAAATTACTCATCATCACCTTCATTATATACCTCTCCTTTATCCCTACAACGCTCCATGCGAATCTTCCATTGTTCTAAACAGTGCTGGAAGTCTTCTTCTGTCAGCTCCTTCAGAACGCGTGCCGCTGTCTCTTTCAGAACTTCAACGGACTCAAATATTGTTCCTTTTAAAGCAGATTTTACCTTAGGAAACAGATAGAAGTCGCACGGCGCTAAATCCAGCGAATAAAGCGGATGGTCTAACACTGGGATACTGTACTTGGCTAGAAACTTCTTGACAGACAATGCGGAATAAGAGGGCGCATATTCTATGTGAATAACCCATGACTTCTTCCACAATTCGGGTCGTTTATTCCTTATTCTTTCACAGAGTTCAGCAAGAACGTGAAGGTAGTAATATTGATTAATAGTTTGACCTTCAGGAACCCAGTGAAGGTACACAATCCCATGAATATCGAAAAAAACAATCATTGCTTTGAATTTTGATTGGCTCATTCGAGCTTTTTTGGCTCTCGGTCAATTTGGGCTCTTCCAGTTCATGGATTGACGCTTCATTTCAGGATCATGCGTCAAAAAACACGATTCGTCACATATTATTATCCTTTCCAATATGTTTGGGTCATTTTCATATCAATGGCATTCAAAGTATCAGTACAAACATTTTTGCGATCTTCTTATTGTTCAAACGTCAGAATTTTAGACACCATTTTGGTACACACTTGTGGCATGTCCAAATTTTTATGTAAAATTTGCCATACGCATTCTTTATCAATTCGTATAGTTTCAGAAATTGCACGGAATACCGCACGACCCGGGCATGGATCAACGTATTCTCGGTCACCTTGAAAAAGCTAAAACTACTCAAAAACACGTGCAGGTGATAAACATTCATTGCCATATACATCTTTCAATAAATTATAAGTTTCAGTTGAGATTTCTCCAAGTTTCAAGTGAAATTTCTCAACAATTCGTTACTCTTTTGTTACACTTAACATTTTACAGGATTTGTTTACAGAAACGAGAGGTACTGCATTCGAAAGAGAAGGCTTCACGTTAAACAACTGTTGGTCGCTGGCATGCTTACTTCTTCTGTAGCAGCGTCAGTCTCGTTATTTAATAGCCACACTTCGTAATACCAGTCTGATCAAAACTAGGGTAAGTTTATTTGTTTATCCTAATTTATTTTGCCTTCTTCAAACTAATAATGCTTTTCAACGTTTTGCCCAGTATTGGAAACAGTTTTTATGCTGGATTTGTGGTATTTTCTTCAAAGCACCAGCGATCTCTCTTGAATGGAACCAAACCTATGGATTTAAAACGGCGTCCACGAAGTGATTTCTTAAATCAGGTGCACCGAAAATGTCACACAGTATCAGATCTAGTGAATATGGTGCTTTTGAAATGGTATTTGTTTGATTTATAGCAAAAAATGACGTAATCACAATGCAATCGTAATCGTAATGCAAAAACCATAAATTATTTTGCCACAAATCTAGGCGTTTTTCTTTTTAGAATGGACTCCAATATTCAATCGGCGATTTCTCAGTAGAAGATTCTTGATTTTGGTAATTTTTTTCAGCGGTTGACATGGAAGGTCATTCATCTTCAACTGCTTCTCTACCATCACTAAAGTCCTTATGCCACGATATTTTTTGTCATAGTTTCATCACCGTTTTTTAGACACCGCTAATGCATAACCATCTTAAAACATCACCGACGAAAATTTTTAACGATTGCAAAAGACTTTAAACTTCCATGAGATGTCAAGGACAGCCCAATTAACTTAATAAACAAAAAATAAATTAATAATAATATAATAAAGCGAATTTTTGAATTGAAAGTCAACTTTTTTGAAATAATATCGCTAAAAAACTCTTTGGTACTTAAATTGTATGTGAATATAAATAATTTGAAAGAAAATTTCTAATTTTTGCGTAATTGCCTCCAATTCGTATGGGATAGTGTTTTTAATGATCTTAATAATGTCATATTGTCCCAATTGTAGGATGACTAAAGAGCACTTTCAATAGATAACATAGATAGAAAACAAAGTAAAAAATTGTTTTATTCGGTTTAAGAAACAAATTGTTGTGTTGATATGTAAAGCGCGCGAATGTTTGAAACAAAAGTCAACTTTTTTGAAATAATATCTTTAAAAAAAACTCTTTGGGACTTAAATTGTATGTGAATATAAATAATTTGAAAGAAAATTTCTAATTTTTGCGTTATTGCCTCCAATTCGTATGGAATAGTGTTTTTAATGATCTTAATGATGTCATATTGTCCCAATTGTAGGATGACTAAAGAGCACTTTCAATTTAGCAAATTTATTGGTGAGTGGCGTAAGACTTTGTCATAAAACTGTAAATAACGATAACATAAGTAAATCAACACATATAAAATTCAGTCCGGTTTTCCAAAGGAGATTTATGATATTAGATACAATAGAATATAATTCAATCTAAGACATAGTTAATGAAAATTAATGAAAATGATTTTGCAGAATCATATTCTTGAATATTATTTTTAACTGAGGTAGCTAATATTTGATAGAAATTCATTTTATATAAACAAACTAAGATTTATAACTAAATAAAAATATAAAGTTAGATATAAAATATAGATTTAGGAAATTTAGACATAAATCTTAGTTTGTGTATCTAGAATATTATTAAAACATTAATTATTAATTTTGCCCTTAAGTGTAATATATGTTCTCTGTTTTAGGTAAGGAATGCATGGCAACACGTTTAAAGGAGAACGGTAAGTTTACTCCTACCTCATCTTAGAAACTTTCTATTAACATTATTATAGGGTGTACAACAAAAGTAACAAAAGTGTTTTTGATTTTACTGCCATAACAGTTGGATGCTTTTACATAAAGGATGCTTCTACAGCATCGTTTCTCAAACTGGGGGTCGCGACCCCTAAATAATAAGTTGGTAGTGAATCTCAATAGGTAATTCAGCAGCTGCAACATTTTCATCAAACAGATTGATAACCCATCTTTTCGATAAGTCATCATAGCTAGATGGAAAATATGCTCTCTAACACGCGATCAATAAGAGAAATTTCTAAATCCATATTTTTGGTAATATACTCCGAAGTTAAAGTGAATTCATCAGAATTGCTTTTTTCAATGCATACATTTTGTGCGTCATTAGGAAAATGTTTTTTTGTTACGGTCTTGTAAACTCGTATTCAAGTAATTCCAATATGAACATATATCACTCAAGTAAGCCAATAGTAAAAAAGTTTCTCCATCTCCAAAAAATCCTGAAAAGTAGCTGTTTTTATCTGTAAAAAAGATTTTCTATTGATCTCGCAATTCAAAAAGCCTCGTTTGATCTATTCCTCGCGACAACCACCTGACTTCAGTATGGAAAAGTAGTGAGTTGTATTTGGCACTCATTTCTTCGCACAATGTGGCACAATGTGTTTTACGGCTTCTAACAGAATATTTTGTAAATTATCTGGCATCTTTTTTGTAGCAGGAGTATTTCTGAAAAGAAAGCAGGGCGTCCATTCCATATGTGGCATAATGTTTAAATTTTACCATCACACCACTGTTCCCTGTTATCGCTATCGCATCATCAGTACATATCGCAATGTATATTTTAGTCCAAGTTTAAAGAATCTTTCTCCAGTTGCACGACCAGGGATTGATTTAAAAAATTGCATATTTTCTGACCCCTTCGCATTCGTATCCGACAAAACCCAAAAATTGCGCCAAATTCCACACAGACACTCGTCAAACTGAATAGCAAAATTTTCAGTTAATTTAACCTTTTCAATTATTTAATCGTGAACCAGTGATCATTGGCCATTTCATCAATTCGTCTCGATATTGTGTCGTTTCAAAGTGGTCTAGCTTCTTCCGAACTTATCACATCACTGACCATATCAATGGCAGCGGGTAAAATGAGCTTTTCCGCAATCGTGTGGGGCTCCCTGGCCACTCTTAATGCTACTAAATAGGATGCTTGAAGTACTGCGGTCTCATTACGGCTTGATTTGTTGCTAGCAATTTATTGATTTTCAACACGAGTAATTTATGCTCGAAATATTCTAATGGTTTGTTTTGTAAAGACGGGTGTGTTGTTTCCAGATGCCCTACTAATTTTGAAGGCTTCATGCTTTCGGCGGACAGAACTTGATAACAAACAACACATTCGGCTTGATATCCATTTATTTAATAGTCCATTTCAAGTTTATTTTATGTATTATTATTGGGATATTTTATTATTATTATTGGGATTGGATATATTTTAATATTATTATTGGGATATTTTCCGCAAACATGGAAGCACTCATACATTCTGCTTTTCCCAAAGCCAGGAAAAGATCACAATCTTATTTCAAGTTATAGACCAATAAGCCCCCTATCTACAATGGCTAAACCCTTTGAAAAAATTATATACGACAGATTAAACCAAGCGATTGTCAACGAGAACATAATTCCAGCCTTCCAATTTGGTTTCAAACAAGGGCATTCTATGTGTCATCAACTCCAACGCTTAACAGAAACTATAGAAGAAGGGTTTGAGAACAAGGTGTACACTCTAACCATATTCTTAGATTTGACCCAAGCCTTTGATAGCGTATGGCATAACGGATTAAAAATTAAAATAACATCGGCTAAGATACCAGAATATTTAAAAGCCATCCTTTTTTCATATATAAACGACAGATCCTTCCAAACATCCATACACAACGCAACATCAACTATTAGAAAAATTAAAACCGGCGTGCCACAGGGGAGTATACTTGGCCCAATTCTTTTTAACCTATATACAGACGACATACCAGAAACAGAAGCCTCTCTTCTAATGTTTGCAGATGACACAGCTATTCTAATCAAGGAACAGAATCTTGAACTTGGGGTAACCAAACTTCAAGAAGCTGCAAATATCATTGTAAAATGGCTCAATAAATGGAAGTTAAAAATCAATACAGAAAAGTGCGCAGCAAAAATTTTTACTTTAAGGAGAATCAATAACCCTCCGATTATTCACATAAATCAACACCAAGTCGCTTGGAAAACAAACGAAGAATATGTTAAATATCTGGGTGTACACCTGGATACCAGATTAACGTGGAGAATATACATAATTCGCAAACTCAAAGAAGGGTATGCCAGACTCTCTCAACTCTACCCGCTTATCAACAGGAGATCCTCATTAAAAACAGAATGTACCTTATTGCTATACAAATCACTAATTCAGCCTTTAATCCTTTATGCATGCGTTATCTGGGGCAACGCATCGCCTACCAATGTACATAAAATGCAGGTTCTTCAAAACAAAATATTACGAATAGCTGTGAATGCCGAATGGTACGTAACTAATCGACAACTGTACCAAGAACTCGGTCTACTAACAGCGTTAGAGTATATTAAAAAACGAACGATCATCTTTCATCAGAGGCTGGAGCAATCTCCCAGCACTGAACATTATCTACTAGGACGCAGAAACATACATACAAGACTGAAGAGGAAACTACCTCAAGATATGTATTTAGAATAGATTTGTGATGTTGATGTTAAAACTTTTATTACAACACTGTCTTGTAGAACAATTGTAATTGTTGAGCAGACATTTCCATAAATTAAAAAAAAATGTATTATTATTATTAATTTATTTGGACTCTTCACTCACTTGAACAGTTGAACTCTTCATTCGAAGCGGTCAACACTTGAAAATGCATGAGATTTTGGCGAAACGTCGTGATTCTTCACGAACCGGATCGATACCTGGAATGGTTTAGGAACATATAATATTTATAAACATATAATTCCAGTCATTCCAGTGTTTCATCGTTGAGACTGTGGATATTTTGCAGAGAGCCTCTGAAGCATAAGGCATTTCAAGGCAAGGTGGAATTTATAATCGTTTGTTCTTCTACACCACATTTATCGCACCTCGGACTCTCCACGGCTCCCCATTGATCCAGATTCTAGTTGCAGATTCAGCGACCTGTTTGGATCATGTTAACTTACACCACAATCTCCTGGAAAGTATGAACCTTGGCGGCTTGATTGTTGGGTCCTGTAGCACATGGGAGTTTGTGCTGTGACACAGGGTATCACAATGACTGTCTTCATTGTGATACCCAGTGTTCATTGCATACTATTCAATTGGGGCCAAAAAGAGTTTCTTAATGTGTGTGGTAACATTCGCCTTTTACATTTACCATTTCACCATCGTCATTTCACCAAGAGGTGTAACCGGTTCTTCCACAAACACTCGAGGATTTTCACTTCTCAAAATCCTAGAGTGTTGCTTATTCCCATAATCTGTGAGCTGGAAATCATAATCGGAAATCATAATCTGTATTATTCTTGGGTAAGTCGTTGAAAAACGGCGCAAAATTAAAATCCCGGTGTACCTACTGAGACACCCTTTACTTGTGGTCCACAACAAATGGATGTTTTTTAAAGAAACAGTTTTGAACAAATATAAATCGTTAATAGTCCCAATCGTTCTACTCTTGAACTGTCTTCAGGCTATGATGAAGCGATGGGTGAAAGTCCAAATGCAAATGCAACATACACTTTGCAGTGCTCATACTTATCCCCCATTTAGAAGCCCTTACCTAGCTAAGTGAATAGGACCTCTCAGAATAGTCTCCCCCATCCTATCTATTCGCAGTAAGCGCTCCGGCGAGAAGAACTAGGTCGCTTTGCTTTCATTAATGAACCTTTCGTTCTATGTGCAGTTACCCATTGAAGAATAATGCTACGGTTGGGGGTCTCACCATGATGCCAAATGTTGAAGTGAAATCTTAGAAGCCATTGCTTTTTAATCACAGATTCACCACCCTTGACAAACGTATCGTAAGCAAACACGAGATTATTTCGAGTTCACAACGCCATACTGGATACTAAACAGCACCATAGGAAGAGTCGGTAGTTACTTTCCGCAGACCCTCTCGACCTTTACGAGTACATCTTGGTATTGGTACTAATTTCCCTAGGTATAGTCTGATTTCAGAAGTGTAATGTTTGACATTTATAAAAATGGAGTCGTTCACAATACAACAATGCGTAAAAATTGTTCGGGGATTCAGTGAAAAATGTTTTTAGAAAATTTCGTCATATTTACGGTTTGCACAATCGTCCATCTGGAAGTACTATCAATCGAATTGTTCAAAAATTTCAACAAACTGATTCGGTGGATAAACGATGATAAAAGAAGAGCAATATATAGTCATAGTGGTGATTCACAAGAGCATCTTGATTTGGTACGTGAAAGTGTTGCTGAAGACCCAGAAATTTCCTTTAGTCGACGTTCACAACAATTTAGACTCAGTGACTCCACTTTGCAAATAGCCATCAGTAATAAGCAATTTTTTCGAAAGTATGACAAATTTCTCAATGATTTGCATTTAAATTAGATTTTTTATCATGTTTGTTGATATTACCTCATCTAACTTAATATTCATTGTACTATAAAATTTAACATTTTGTTTTAATGAAAAAAAAACAGTACTCAAAGTTGATTCACTTAGAGATATTTCTATATGCTTTAAAATAACGAATAATAAAAGATCAAAGCTGAACTAATTACTATTTAGACTTATCGATGGAAAAAATTATAACATTAATAATATTTGTGTGGCTGGAATTTGTATAATAATAATTCTAAGTATTACGCAAAATTACATTATGTTGGTTAATGCTGAACAGTCCGTTGTTCTCTGCCTGACAGCGAAAATATCAGATTTTTAATTTTTTTCAGTATAGTTACATTGAAATTCAATACATTTAGACTAGATGTTCCCAACTTTCTCTGGACCACCGCCCCTTTTACAAGAAAAAAAAATCCAACACTCCCTCTTCCATAATAGTTAAATATTCCATATATTAAAATATCGTTGCACATTATCTATACCCATTTCATTTATATATATAATTTCCAACATATTGAAATACCATGTTGAAGCTATGGACCGTAATCTGCCACGCTGGTCCAATGCGGGTTGGCAGATTTTAGGGTTGGAAATTACAGACCAATATAAAGAAATCGCCAACAATATGCTTGAAACGGCGGCTTCAATAGCACCAGCAGATAAATGTTTCAAAGAGTCAAAAATTTCCAATGAGAGAATGAAAAAACGCCGGACAATGAAGAATGCAGACAGTCCTTTTGGTAGGGTCGAGTACGTTGAGCTTTGCAAAACTATAAGAAAATGTATTCGAGAGGAAACGCGCCGATTCAACATGCAGCTAGTGCAAAAAACTCTGGAAGAAAACAGGGGAATTAACAAAGCTAAACAGAAGCTGAGCAGGAAAAGGACACAAATGTTTTCCTTAAGGCGTGAGGATGGTACAATATGCAGGAAACGGACGGAAATGTTATAGGTTGCCCAAAGATTTTATTCAAAGTTATATGAGGACCAGAATCAGACAAGAACAGCAATGCCTACTGAAGAACAAATGCCGGATATCCTGTTGGAGGAAGTGACAAAGGCTAGATAGACTCGATGAAAAATGGCAAGGCTCCAGAAGAGGATAGTATAACGGTGGAGATGTTAAAAGCTGGTGGTCGGACCTTACAAAAACACTGGCAAGATTATACACAAAATGCCTCAAACAACAAGAAGTACCCAGCTTATGGAAAAATGCAGAAGTGATTCTTTTACATAAGAAAGGAGCACGGGAAGATTTAAAGAACTACCGTCCAATAAGCCTTCTATCAGTGGTGTACAAAGTTTTCACAAAGATAATATCCAAAAGAATACTAAGAAAACTTAATGACGCACAACGAAGGGAGCAAGCAGGATTCAGAAGTATATTCAGTACAATGGATCACATCCAGGTCCTACAGCTAGTCATAAAAAGACACAACGAATACACTATGCCACTGTGCTTGGTTTTTATCGATTATGAAAAGGCATTTGAATCAATCTCAAAACGGGCCATAATGGATGCATTGCTTAATCCAGGTGTAGAGAAAGCCTATGTAAACCTATTAGAATCGATATATGATGGAGCTACAGCCACAATTCACCTTGATAACTGGTAATTAATGTAGAACGAGGTGTACGGCAGGGTGACGCAATATCGCTTATTCTTTTGTCGACTGGCTTGAAGAAGTGTTCCGTAAACTGGATTGGGAACAGGATGGTGTAAAGATCAATGGTGCAAACTTAAACCATCTTAGATTTGCAGATGATATTGTTCTCATTTCACAAGACCCAGAAGAGCTGCAAAAACGCATACAAGAACTGCAAAGCGCTGGCGAACCATTTGGCTTAAAAATAAACCTGAAAAAGAGTCAGGTTATGTTCAATAACTTCGCTCAGGACAGACGAATTTCAGTTTTAGGAAGGGATTTGGAGATTGTGGACAGCTTTATATATCTTGGGCAGAGGATTTCTATAGAGGGGAATACCGCCCGGGAGGTCGAACGGCATGTTAAATGTGGCTGGCAGGCATTTGGTAGGCTCAACATAGTGTTTAAGAGCAGACTCCCACTTTGCCTGAAAAAAAAAGTCTTCGATCAGTGCGTTCTACCCGTTATGACATACGGAAGTGAAACCTGAACACTCACATCGCAATCAATTCAAAAACTTCGGGTGGCACAGAGGGGAATGGAAAGATGTATGCTTGGCATTACAAGACGAGACAGAAAGTCCTGCGCATAGATCAGGGAACACACAAAAGTCTGTGACATCATTGGAAGAGCAAAGCAATTGAAATGGAGATGGGCAGGCCTTATAGCGAGGCGATGGGACGACAGTGCAATCCTGGAGTGGATCCTGGAGTGACATCGTTAAGTATATTGGACCCGAGTGGCAGAGGAAAGCCCATGACCGTGAAAGTTGGAAGCATGCTGAAGAGGCCTTCATCCTGCAGTGGATCGATACAGGCTGATGATGATGATGATGATCTTGATGAATTGATTTCATTCAATATTTTAAAAAGGTCTGATAAATAAGCGATGTCATTTTTGGATATATACAGGTTTTAGTGCAGTTTTTCGTCTCTCCTTACAAGGAAGTCCAGTATGGAGTTAAATTTGAAAAAAAAACGGTTCAGAGAAATACGTTTTGAGAACCAACCAACTTCTGTGTGCAGCAGCAAGTGAAATGTGCAACAGCAAAGTGCAATCGTTCAATGAATTGCTTCTAATCTTATTGACTGCTCTAATAAAGCAATGGAGCGAGATATAAAATCCGCTATGCGCTATATCCTTGTGACGTCCCGTCATTGCTGAAACACCAACAGTAGCAGCCAAAATATTACGAATAGAAACTTCTTCCTTTTAAAAAAACTTATTCATGGTATTAAATATTGATTATCCCTTTGTATCAGTTTCGAAATTTTTAACAAATAATAGCTCTTGACAATTTTGTTCTTCTTTTATGAATCGAACGTATGATAAAAGTAGTGTTTCGTTATTTGGAAGAGTTCATTCATCGAGTTGAATGGAAAATTTGCAAGTCTTTAAGTAATCGCATATTGATCGTTCCACGTCTTTAGCAATTTCATCGATTCTTCTTTCCACTGAATTATTACTCTTGATGATACCTGATAGTGTCTTATGATAAAGAGCAGTTTTGATTACCTCTTTGACTTTGCGATTAACAATAAAATATTATATGAACTCGTAGTTCATCATCTTCTTGTTTAGAAGACGACGCAAAAAGGTTAGATATAGTTGATTGTTTTAAATATTTCCTTTCCAGTCGTTGAAAATAAGATAAACATTTGTCCTTTTTTATCAGAATGCATTTTGTTCAACTTTTTTTATAACCCAGAAGGTTTCATGGCATTATTTGAAAAAGATACTGAAATAATTTTTGTAATTTTAAATAATAATCTTTGTCGTGGAGATATTGAAACGTTACCACATCCTTCAGGGCTGATGTAGGGCATGATTCTTAATGAAAACAATGTTTAAACAGTGTTGATTAGATATTTTGTAGTTTACTCGTTAGATAATAACTAATTAATATTAGCCAAATGTTTTTTTTTAATATTTGCTTAAAAATATTAATTCTTATCATAGGTTTTCGATCGCTGATTTAAGAAATCTTTTTTTTTTGGGAACCTTTATGTTTTTGATCCAAGTTGTATGGAACTTTCTTCTTAAAAATGATATGAAGAATCGTTGATTAAATTTGCGAATATCGGAAAGTAATATATTATGGAAAAAATATTTAAAAAGCACACACGCCTGATATATTTTCCAAACGTGTATTGAGTAATTAAGTATTTGAGCAAAATGAATCAGTCTGCACATCTAAAATTAATTAATTTTTAAAGTCAACAATCATTCTGTATCTATCAACAGTTTATCTCCCACAATATAAATCGTATAGATCACATCACATGTGTTACTTTCCGTGCAGTATACATTCATACATTATATAAATTTGGTTATAAAAAATTTAAAGCACACATGTGAACTGATATTTATTATCGTCGTGACACAATGCTTGCGTTATTTTTAATAAATTAAAATAGATGCACTGTGATGTCATAGAAATATCTACGCAGTAACTTAACCATTAAAAATTAGTATTTAAAACAAAATTCCTCCATTATATATATATATATATATATATATATATATATATATATATATATATATATATATATATATATATATATATATATATATATATATATATATATATATATATATATATATATATATATATATATATATATATGTATATATATATATATATATATATATATATATATATATATATATATATATATATATATATATATATATATGATATAATATATAATGCCAGATATCCTAGTGGAGGAAGTAACAAATGCTATAGAATTGATGAAGAACGGCAAGGCTTCAGGAAAGGATAGTGTAACTGTCGAAATGCTAAAAGCTGGTGGTCGGACGTTACATAAAACACTGGCAAAATTATACTCAAAATGCCTCAAAGAACAAAAAGTACCGGACTCATGGAAAAATGCAGAAGTGATCCTTTTACATAAAAAAGGAGCACAGGAAGATTTAAAGAACTACCGTCCAATAAGCCTCCTATCAGTGATGTACAAAGTTTTCACTAAGATAATTTCTAAAAGAATATTAAAAAAACTGAATGACGCACAACCAAGAGAACAAGCAGGATTCAGAAGTGGATTCAGTACAATGGATCACATCCAGGTTGTACAGCAGGTCATAGAAAGGCACAACGAATACACCATGCCACTGTGCTTGGCTTTTATCGACTACGAAAAAGCATTTGATTCCATCTCAAAGCATGCGATAATGGATGCACTGCTTAGCCAAGGTATAGAGAGAGCCTATGTAAACCTATTAGAATCGATATATGATGGAGCTACAGCCACAATTCACCTTGATGATCTTGAAGTGGGAATTAATATAGAACGAGGTGTACGGCAGGGTGACGCAATATCGCCTATTCTTTTCTCGGCTGGCCTTGAGGAAGTATTCCGTAAACTGGATTGGGAACAGGATGGTGTAAAGATCAATGGTGCAAACTTAAACCATCTTAGATTTGCAGATGATATTATTCTCATTTCACAAGACCCAGAGGAGCTGCAAAGACGCATACAAGAACTGCAAAGGGCTGGCGAACCATTTGGCTTGAAAATAAACCTGAAAAAGAGTCAGGTTATGTTCAATAACTTCGCTCAGGACAGAAGAATTTCAGTTCTAGGAAGGGATTTAGAGGTGGTGGACAGCTTTATATATCTTGGGCAGAGGATTTCAAAGGAGGGGAATACCGCCCCTGAGGTGGAACGGCGTGTTAGATGTGGCTGGCAGGCATTTGGTAGGCCCAGCATAGTGTTTAAGAGCAGACTCCCACTCTGCCTGAAAAGAAAAGTCTTTGATCAGTGCGTTCTACCCGTTATGACATACGGAAGTGAAACCTGGACACTCACATCGCAATCAATTCAAAAACTTCGGGTGGCACAGAGGGGAATGGAAAGATGTATGCTTGGCATTACAAGACGAGACAGAAAGTCCTGCGCATGGATCAGGGAACAAACGAAAGTCTGTGACATCATTGGAAGAGTAAAACAGTTGAAATGGAGATGGGCAGGCCATATAGCGAGGCGATGGGACGAAAGATGGACCAAGGCAATCCTGGAGTGGATGCCGCTTGATCGCAAACGTCCGCGAAGAAGACCGAAAGCACGATGGATTGATGACATCGTTAAGTATATTGGACCCGAGTGGCAGAGGAAAGCCCAGGACCGTGAAGGTTGGAAGCATGCTGAAGAGGCCTTCATCCTGCAGTGGATCGATGCGGGCTGATGATGATGATGATGATATATATATATATATATATATATATATATATATATATATATATATATATATATATATATATATATATATATATATATATATATATAGATATATATATAGATATATATATATATAGATATATATATCGATATATATATATAGATATATATATAGATATATATATATATATATATATATATATATATATATATATATATATATATATATATATATATATATATAGTCATTCAATTATTTTTTGTCATTCAGTTTATTTTTATTCAATTGTCAATGTAAGTATCATTGACATACACAAAAATATATTTACTTTCTATATTTTCATATTTTATAGAAATTAATATACTTTATTTATAGGTTCGTTTTGAAAACGGGAGGAGAATACTTAACCCGAAACGTTAACGTTGAAAGTTTGCATATTTTTAGAACATTTTTATATTTTTAAAATTTTGTTCGTTAGGCAAATTTATTAGAAAAAAAGAATCAGTGAGAAATTTATCTCCGTTTGGTTTTTTGTTTTTATCCAGTAATTCTTTATTTACATAAGAACAGATATTTTGATATTTTTTGAGTTTTAGATCGTGGCGAAAATCCCAAATAAAGAAAAAAAAATGTAAGAGAAATCACTCGCAATTTTTTCCTGATAACTTTGTTTCTTATCCTGTCTCTCCTAGTAACCCCCTTTATTTTCCTCAATCTCCATGGCAGTCATTTTCGATTTACATCTCTTCGTGAGAACCCACAGGTCATTCGCATATGGTAAAAGTAGTTCTGGAAAATTTCTGTTCTGTTCTGGAATATTTGTTTTGAATTTCTGGATGTTCTGGAATATTTTCGCGGACCTCTCGTCGGATGGCTTATTTATAGAGTTTTTGACTCCTTTGGACTGTGCCCAATGAAACAACAATAGTCAGGAGTTATACACCCCCGCCCACTGGGTTCCACAATCTCATGTGGAACGCACAACAACCAGCGTGTCCGCCATAATGCCTCAAAAACTCCATGAATAAGCCATCCGACGAGAAGTCGGTGAAAATATGGGTTGTTTGATTGTAGAGAAGGACTCCCTATTGTTGGCTAGAGAGCATATGTCGGTACCCTAATGAGTCTAACCACCAACAAACGAAACATGTGCCCTCCAATGTAA